>CM019177.2:48317184-48917184 GCA_009739505.2 Apolygus lucorum
TTCAGGGAAGCCTCAAGTGGAGCTTCCGAGCGCGTTCTGAACTGGTGGCAACGAACAATTGGGATTAATTGGATTTATAGGGGGAGACGAACAAGCGAGTCAATAGCTGCAAGACCTACTGCAGAGCTTCCAATGCAACTATTTGATGTGCACTCCATTAGTAACCATCCCTCAAACCATTCATCACAACTGGGCTCACCTCAATTATACGTGTTCAGAAGAATCAGATGGAACCAAACTGTAACGATAGAACTAGAGATCATTAAAAAATATCTTAGGAATTCCAAAGCTGTCCTAAAATGTCACCAGATTAACTAGATTTAATTATGAAATAAAAAATTTAACGGACTAAGCGGAATTTTGAACCATTTTTGTAAGTCATGAAAAGTAAAAACATGATGTAATGACAACATTTTGACATTTTTTCATTGATTTCTTGGAAATTATTGTCATAAATTTACTTTGAGACTTCTCCGCAAAAAATTCAGCTTTCCATTAATTTAAAATTTCTATTTATTTTGGTTTCTCCGGTAACACCTTGGGAGAGCTGTGGAATTCCTGAGTTGTTTTCGGTGACACTAGTGACACCATGGTCCAATTACGGTTAGAGCTCCTAAGAAGGATGAATATCCAACCAGAGGTAACTAACTCGTGTTATAAACATTTCCGAGTCCGATATTTAAAAATGATTTGGGTTTTAGGCACCGAAGCCCTTAGAGAAAAGTTGTTTCAGAAATGTTTTGTTCTGCCGTTGCATAGAAATGGCTCACTTTATCACATCTGAGGCTGATAAATATTTATATTTTGTTGACACAAAAGTTTTTTTTTTCAAAATTTTTTTTTTTTTAATTTTATATATTATTTAAAGTAGTACACGCTGCTGTAAGAGATAATTTTGTGAAAAAAATGTTCTAATAAATACTAAAATGGAACCAAAAGTCTGCCTAAATATTTCTGAAGTATTGCTATTGAACATTATATATCAGTCATAACCCTTATTATTTTTTAAACTGCTATACACAACCCCAAGGTCATGAGACTCCAAGTAAGTAGAGTTCTGGAGTATAAAACACGCGCCAGTTGTTCGGTACTACCTACCACACCACACCTGCCTTAACAAGCAAGTTTATTAGAAAGAACTGGACGCTTCATACTCGATTCGAAAAAAAGTAGCTTCATATGGAAATTTGATAAACTTTGCTAAGGAAGCAAAACTGAATACAACTCTAAGAAACGAACAGTGATCGCGTTTTTGATTAGCTAAAAATTCAACGGAGATTAGACCTTTTTGTGATTCACACTCGTGTTTCTGTTCTTTAATCGAAAGAAAACCCTCAAGTACTTGTAGGGAGCGAACGGTTTGTCCTGCAGAGCTCCGGATGGTCTCAAGAATTATTAAAATTCATTACTATTTAAAATTGGTGAAAAAACCTTTATTTTGAGAGTTTTCGAGCTAGGGAACGAAGATTCACGTATAAAGTTATATAAAGTCATAGTTCTATGACTTAGCTTCCTACAGACCTCACCTCTACTTTTAAAGGCAATACAAATAAAATCACTCACGATGAGATTGTGGAAAGTCATTTTAATAAAACGGAGTTGAGTAGAACGTTTTTCATTTCCACGAAAATAATGAGTTACAAGTTAAATCGATTACGACAGTTAGGTAATCATCAGTAAACAAACAATAACATAATAAGTTATTGTTTGTTACTGATGATGACCTAACTCCGTTTACTCAACTCCGTTTTATTCAAAGGCTAGCTTAACAGTGGAAAGCAAAGGATGGGTTGAGGACCCTCGGGAGGCTCGGAGAGAGTCAGTTACGTGTAATTTTGACTGATTTCATGATCTACTCTCATTGAACCATGGTTCATCGTACAGAGGTCTTGATGGTCTCATTGACTACTAATACGAACACTATCCTAAAATGATAAACAAACGTCAGTAATTATGCATTCACTAATTGGATAATCAATTATCTTTGTTTAAACCTCCCCGCCAGTAGTTCAGGTGCCTGCCGCTAGGGGACCGCGCTCAGTTCAGGTCTTTACCAATGCAACCGATAGTTCCAAGCATGCCGGGATTATAAACCAGTTCTAGATCATTTAGGTACTAATTAATGAAGATCATAAGTTCAAGTTCTTACCCGTGAAGGTGCTAAATTCCGATCATGTTAGCCGTGGCTGTTAGAACCGAGGGAACCCTCCCACTTCGAACGTTCCAGACCCACCGACTTCATTCCAGCTCCGACGTTAAAGCGCTATCAAAATCCGTTTAACTCTGAGCCGCTTTATAATTAATAATACCGAAAGTCTGATCAATATACCCTTAATGAGTTCTATCAGTTCAAGTTCCTATTATTCTACCTCGAGGAATCAACAATCCTCATAGGATACAACAGTTCGCGTCCCATAGAGCTCTTGAAGGGTTCATTAAATTCTTCAAAATCGTCTCTATTTCATATCATTGAGAAAACAGTACCTTTACATTGAAAGTTTGCGAACTCGGGCGTTTTGAAAAAAGTCAACCCTCACTTTATCACTCCTTAGATTTGATCGACGACAAACAAAATCCTCGAGGCACAGCTACCCCAATGGAACCAATAAGTCTACCAAATAGTGACAGATTAATAAACGTAAATTTAGATATGGTGTAATATAGAATTATACAATTATACTTGTATAATAGCCATATAATGAGCTACATATATATATAATCCTCTCAGAGGATACCTATTTAATGAGGTTATGTATAACTGTAAAGCGTTATGAGAACAACAACCGTCGTGAAACCAACATAATTGGTTATTAACAGTGGAGATCGAGGATAGTACTGAGAACGTGAAAATATAAAAGAACGAATATCGACAACCAGGCGCATTTGTTACGCTACGTTCGCCAAAGCCACATTCAAACAGTTCGCAACTGAATTTTTTTTCTCTCCTCTCTAATTTAATTATGGGGGGAGGAAAGAAACACAACGAGAAATTTATAGGCTGCATAAAAATCTCTTGCTACGGCTGTGAGGATAACGGCATACTTATATTTTAAGAGTATTACCTCCGCCGTTTTTGCGCTCATGGAGATTTTGAATACAATTCATCCGAAACAGCCCTCGTTTCTTCCTTCCGGAGCTAATAAACTCCAAAAAAACCGTCCAGGCGTACATGAAAAAAAGAGGGGGAAGCTGAACAATAAAATCATACATAAAAGATAAAATGACAACGGAAGAAACCTGGAATGGGAAAACGCCATTTAGCTCTCTTGGCAGTCTATCAAAAGTGACGGTGTACGGAGAATGGTAATTACTTTGGCTGCCCGAAAGAATTCATTCTGGAAGCGGTGCCTGAGGTTTGAGAATAACTTTGTAATAACTTCTAATAACAGAGTCACCGTTACAGGCGGTTTGTCAGGGATATTCCCCAACTCAAAGGACTCTTTCACCAAAGACTGACTATCTCACTCAAATTCGTCGGAGAAGGAGAGCAGTTTGACGAATTTCTCCGCAGCCAATGTGATTATTAAAATCTCTGTCGTTCGTTGAAAACTCTGAGCTGAGTAATTGGGTGGATGATGATTAGCTTTGATGGAGGTTAGCTTCGATATTAACGTTCTGATAATAACATATATTCTGTTCAAAATGTTCTAGAACATGTGAGCATAGAAGTGAACCGCTCTACAGTTACTAAGTACATCAAACAGGTTTAGAAAACACCATCGTCCCATGCGTGCAGTATGATTTAATGAGCGTAATTTTTAAGCAATATTTTAACCAGTTTTGCCCGTGTTGAACTATGATGATTCTAATAATTTATACTTCATGATATTACTTGGAGTGAATTTACGGCAATTTCGAAAATAATTACAACGCTTTTCATTATTGCTAAAACTTCAAAAATACGTGTTCAAACACAAGTTTAAAAAAAATTGGACCCCTTGAAGTTTTCCAAAGGAATTGGACTACAAATTCATACTTTAATTTATTAAGTTTATTATCCTTTTTTCTTATGCGATATTTATGTAGACTGGCTTCCTCCCCTCAACCTACCTGTTTCATATTTTATTTTGTTATTTTACAGGGTGTTTACAATAAGGTGCGCAATACTTTACCCACATAATCTATAACTTATTTGCAACATAAATTACATAGGTAAATTGAATAATTTTCTTACATAATTAATATAATATAATAATAAAAAATAAAATAAATAGCATATACAACAAAATAAATAAATTGCATTTACATTTAAAAATTCTGAGAGCTTTTTCGCTGAACTAAAAATATGACTATATTTCACTTTTAAGAATTTTTTGTGTTTCTTTACGGTCTCATTAAATTTATTCGACGCCAAATTGTAATACATGGGTTGGCTCATCCACCAAATTTGAGATAACTTGACGAAATTTCCAAAATACGTCAAATTGGAATTATCAGAATTATAATCTCGCTTGAACCAGTCTCAAAATTGCAAGTAGTACTCGAACAAAATAATTATATAGATATTACCTAATTACCATTCCTCACAATTATGACATTCGCTATTTGAATGAGCGACTACAGTTTACACCACAGTAAAGAATGTGAAATAAAAATAATGATGACCTGCTTCTTTGGAATCTCACTTCTTAAAACTTCATGATGAAGTCGGTGATAAAAACTGTTTTTACTGGTGACAGTCGACTATCAGGAACTGCACAACTTGACCGTCTTGGAGATTCAAGAAATATTTTCGCTAGAAAGATGGGAAAATGTTAACTTGTGAATAGAAGTGGCACCAACAAAAGTATACTTCACCACAACGCATAAACATCCGAAGTTTCGAAGTGTTGATTTGTGGGCTGTTGGCGAAACCGGCCCTATTTTTCGCTGAAACCCATAACCATTCGTCAATACATGAGATTTATATAATGTTTGTGTGCGAAGAATCTGAGAATCTCTTTTAAAGATACTCCTGTGTTTTTTTTTCTAACTTTGCCAGAACCAACAAGAACAAGACCATATACCAACTCAGAAGAGCATTGCTACCTATTCATGGATTGAAATACTTAATATCACTGACTCAATCAAATTGTTCATTTTATATATTTATTTTTATGTTGTCTCTCATCATTTATCACTATTAGTTACCCCAAGTAGTGAAAATTGGTTTCCATTTGATTGTACTCGTATCTACAAGTATGGTCAAAGTGATTTCCATAGATAGCCTTACGTTGTAGATATTTCTGAAAAAGGCAGCCGAAGCTCCGAAAAAATGTGAAACATGAGAGCCACTTTCGAAAGCGTATTCACCTGTAACTAGTGTAGTTTGGAAAATTATGAGAAAAGTCAGGGTTGAAAGACGCCAAATGACAGGACTGCCCTCTCTTTTCGGAACCCATTCCAGGAAACTTTGGTAGACGTTCTGTGACTTCTGGCTCATAGGCGATCAATTCCTGCAGGGGCACCATCAACGGTTTGTTGAGGTCTCCGTTGTGGTTCCCTGAGCAGCACCAAACAGCACGACCTGAGTACTCTCCAGTTCGACTTAACGGGGGTGAGGTTTTACAGTAAGGTTCATCCGCACGAATTGGACGTTTTAGGTAGGCGGGCACAGCCATGGCTTCTACGAACCCGACATGGTGTGTTTTTGAATATTTTCGAAATCTGCGGAGCCGATCTGTATAGACTTTAGCACCAGCTAGAACGTCTACACCATCAACACCTGTGAGTAAATGCAAGTACTTCAAATTAATATAGTGAACAAATGTCTCTCCATCGGTGTCCTATCATTCAATCTTTGACAACGATGAGGGCTCAGCTTGACTTTTACTCCTTTGAACTAGCGTGAGAACGTTGGGCAGAAGCTCCTTACCTACATACATTCCCCACATTCGCATTCCATCTCAATAAGGCAATAACTGGAAGCATTTGAAGCTATGCAGCTTATCAGAGTATTGAGAAGAAATAAGTCATCAATCTGACAAAAATTTGTCAAATATACCCTTTGTTACATAGGTACAGCTCTAGAAAAGGTAAAACGGTGAGAGTTGGAACTTCCAACATGCTAACTGATTAGGAAAATACTAATTTACAAATTCCAGGAGTCCATAGAAGAAGAGTTTCTGCAACATGAATTAAGTACGATTAATGATCTAATTAGATAAATAAAGAACTGGCCTCGCACTTTTCTTCCGAAAGCGGACTGGCCATTTGGAAATAAGAAGACGTTAAGCTCGTTGGAACCTTGAAGTTGTACTTGAGTAAGTTGTAAGTAAGTTTGTTTCTCACGTATACGTGCTGAACGGACCGCAGCGAAGGCCAACGAAGAGTTGGGGACGCTCATCGGAAGTTGCCGTCTTGTTTGCTCGCTACTCTCCCCTGTCGAGGATAACATGGCCAATATGTACGACCCTCGTTGCAGACAGATCAGCCCTGTCGGGTCAAATGGAGTTATTTCATCTTACTCCCGACCTCCTCCGCAAAGGAGGGAAAAAGTTTTTATATTCTTGAAAGTTTGGAGAAAATACTTCGATAACTTTATAAATATCTAACTGTCAATTTTTTGGAATCATCGATGAAGGACATAAGTAATGATATATTTATAATGCACTAGCTCAAATTCAATACTACGATGAAACTGATGGCAGGTACTTCCATTTACATTTTTTAACATCAACGTTCATTATATTCCAATAGGCACTATCTAACTCAACTAAGACTATTCGTGGCTATAATAATCATAGTTGCTAAATCGAGGTCACACTTGATTAAATATCAGGGTTCGCATAGTACCTTTGGAAAGTTCCCCTAGCATTATTTTATTGCCTCCGAATAGGTAGCTGTGCGTATGACGAGGTATCAAAATTTGAGCAAATAATTCTTAGGAATCTAGGTACCTTGAAACGAGCGAGTGGTTGGTGTTACTGAAATCCGCGAAAATCGAATTTAGAAATTTCACAAAAGGATCAAGTGATTCAAACAGCAAACTTCGATTGGAATTAGCCGGTACTAAGGGTCATCGACTACGGGTGAGAGGGACTCCAGGCTTCGAGGATCTAGGCGAGTGAGATCCAATTAATGAAAGCGTAGGTATTTCAGAGCCCAAATCATAATATTGGAAACTTAGTTTGAAATTTCAAGAAACACCTTTTAATTATTGCAACAGGAATACAATTTTTCAAAATAGGGCCGTGGGTTGCTTGGGTAAACTTTGTATGCGAAGTGGCCACAATTATAAGCACATCGCGTCGAAAAAAGTAGTGTGCACAAATATGAGCGAAGAAGAAATGGAACGCCGTTAGAACTCGTAAACTACAAGTCGCCTATAATGTGATAAGAACCTAAAAGAAGCGGCTTCTGTACTTCGTAAACTAGAATTCCCAGTAAGTAACAACCATAACTTCTACAGTTTCAAATACATTTTCAGGGAACGTGTGGGTGACGTTTTTCATCTAGATGATTTCATGAGGTCATACTACATAGTAGAGCCATGCATTTAGAACATTGCTCATAATGGTCTTTATACACAGTCGAAACTTATTTCGTAAACTACCTCACATGGTTGTACTGAGTAGTCAAAAGTTCTATCTGGAAGATTTTACTTGTTAAGAACTATAATAGTATGAAAGATTAAATAAACAAGAATTCATCTTTCTATAAACCCTCTTTTTTAAATTTATTTATTTCCATTAGGATACAGAACATTTTAAATAGGTACATAACATAAATAGGAAAAGTTAATATTGCCATATGAGCTGCATTAGCTCGTGTTGGGAAATGAGTTGCTGTAAGCTCCTGATTCACTTATCGCTGTAAATACTATTTATGTCCTAATCCATTTATATAATAGAAAGTAAAATAAAATACACTTCTCTACAGTTTATTAAGATAGATACTTTTAAAGTAATAATTTTTGTTTTCTTGGTCAACAATAGTTTTTTCCTTTCTTCATGATTTAACTTATTAAAACATATTATGCCTTTATATATACAATTCAGGTGTGCTAATGTAGTTCGGTATAGAGGTAGAAATGACTACTTTGATCTCGTATAAAGTTGATGATCAGGAGGTGCTAAAGCATTTTACTGAAGCATTACACTTATGTAACTTATATCGGATCATATTGTCATACGATACTGCCGGAACATTCATACGAAAAACTCAATTTTGAGGTCATAATACAAATCCGAACTCTTTTTTAATTTTTTAGAGTGCCATAGAAGTCATATACGTAGAATATTACTCGTAATACTAAAACCACTACGATCAGCTCCACCATTACATTCTGTTATGCTACGTACAAATTATGATGCGTATTGATATGGTTACGAGTAAACCATACTAGCATAAAATATAGTGCAATAACAAGGGATAATAAGTTAAAGCCCGAGGGAACGCTAGAAGTACTGCATCCCTCGATGATAACGAACTAATGAGAGTTGTGAGTTACCTAATGTTATTTTTATTCCTACGCGCACAGGAGAGCAATATTTCGGTCTGCGAAACGAGTTATAATGATGTCCTCGTTATCCCAAGGGGCGTCTACGACGGCAACTAGACGTTCATGAGGGTTTATTCATGGCGAGATAATATCAGGTCGTTTGAAGCAGCAAGGGGAAAGAGCGCGCAATAAAAACCGTACCCTATCTTCGTCATCTCTGCCCAAAAGGGGGAGAGATCAGGTTATTTTCAGCGGAAACCAACCACAATTCACCACCTTTCCCGCGCCTGAAAACAAGCTCAAAACCGGAGTAATTATCTTAATCGAATACGAAAGGTGTGATGAAAAGAATAAGGATATCAAATCTCCGCGGTGAATTCCGCTCGACGGACGTCTGTTTCAGTCAGTGCCGCATTGGATTTGTTCGTTGAGGTGAAATCCGTCCGACCCAATGGTTTCTAACGCTTCCGACAATCATTTCCTCTGGGAATATGACGTACAATGGTACCTACCTTTCACGAATCGAGGAAGTGAGAGCTGTGACGAGTTCCGATGGGATATGAACATTGAACAATAGTTCATTTCAGAGTCAACTTATAGAATGGAAGAAGGAAAGCTCACTTTACGAACGATTCCCCAGTGAAAAGGAAGTCAGCTTTTCGTGGACCACAACCGATCTTGTAAAGGATCAAATTTATTGTTTGAATAGTGCCGGCGGATTTTCGGTTTACTATTTTCAACAACATATCTTCACAATCAAGCTAAAAAGTTTAAATAATGAAAAATGTTGATTAATCTCAGTCACTCTAAAGGGTAAAACGTGGGGGTTGGAATTTTCAATATGAATTTATTGTTTTTTTTTATCAATTCGGAGTACAAACGATTTCTCATAATCGATGAGACCACTAAGAGGTCTGTATGACCAACCGTTCCCTTCCTATGAGGTTAATTAATATCAACTACTTGAATTATGCAATTAATTAATGTTCATTGTGTGTGTGTGTGTGTAGGTGTGTGTGTGTTTGGGAGACACTATACGGTCTCTTATCAATTTCATTGAGATCAGATCATTAGTAGTCAATGCGCATGCGCCAACGTGGAATCCTTAATGAGATACCGTCTACAGTTTGGCTGCCTCCTTCTATTCCTAAATTCTCACCGCCAGGTGTGTGTTTCCTGAGATCCACGTGTTCCATCAATGGCAGTTTGCGTACTTTCGCCTTACGTTCTTAAGAATTTGATTTTAGTGGCAATTTGATAAGAGTACCTATTGGGTTTATTCAAAGGGGCGCGGGAGTTTATTTAAAATCTATTGACCAATGGAAAAACTTTTGTATGTGATATCTCTGTAATAAACTGTTGTTTAATCATTTGCAGCATTTTTCCAATAGCTAGTAACTTGTTTCTCCAATGTATTACACAGACAATATTTAACTTGAGAGTAACAGTATAGTAGTTACAAACCCTTTTCTAACTTTTTGCTTCCGGATTTACTGAGGAGGGCATTATTTTCACTTTTGAGTAGTTGGAATAATAGGTATTTCCTTCAAATCTCCTCCAAAACCAAATTTTCTTCTCCACTTTAACCCTTTAGATCTTCAAAACAATTTCTGCTGTCTATCCGTTCATTCGTGCGCCTGTATTAAGTAAATTAAACTAAAACGGAGTTGCAGTCCAATTGGGATGCAATTTACGAACTTCATGTGAGTTAAGGGCTACTTTTCCTGTCAATTTCAGGTTGTACCTAAGTGTCCTTCGAGCATGCGCGAACGGAAAACCCTTGAAATAAGAGTAGCTTTCAGTTTCCATCCGACTTGAACGAAATTAGCAAGAGTTCCACAGATAGCGCATGCAAAATAGTTAAGTTCCTCCATCCACACCATCCAATTCGAAGGATACTTGGGAAGCGACGTTTTCATGCATCATATCCTTTTATGGATAGAAGAAAGCTAAGTGTAACACTCAATTTGCAGAATTTTTGTAGGTAAGTCGGTAGAAATAATATCGAATATCGGTAGAATATCGTAGCTTGAGTTATGGCCTCAGTCAAAATATATTAGTGACGCAGATCACGTAACTTTCAACAACTTGATGACACAAGGTGCGAAGTTACTGCGAGATAAGACTGAATCATTACAATACAATACGATTGAGTTCCACACATTAATGAAGATAGAGGAAATGTGAACTGGCATACGTTCACTAGAGTAGAGAGAGATGGCGAAACTGAACTTGGTGAAAATGACTACTAATAACTACTATAATCTTTAATAATAGGGAGAATAATTTCAGAGTGAACATAGGCTTGAGAAAGGGGCCATAGCTTGCCCCGAAAGCGCTTGCCGAATAAATGTGAATATATAAATATATTGACGTCCTCTGCTTCCCTCTCCACAACATACCAACAAAATGACTACAGCAGAAGTACAGAACAAAGTTTAGATTGTACCACAAACATCGTTTTATGATTCCCATCTGTGATAAACCTTCCTTGAAACCAGTCAGTAATGTGCACCTCAATAACAATTTAATGAAGTAGGTAGGTAGATAAATGTTTAATGTTCGTCTGGAACCGAATACGGCCGGCCAATTGGCTCAACCGAAATCGCTAATTTTGGTACTATAGAAAAATAGAATTATACGATTATTCAGCACGTTCTAAGGAAGATAATTGGCTATTTTAGAATTCGTGCGCAATTATCAATCGCCCGGACCGTTTTAGATGAGCATTTCTGCGATGTGCTCTTTGGTCTCTTAAATAGTTGGTTTTCGATAACCTAATAAATTAATTATAACCACGAAACAATTATCGCCTAGCAGCTCAATCGATTATCATCTGATTCGGTACCTACAATAATAATTATACAGTATGCTGCAGTAGTGCCTGCATTGCGCGCAATGTATAACTGTGACCAACTTACACCAGTTTTGAATGACTGATCTTTCGATGAAAATTTTGTTCATTGCTTTCTAACTTCTATTGTCCAAAGGTTTATCTAAAGTATGTTGTCATTCTTAGAAGAGTCATTTTGAAAAGTTAGGGGTCAATTATGAACTAACTGAATGAATAAGAATCAAATTTGTGAATGCAGATGTAAATATAATTTTTCAGTGAACCTTCACCTAGGATTCAACTTAGGTATGAAAATATGAGCTTTGTACAAGGTAAGTGTAACGTTCCCCAAATTGGAAAACTTGTTATCGGAAGGACGAGGTAAACAAAACTGATAAATATTAAGATGGAGTGAAGATTAGCTTCACCCTTATCCTCGATTTGTACATTTATAAATTCTGAGCACCATCGCGTTTTCAGACTGAAAGAAAGTTCATTATGTTTGGAGGAAATTCCTTGAAACTTTTGACCTTCCAAAAGCCTTAACACGATACCCTTGATACCTAAGGACAACCTTACAGGAATACATTGCGAGTCACGACCAACAACTCTGAACTAAGATGAGCATTCGATGCAACTTACATACACTGGGACATAATTGAGTGGCTAAGTCCTGTAGATGATTCTTTCTCAATTGTGAAAACCCTATTCTGTTTGAACGCCGAAAGTCGAAAGGCGTTCTGGTCCTTAACTCCTCGGGCAGCTTTGTTTACATCGGAGTAGCTGAGAGGGTCCTGAAGGGGAAAGCGGACGCTCGTTTATAGAAGACCATAACTCAAATTTACAACAACGACCCGCGTTCTTTCGTTGCTGGCTGGGTTCACACCCTCCGAACTCAGAGGTCATATTGCGTGAATATTAATCACCTCGCGCGAAAAGTAGACCCAGAGGAAGGAGAGGAGGTGCTCTCGTAACTTGAACGATAAATAACACTATTTCCAGGGTTGGCCGCACCGAGCAGACCCCTCTCACCTCCTTATGTGCTGGATAGTACCAGTCGTGGAACAACAAATTGCAATTCTAGAGTGTACATCCACATCATGATGAATATTTGAGCGTAATATTAGCTCGTTTATTTTAGTTTGGAATTCACAGTTACCATATCCCTGAAGACCAAGGTGGAGTGAATCAGAATAGTTTATTACTTTTGAAGTTCCAGTGAAAAACGACGAAGCTGTAAATTACTATCTCATAATTCATACCACGCGAGAGAATTCATGTACGAAGCATCCTGTAGATATCAAGATACCTAGGATAAACACGAATCTCTTGGTTTATTGGGGAACTGAATGTGGAATGAAGAGTTGAATCTGAGTTTGTTGACATATACATGCGGGTTTAACTTCAGGTACAATCCTGAGTTAAAATCTTAGTCGGAGAGGAAATTGGTAGGGAAAGATAATTCAGATGGTATTAGTGAAATAGGGGATTAGATTACACAACGGGCCTCCATCACATTCTGTCGACATGATTTCCTACCTTCTCTGTAATAGGGATATTCTGACTTCACACCGGATACAGAAGTTTTTGTTAACAAAACGGTTGGGCTCAAATAAATTCCTCTGGGCCAGTGATTCAAGATGTAAACTCTTCTTTAGGCAGTTTTTATCCATACATTTGGATAAAAACGCGCTCACAGTTAATGGTTCTAACCCTTTTGTCGCTTTGGTCCAAGTTATTGAATATAAGATTCATCTAGGAGTCTTGGGCTGACTGAGATAACTTACATTCAACACTACATGAAAAGCAACCATATGCTACCGTATGCTATTTAGTGTGTTAATGTATGTTATAAAAACATTTTTTGGTGGGGAATTACTGGGAAATATCCTGATTCAGAGATATAACTTCTGGAGAAGTTATTGGAAAACATACTATTGGTAAGATCTGACTCCACTTAGGGTATTGAGGCATTTGTTACCCTAACAGATTGAAATTACATGGTTCAGTGTTTACTAGTTGGATGGAACCCCTTCTTTGGGACTGTTATGTCGCTTTGATCCGAGTTAATCGAAGTTTCGTCTAGGTCTTAGAATTTACGTCAGGAAAGTCTTCCAGTTACGTCGCGCTATCGTACGACATGAGGGTGGCCCCAACAGAAGAGGAATACTCCACTGATAGATTTTTTCATTCGAGTACATCAGTTGGGTAGTTGTTTCTTCCTTATCACCCTAGTTTTGTATAAATAAGTTGTAGAGCGTGAAAACTTTTGTTCAGTTCTGAAGTAAGACACAGGGGGATGAAATGAGTTGTTTCTAGATGGAGAACCCACAATGATGAGGAAGAGGTGCCATTCCATCTTTCCTGGACCGGGTCGGAAGAGGTGGCACCCAACTGGCGAGCGAACAGTGACCAAGAAGGGCTGAAGTTTCGTAGCAACAACTTGGTTATAAGTGGATATCATTAAAAAATTTCGTGAGCAAATTTCCGGGACGTTGTTTCCTTTATGTGCTAAAGTAATAATTGTAAAGACATAACATGTCAAAATCAATCGAACCATTAAAGAATCAATCCGTCATTACTATGATTATACAAGGTGAAACAACTACTTCAATATCCATAATAATATAGTTCTTATCAACAACTGATGTCATAATGAACTACGTGCAAAAGCGTAAAATGGAGTAAACTACGAAATAATTGAACGATTGATGAATCCCTTCCACTGGTTTCCTAATTGTTAACGATTAGGGAGTTAATGAGACAATCACTGACCAAATTGATATTCGATGATACTTTGGCAAGAGATCCGTTGGTGTAATGGGATTTGAATAAATTCCTCAACCGTGGACTGGAAATCACTCTCCCTCCCCCTCTTCTCGTAGGGAAGGACGAAATAACCTGGAAAAAATCAAGTTAGAAGAGAAAACGGCAATGAGTCGTAAAACTAGGAAACGGACAGGCGGATTGAAGGATGAAGGAGACAGAAAAAAGGAAGTTGACGAAAAAGGAGACAAAAAAGAATGTCGGAAGCTTATAAAGAGGCGGGAGAAAGTCCAAAAAGTTGGCTGAGGAGAGAAGTGGAGGAAGGGCGGTAAGGGGGGAATAGTAAGAAGGAAAGTGGCTTCGGGAGGAGGGTTGATCTGAAAGTCATAGCTAGGAGCTTGTTGGCCCTTACGTGACTCGAATGAAGATTCACAAACGATGTCAGAATCATATTTCTTCTTCGAGAGTGGGAGGCTGTTTTTTTTTTCTCTCTTTCTATTTTTCTCCTCAAGGGGAAAGTGTTAATGGTGAGGGCGGTACGGGACGACGCAGCTACTACGACACGGAACCCCGGCTCTACCGCGCTGTGGAGGACAACAGTTGGCAGTGACTTGACAAGGAAAAATGGAGAAATAAAATGAAGCGCAGGGAGAAGGTTGGCTGTCCGCGTCATCTCGTTCGCTTTGTCCGTGTGGGGCTTATTGTTCATGATGAAAGTGTGAATTGAAAACAATTGGTCGAATGACAGGCGGTTATGCGTATTTCAGACGAAAATAATCACGGCAAACGTATTTATTCCATTATCGAGAAGAGAGGTGGGATATTTTTCCAAACCTCTATATTATAAATGTTTTTTGTGCAATCAGAACGTGACAATTTTTGCTATCGTATGTCACAATTCCATTCGTTTATTTATTTATTTCCATTTGGGTTTATCAACTCCAATAATGTAGCTGGACTAAGGCAAGAATAAACAAACGTTGTTTCACATTTCAGGAGACGGACAACAAAGTTGTTTTGGCCAAAATCTGGAAGAAACGTATGGGAAGTTGGGATGACTTATGGGATGGTATACTTTTCTCACTAAGAATTAGGTAAGTAGGAAGGAGTGTAATGATCTCCAGTCGGTTATCTAATTACTGGGAAATAGGGGGAAAATGAAACACGCATTCTGACGGGAATGAAGGAGGCGTGTCGAACCGCGTGTCGTCAGATTCAACGAGTTGATGTTACACTTCTACGCAACATTATTAGTTTGAAACAAATGTTTTAATTCAAGATTTAGAACGTTGACTAGAAGTTGGGTGTCGGACCGGCGCTAGTTCTCCCTGGCCCCACGGGGAGTGCAGGATAATTGGAATGACCGATGTTACCGATAATTGGAGCGCAAAAACCAAACAACCGCTAATTTATCGCTTATTAGATAAAATTGCATTTATCTATAATACTGCAGATATGTATAACCAAGACGACTAAGCGCCCTTTGTATCATTCTACACATTGTACAATGGTACCTAATTATATATTATCCTTGTTTTACTACATGCCTCTTTTATAACTTCATGATTGGCCCTCATTAACGCTCATTACCATCAAATTTATCGGTAACATCAGTCATCCCAATTATCCTGCGCTCCCCGTAGGGCCAGGGAGAACTAGCACCGGTCCGACACCCAACGTCTAGTTTTGGGTTTGAATTAAAGAAAGAATTAATTATTGTGCAAAACGAGAAAGACGAGTTTGTATAACAAAATATTTAACGAGAAATACTAGAATGAAAAGAATGTGTAACGGATAAGCTGGAATGGAATGAGAATTAGGAAGTACAGTTGTAAGAGAGTTGAGTAAGTCGAAGAGTTACAAAAGTTGGTACAGGCAGAGAAGAAAAGAAAATTTCGTCGACGACTGCTAGCAGAGCTAGATCGAGAACACGGAGATGAATCCAAAAATAGAACTGATTAAAGAAGAGATTGGAGAAATGTTAGAGAGAATACAGAGAGACGTGGAAGATGAGAAGATGGACGAAGAAAATGCTAGTGACTGTAAGAATGCTGAAGGTACAAGTAGATGGGATCCAAGAAGTAAGAAGTAGATTATATCACTCGAAAAAGAAGGATGTAGATGTAGCGTTTGTTGAATTGAGAAGGCTAGAGACGTTGGCAAAAATCAAATAATTATCATAGAAGAGTCTTATATGAAATACTTCAAAAGAGGGATAGAACCAAACAAAGTTCCAATTGAGTACAAGAATGGAAACAGATGGTACTCGGATAGAATCGGGATTAGGGAAACGATGGCTGTGCAATCTCACAAAATTATGGAAGATAAATTAGAGAAGGGTATAATAGAAAAAATCCAAAATCTGCTCCAATACAATCAAAATTCTGTAATCCATTACTCACCACAATAAGCAGTAGTAACGCCAGAAAGAATACAAAAGTAAGAATCGTATTTAATGGATCTGCGAAACAAAAGAACGGAGGGAAGAGTTTGAATGAGTGCATGTATGAAGGAAATGTTACTAGATTTCCATGTATTATTGAGTTTCAAAATTCACCAACAGGAGAGAAGAAAGGAAAATGTGTTCACAAATCCATGAATTTTGATATGCAAACGTTAGGGGGAGTGCTGTACCGGTTACCCGACATGGCTCCATTACCAGTAGAAAATAAACTAAGACAATTTGGAAGAAAAGAAGGCTAAGAAATTTGAGGAAACGAAGAAATTTGGAAGTTTTAGAAGAGGAGGAAAAGAGGTAGTCACCCACAGGTCCGCGTTCCCAGACACTTCCAAGGCCCCTACCGTCATCAGATTCGACGAGTTGATGTTACACTTCTACGCAACATTATTAGTTTGAAACAAATGTTTTAATTCAAATGTTGAACGATTTAGGTTTGAAATGAAGAAAGAATTAATTATTGTGCTAAACAACAAAATATTTAACGAGAAATACTAGAATGAAAAGAATGAGTCACGAATGAGCTGGAATGGGATGGAAATACATGATATCATGAATTTAGTTTCCATCAGTTTTAATCTTATGTAACATGGTGTCGACAATTCAATTTCTGTTTCGATTGCTTCTTATTTTTTCGAAGTCCAGTTCACATAACATTAGTTCAACATTAGTTACCTACTAGTCTAGTTATTCCATTTTCATTAATAGAAGTTATTGGTTATTCTTAGTGTGTAGCTATAATATTTCCATTATTTGCATAGTAGTGTAGAAAAAGAACTGGTTTACACTCAAATTCCAACATTTTTAATTAATGCCAATCCCGTTTTTCAATACTGCTGTTTTTGGATACAAACAATCCTCTCAGTTACAAGTAACTTCTCTACAGTATTATAGGTACCTATACCATGGTTATTATCCACCCAATAGCCATCCTATCTGGCCTTGAGTGTTCTTTGGAACCTTGAATGTTCTGTTCAAGTGAGTGAACACCCAGATAAGACAACTAGAGATTGAAATTTTTGTTACGCGCTTTATTACAAGAATAATATTCTTGTAATATTTACATATTATGTAATTGTTTTAGCGAATGCAAGTAGCTACAGAGCTTTTGAGGGCTTCGTTATTAGGTATATTCTTTGTTGAGTAGGTCATCAGTTTTAGTTTTACAATAAGCAATTTTTCGATGTTTTGTTGTTATTTCGTGGGTTATTAATTTCTTAATTAAATTGCTAGCTTAGTTACTTGCTAATTGCTAGCTTACTTATTGTTATCTATGATTCTTATAGATGTGATGTAAATTCACTGTAGGTATTTAGGAATAACGCTGTTTTCTGCAGGGAGATTGGAAAACTATCTAAGTTTTAACTTATACAATTTTGTTAGTAATCGCTTATTCTTTATGCACGTTTCCTGTTCGTTGGTGGAGTTTTTCCTGTTTCAAGAAGAGCCAAATTAAAATTTCCTCCCCTCAAACAATAAAAAGAGAGACAAAACAAACTCAATGACAATAAGGATAGACGATAGAATCAGTCGGATTGAAAATTATAGAGCTGTATAAGGTTTACCTAATTTTCTTCTATCTGAAGCATGAACCTCAGAATCAAGTTGCTGGAATTTACGAACAAATACACAATAGACAATTACGTTGATCTGTCAAAATATCTTGCAACCTGCTGACAGGGTTTGTATGAAGTTCATCCCTTCTTTAATTCATTCTTGATACTAACTTCCAACTATTCTCGAAATCGGAGCAAAATCGTAATATTATTGGGAGAAATCATTGTTTCTTAAATAAGTTCGTCAAGTTTTAGCAAGTGGAGTGTATACTTTCAGTTCGATGGGGATCAAATTTATACGAGATCATCCCAGGGTCATAATACGATCATGAATTGAAATTTTATGAAAATCTGATCAGTTTGTCATATAGCTTTACCATACGAAATCAATTTGACATATTTCTGCTTCTTCCCGACCTCTTTGGCTCCTAATTATTCCAAAGCAAACATATTGGGCAACCATTAGAAGCCCCACCCTTAAACCCATCCGGACTTGAACGATTTTGGACTACTATTCGGTTGTAAGGAGAGCAGATCCAAACAGGATTTCGCAACCCCCTCCATCTGCAAGCAGATAGATGAAATCCTTAAAACCCTAACAGGGTGATCGAGGGAGTGGAAGGAACTCACCATCCAGGAGCCCCAGGGGAGCTAGTCATAGCTATCTGCTCCTCTAGGTACCTGTTTGTATCAACACTGCAGGTTAGGCGGAACCTCCTAGTTAAGGTTCTACCAACTAGACAGGTTGGTACCCGAGTTCATAACAGAACTCACATGCCGAGAGACATCTTCAGGGGACTAGCCCTTGAGGATTCCATCTGTCCCCTTATAGCCTTCATGATACAAGCCCATGAAGTAGGGTTTGCTCAACCACGACCACCACGAATCCGACCTCAACTGAGGGGCAGGCAGGTGATGCTTTTACCTAAGTCGGTGCATCGGTAGCCTGGGGCTCCCCTTGCCAGTGGTACTGGTAATTCAGATGAGTAAAAAGCCTTTTACGGCATTACTGCTATCCCCAGAAGCCCGACCAGGTAACAGGCCCGGAAGCAGAGAATTTGTATCTGCTCCCTAACCCCTCTACTCCTGTCAGAGGCATGTGCCAGAGCCCTAACATAAAAGGGGTACATGAGAGGGAGGCATGACGCACGGCGGTACCCACAACGATTTTGGACTATTGGAACTAAGACACAATGAAACACAACAACAAAATACAACTACAACAGAATTCACATTTATTTTATTAAACGTTCTCGTTTCCTGATATCTCAGAAGTAAGAAACCATCAAATTAGTAAAGCAAGGACTAGGTACTTGTTATAATGGAAGTGTTGTCTCCAATGTTGAGAATATACCTTGGTTTTGTGTTTTTCGGTGTGTTCCAAACATCAACACCAACAGTCTTATTTTGATGACGTAGTAGAAATTGTGCAAGAACCTACAATGTTTTCTATAAATGTTTTTTTTTGTATTAAAAAAACACTTAAAAATAATTTTCTATTAGTTTCCAGATCAAGGTAGTCTTGGAGCAGTAAGTTGAGGACCGACGTTTGATTATAAATGAAAATCCTTTCCATACTCGTATCTTCCATTATGTTAACTACGTATTCCGATGATGTTATTAGAAGTGGGTTAGAGCTCAGTTGGGACTCCATAAATACACTTCACTACAGTAGGAACAATGGTAGACAATTGCACAAGCCCCAAAAGTGATGGTGTATCAGAATAAACCAAAAGCCAGAGGTCGACGCAGTTAGGATTGAATAAAAAGCTCTCGATCGCATATCTTAAACGCTGCAAATTATTACACAATGGTTTATTATTTTTTATTTTTCTATATAGATCACTCGTCTGCACAGCCACCAACCATCCAACTTGAAGAAAAACATCGATCGCATTTCGGTCAGCTAAAATGTGAACGGAGATTAGGTCTCTTTTGCGATTCACACTCGTGTTTCTGATGTATCGTACGTCCAACCCTTACATTCTAGTAGGGAGCGAACGGTTTGTCCTACAGGGTCTCAAAAAATTCTAAAAATTCTATACTATCTTAAATTGATGGGAAAACAATACCTTTATATCAAAATGTTTTGAGTTAGGGCGTGTTCAAAATTTCAAAATTAATTTTTGAACCCTTAGAAGTGATCTGCATTAACCAAAATCTTCGGGGCACAACTAGACCCTAAATGGAGCCTACATACCGAATTTCATCAAAATCGGTCAAGCCTAAGCGAGGAAAGTGCCGCGTACGGCGTACGGCGGACGGACAGCCAAATTTGTATTCGATTTTTGGATTCTACGTACCTTGAAACGTAAACCAACAAATTTTGAGGGAGTGTTAAAAAAATTAATTTCTTGGTCAATTCCAAAGGTTCATTATTGCAAATAATAAACCAATGAAAACCAATACTGTGGGCAGTACTGACAACCTTAAAGTGTTCTTAGAAATTAGCTGAGTAATTGGATTTATGTAAAAGCAATGGTGTGTTGCACAGTATACTGTTACATACTGCTTACATACTGTTACAGTATACTTACATATATCTAAGGATTGTATGAGTAACTATGACAAAAATAATGGAGCATTTTTAATGTTTATCCTTAATTTTGTAGTATATCCTTGAGAATTGGTCACTGCTAGAAGATCAAGTGGGAACCCACGGGTGAAATAATTGCTCAATCCGTTCTCTGTTGATAAACTCACTTTATGTATAAAACCCAGAAAGCAGAGACGCATGCTAGACCGCCCCTTTTCGGATAAGGACCTGAATAAATTCTCCGTTTAAGCGCTGGAAGGAACAAATTTCTTTTCTAAGATCTCCCCCAGTTATTAGGAGGGTTTTGGCTTTCCCTCGAGATAATCTGTAATAGATGGAAGTCGAGAGCGCTGGGTAACCAGTGCGGAGATAGCTTTAAGCATGCTCCTCTCTCTCTCTTTTTCTTTGCTCTCTTTCAGCAAACACCCGTTTTTGCCGCTATCGCAACAATATTGGCTTTTCCCGATAAGTTGAAAGTAATATCTCTAGACCAGAGTCTCGACAGGTTTAATTAAATCAATAGCCTAGGGATGGGAAAATCTCGTTGCTTGTACAAGAACAAGCTATCAAACAGAGAGGTCCTAAGAACATTTCCAAGAACTTTCACATGGGATTGCGAAATTTATTGAGAACCTTGACTGTGTGAGCGTGATTTCTCTAAACGTAATTCCCCTGCCATACAGCCATCTTCTCAAAAGACTTGGGCAGACAAAATCCTTCTTACTGGAGTGGATATATATCTTACAGTTGAAGTGGTAATATTTATTGTAGGTATATTTTAGTTAGCTATAAATTTCTAAGAATATACGTCGTTAATTTAATGATAATGTCGTCTTGCGTTTATGTATGTTTATGTATGATTACTGATGAATTTTCAAAAATATATTATGTTTTACTGAATAGTTGAAAAAGGAGATTTCACTGGATCAACCAAAAATCATGATCAGATTCTTGTGAAATTTTTTCCAGCAATAATGTACAAGACCAAATGAATTTTATTATAATTTTTCCACACCTTTTAGCATGACTTAATTCATTATTGGTTGTTACATTATAGGTACTGCAAATGTTTAGGAATAGTTATATTGATATTATAAATAAGTTGATTGATACTCTGCTGATTAGAAACTGTTCAAAATCCTCCAAATGATAGTACTATTTGCGTCTACGAACTCTTTCGTATTTATAGGTTGAACCAGTATAGAAAACAAGCCCAGACTACACATCAACACACAGACATATCTCAAACTTTTTCCACTGGTATATACAAGCATGGAACAGATTGCAGTAGCGCTCTTTCATGTCATATCCGCTTGAATGACAAAAGGGGAACTGCAGGAAAAAAGTATTACATTGATAGAGTGAGTAGGGGAAAAAACTCTAGAAAGCTGAACTGTTAGGGCTGAGTCACGGTCTGTGAAGTCGGCTCGGCTAATCAATAGATGGCAGCCACAGTATTTGAAAAGCCAGCAGTCTTACTTCTTATCTCTGCTAGCGGTGAATATACCTCTTTTATACGGGAAAACAATCAGCCCTTTGGATGGAGTCACGAGTTGAAGGATCGTTATTAAACCGGAAGATTCATAAAATATTCAGGATCCCTTTCATCCGAAGTGACTAAGGAAATATTTCAAATAATCATCAAGATGGAAATCCTTATTTTTTCACTAATGGGAAAGTTGCAAAAAAGTCTGGAATGTTACGCTGCTGTACAAAAAGCTTCAAATTATTACACAATGTTCTATTACTTTTCTATATGGATCAATCGTCTGTAAAGCCACCAACCATCCAACATGAAGAAAAACATCGATCGTATTTCGGTCAGCTATAATTTGAACGGAGATTAGGCCTCTTTTGCGATTCACACACGTGTTTCTGATTTATCGTACGTCCAACCCTTAAATTCTCGTAAGGAGCGAACACAGAGCTCCACGTGGTCTCAAAAAATTCTAAAAATTCTATACTATCTTAAATTGATGAAAAATGATACCTTTATATCGAAATTTTTTGAGTTGGGGCGTTTTCAACATTCACTTTCGAACCCTTAGAATTGACCTACATCAACCAAAATCTACGAGGCACAACTAGACACCAAATGGAGCCTACATACCAAATTTCATTAAAATTGGTCAATGCTAAGTGGCAAAAGTGCCGCGTACGGCGGACGGACGGCCAAATTTTTATTCTATTTATGGATTCTACGTACCTTGAAACGTAAACCATCAAATTTTGAGGGGGTGTTAAAAAAAAATTTTCTTGGTCGATTCCAAAGGTTCATTATTGAAAATAATAAACCAAAAGGGTGGTCTTGTGTTGTGGATTATTGTAGGGTAGCTTTGCGATAAGGAGGTTCCTTGTGGAACAGTTTAACTTTTATTTTTTTAAGCTTACCGCAGTTTCTACCCGATTAATTTGAAATATTGTCGTAATTTTAAAATGTCCATGATCCCATATAATATAATTTGATCAGTTCAATAATCACGTTTAGTGGCACCTATGTTGGACGGAAAAAAATAAGGCACGAAATGCCTGTATTGCCTGTATTGATCTCGGTAGAAGATTTTGCCTGAACTTTGTTTTGACTAGCGTGAGATTTGTTTATGTCCGGCTTTTGTTGCCTGAGTTTTTTTATTGTATTTTCAGGTCATGATGAAGGCGATAACAGCGTTTCTTTCTGGATGACCCCAGTCCCGATATTTGACAAGTTCTTCATACCGTGGGTCGATACACACATTTTATACTATTCCTACTCTCTTCATTACACGTTGATTACATGAAAACTTGAACTACATCAATCGACCGCTTGAGTAACTAACAATAATGTCTGTACAATAACATTAGCCTCGGAGGAAAGTATCTGTCGGGCCAGAAGTTCCGATTTTTTCCCCCTCAAATAAGATCACATAGTGATACGTTACGATAGCGTGTTTTCCGTGAGACCAATACAATGACTATTGACAAACACTGTAAGGCTGGATATCTACAAGGGAACCCTTTCACATGTGACCCCCAATCCATTATCTTCTGGTCGTCTTATTTCCGGACAAAAGGACCGAAACCTAATGGGAGGCCAGTGGCGAGGAGAAGGGAAAATATAAGAGTATTCCACTATTATTTGGAGCTTCGAAGAGCGTCATGGGAAATCTACAAATGTGCATAGGCTATCTGAAACTCTCCAAGGTTCTCATGTTTTTGCACATTTTTTGGTTTAGTGCTCATAATGTAAACCTCTTCTTCGGCAGAGAAGTACAAGTGTAAGTGCCCAAGAGCAAAGTAGGGAAACAATTCGGATTGGAATTAGTGTGGGACAGCCTAATGATCAATTGCCTTAGGTGATGATTACAAAATTATTGATGCCTTCCCTCTGATGAATCCAGAAATTAAACACAAGCCATTGACTCGATTCACAGCCGAAATTCAATCGACCGAACAAAAAACTGGGCAACGCTACTTCTACAAATAATAAGATTAGTTTTCGGACTAGGTGGTATCTGTAGACTATACGGTTTCATAACTCGAACATATTGTTTAGTAATGCATGCATTCTAGGGGACGTCCCATTGCATAAGCATTAGGTCAATTAATACCAGTTGGTAAGCGAAAAAACTGTTCATTCGATGTAATTTATTAAGCATTTTAGGCAAGAAATAGTGATACCCTCCCCCCTGTTCACCATTATCCACCATAACATTTCTAGCGGCGTGGGAGCCTCGAATTTGAAGAGCATTTTAAAAACCATGATCTACGATACCCAACATGCGAATTCGAGATCAACCCCCCGGCCAATGGTGCCAGTCTGGCACCAATGTGGCAATACTTCGTAACGTTGAACTTCCATCTATTTGTTTTGGTAGGCAGTCCGTTGGAGTTCATTTCCGTATTCAAGGTAAAACACAAAAAAAAATTTTTAAAAATTAAAAAACCCATGAAATATCAGAGAATAATTCATGAAAATCCGGAGGTATAACGAGAATTTTTCCTCAATTTCAGAACTTGGATACAATTAGTAAGCTATGAAGGAACCGAAATATTGAAAAATCGGATATTTTGTGAATATTACCCCCCCCCCCCCAATCACTCCCTCTCCTCGCGAATTTTGATATTCTGGTGAAATAGTGTGCAATTTGGAAGATTTATGAGTCGAACAAAAAAAAACACTCAAAACGGTTGGAAATTGAGGCCTGGGCAGATTTTACAGGATTATGCCCGCAAACGCACGTTTTTTTAGCATTAACCCCCCCTTTCCTCCCCTTAAAATTCAAAATTCGAAATTCTGGCGACGTAGTGCACAACTGGATAGTTTTCCGCGTCGAACAAAAAAAGAACCACGAAAATGGGTTGAGAACTAAGGCCTGGGCAGACGACACAAGCCCCCTTTCACCCTCTTAAAAAGCAAAATTAGAAATTCTGGCGACGTAGTGCACAACTAGATAGTTTTCCGCGTCGAACAAAAAAAGAACCAGGAAAATCGGTTGAGAACTAAGGCCTGGGCAGATTACACAAGATTTTCTCTCACACACACACACACACACATACACACATAGACATTCATCTATGGTTTTTTTCGCGGATTTGGATTCAGAATGGTCTAAAACGGATTAGTGTGTGGTTATTTTTTTTCTGTTGAGTGTTGTCCTGCTTCACCCCAGATCGATCGCATAAGGACGCCCAAGTCTTACTGTGAGACGTCCTAAAAAGACATGCAAATCAATAGAAAAATGTGTGAGGGTGTCTAAAACGAGCCATCGTAAGAATTCTGAAGAAGGGAGAACAAGAATATAGGAAAACACAAAATGATTTCTGATGACACATGATTTTTTCCCGAGTCTGCAATTTTTCTCTCAATTTCTCTCTTGAGTAAACAAAATTTTACTGTCTTCAAATGTGTGTGTGAAAAATGCAGTTTTAGAAATATTTACTATAAATTTATCCGCATCAGAAGAAGAAAAAGGAAAAACAAAATAGAATGAAGAGATCAGCTGACGACGAGGAGAACCAAACAAAATTTTTGAGTTCGTCCATTTTTGTTTCTGACGCCTTGTGTTCCTTTTTTGTGTTATCGCTTTTCATTGAGAGCCAAAGGCTTGTTTTGTTCCATTATCGAATCTCCTTGTCAAGTTGATTATCAGTATTTTTCTTTTTTTTTTTTTGGGAGAGAAAAACACTTTATTGAACATTACGTTTATTTATTCATCCTGCTGAGATTTCCATCGACTGTCCTCGTCATTTTTAGTTTTCACTGCTCTTAGGACTTAGTAAAGCAAAAGGCAGCGACTTTCATGCCCAAACCCTTTGTTCTGAGTGAGACCGCATGTTGGATACCCTGAATAAATCTCTACGTCGTGAATATTATAGTAGGTATCTACTTGAAGTAGAAATGGAGATGGATGGGCCACACGCTCCACAAAGATGAATCATCCATTGAAAAGAGGGTGTTTGACTGGAACCCGCAGTGTTACAGAAGGAAAGGACGACCACGCGCGACTTGGAGGCGGTCTGAGGAGTTTGAAGCTAGAAAAGCCGGGAAGTCGTGGCAGGAAGTCAAAGCTTTGGCATCTAACTAAGAAAAATGGCAAAATGCTCCTCCACAGAAAACAAGTAAAGTCTATTTGAAGTTAAAACCTACCGTCGTTCGGTCCCTCACATTTTCACATTCATCGTCGTCTTTGGTAATCATCGTTAAATTCATCAGAGGAGTCATTTTTGCTTTCTTATTTGTAGAAATTCAGCAATTGATTCAAATTTTCCTTGAAAAAAAAAAACTCACCTAACAAAAACATTCAGACGATAAGGCTTTCTATACATGCCCCTTAACTAGCATAAAGAAAACATTTGAAATAATTCAATTCATTCTAACCCGTGAATCATGACCAGAATATATGAAGAGCATTGATATTTCCGTGAGGAGCCCACGAAACCCCGTACAGAGAGATAAAGGGGGTAAAATTGAACGGACTGCGCCTTTTGTCATGTCATAAATTCGACGGAAAAAAGGGTCGAGCGACGGGAGGGTGGATTTCCAACCAATCAATCATTGCCTGTATTTCAGAAAAAGGATGAACGGACAGGTTCAGCCGTCCTCGATAAATATTCGCGAGCCTCTGACCGGTGTTCTCGATTAATGAACACTTCAACCAACCGATTCATGTGATTGAAAGCTGCGTGCTTGAACGAAAAAAAATTGAAATCCGAATCTATTGAGGCTTCAGATTTAGCGTCGAACTCGATCGAGTAGACTCCTATTACGGTAACACGTAAATCTCAAAAAACAATGGCAAGATACACCTACCTAACGACTATACCACATGAATGATGTTGACGTTTGGAACTAGTTTCACGCTGCAGCAATTTAACTACCAAACATAGTGAAATATTGTAAATGATTGTTTGTCAGTCGGCCAGCCTGTGATCGAATTCCATGCATAACTACGAGTATTATACAAATGGAGTATTTCAGTCAAGTTTTTTAATTTTTTTTTTCAACTGAGCATGGGTCAGGAATAAGATAATCGGGTTTGTTCGTCGAGAAAATGTTTAGAAGAAATTAGGGAAGCTAATGAAAGTTGAAGATTTGAATGATGTGACGTAGTAAGTGCTTGTGATGTATTAATGAGGAATTTCACCATGTCGGAATTTCCTATTTTTGACCCCAAAATCGGATTCAGCACCTCTAAAAACCCCCTATGGCAGACTTTCAGCCCGAACTTCCTAATTTACGAATAAACAAAACAGTGTAGAAAATACGAATGTTTAAAAAAACCGGGAAAATGACGTCATCCTGGAATAGTTCATCTATGGCCGCTTGAAGCGCTGAGATCGAGGAATCCATAGTCCCCAGATGCAAAATTTTATGAAACAGTAAAGTTCGAAATCGAAAAACTGAAGAAAAAATAGAAAAAGCGAGATAGGGAAAATTAGGTTTCCTCTGTTTTTGTTTGATAACTTTTCTCTTAGAAAACACGATTTCGTCGTCCCAATGGGCAACACTGGGAGGAGACGGCGATCCGAACAGCCCAATCAGCGAGCGTTCCCGCTGCACATCCGTTTTCCCGGTTAGTTTTGAAATTAAAAATTTTGACTCTCTCCCAAAAATAACAGGAGACTTATTTTCCAAAATCAGCCCGATTTTCATCTATCCCACACCATTAACAACTCAGGAAAAATGCAAACAGAAATCGGTGAAATTCCTCATTGCTTACCTTGGACCGAGACGTTTCACTAATCCCGTATGGTCTCGAATGCCTCATGGCCTTGGATGCTACAAAATACTCTGCACACACGCGCGGCGTAGTGTGTGTGCGTTCATGGAGGCCCGCCATTTTTTTAAAACGTGTGATCTCTTTATTTAATTTTTTTACCACAAGTTATAGTTCCAAATTTGAGGTAAAAAATCTGAATTCCCGACCCACCGAAATTCCCCATTGGGATTCCTAGTTGAGATTTTACAATATTTTGTGTAATGAAGGTCGTTCATACAGCTGACTAATGACTAAAGTTTTTTGCAATCTATTCCATTGTTTACCAAATTTTTGAGCTCTAGCAGAAACACTAGAGAACCGGCTCGAAATGCTGACTAGACATTGCTTTGATTCTACCTACCACTTTCAGTGGTCTCCATAAGACCGTGTACCGAATTTCAAAAGTCGAAAGTCAGCTTGGTGGCTTACATAGCTGATCTGATTTCCTTGGAATAGCTTTCAATCATTTCCATTGGTCATGAAGGCAGTACACTAAATTTTAGATAAAGAAGTTATCGATATGTTGAACCACCTACCCAGTCGAAAACATCTGTATACCCTAGAGAAAGGTCTTTGAGGGGCTTTTGAGGATAACTTTCCAACAATTTAGGCACTCGTATACGATTTCAACGACAACGACTGTGGATCTTTTAGCGATGTATTAATCTCTTACTTATTAGGTACACGTGTTTGAGAGATGAAGCGAAACAGACAATACCATGTTGTTTGACTTGAATGCGGCTGATCAACCTGTTTATTATCATGTAAATAAGGATATTTCAAGTTCCTTTTTATTATGGAAAATATTCTCTCAGGTCGAAAGAAAAAGACCAGCTTACTGATGTAACAGAGTAAGTTAAAAGAAACCTGAATGGATTCCATTGTAAATATTTATACGTACTCATCTTTTTCGAAGAGCCGAGTGGAACGGCAAACTATTTCTCACTGACCCATCTTCGACAAAGTTAGCGACATCCACATCCAGGTTTCAGAGCAACTAGACGTTCCCCAGGGGCGGATGGGGGTCCTGCCCGACAACTTGGCTCGAAGCCAGAGTCTGGAAAGTGCCGGGCAATATGTCATAAACTAGTAACATTTGAGGTCAGGGTGTAGAGAGAGGAAGGAATGACTTCAGCCGTTTTCATTCGAATCGACTTTTTGGCGCGCTCGCAAGAAAAACATCCCAGTTTGTCCCTAATTCTTTTTGCACGGCGCGAAAAAAGTGTAAAAGAGAAAGAACGGGACGAAATTGTTTATTCGACAGTGAAAATGGTTTGAGAGCTCGGGGGCGTAACCGATAATCCGACCAATAGAGAACGTATGGAAACATATGGGGAAAAGACACAACAGTAGGTAGGAACCGTTAAAAACTATCAAACTCGATACTCCTAACGTACAATGTAGACATTGATTATTAGTTCTGGGTTTTCATGAGATGATATTTGAATATGTGAATGAGATTTATAATTAAGGGGGTTTCAGTCGGTAACCGTTTGTTCCTCGTTCCGGGTTAGTATTTCCCTAAATTAAAAACGCCAAGGCTTTAAAAGTGGTACATAAATTCGAAATTTTCAAGGATTTTTGAAATTCATTAGTGCAGCAGTCTAGGAAATTTAAAAACTAAAAAATTCATCAAAACCGAACAATAAGTGCTAGAGAAAAATGGGGAAAATCTCACTCAATAAACAGTTTTTCCCATTTTGATTATTGCTTTCCTACTCCAAGTTTTTATTTTAAGTTAAAACAAGCTGTGAAGTGAAAATATCGGGAGTAGGAGCTTTCTGTTCATTTGAACATAAATCGCGTGTCAGGGTCACTTCTCCCTTATGCCTGATGTTCGATCAAATTAAGCTCTCTATCTCAAACGCTGCAAATCTTACCAATGATTATATTCCAAATCGCAATTTTCCTTAGTTCTCATTCCCTTTTTGGGAATTTCTACCGGCCAGGGAACCATGTAGGTACTAATTCAATTCTCCTTAACCTTATACAAAATTTGTATAAGGTTAAAAAGTTGTATAGGTTGCCATGATTTGTCATGGTAGTTCACAAGAGATCATTCCATGAAAATCCTGGAAACCCTCATCTGTCTTACCAATATCGTCCTTGGTGTTGGTAGAATGAGCTGCCTGTGTCAGAGAGTGTTGAAAAAAGTTCATTCAGAAAATATGAGTTAAGTAATGAGCGAATTTTTAAAGAAATCGTTAAAACAACGGTGAAGAGAGTTGAAACATTAGCTATTTATGGGAGAGTAGTCAGCCTACTGGGTTCGGCACAGTACGACTTATTAAAAATATAAAATCAACCCCTTGCTTAAAAGAATTTTAAATAAACTTCAACAAATAAAATATTCCTTTAGTCATCCCTAACTCCGAGTACCCACAAGTATTTTATGTTTTTTTCCGATTCTTAGTTTATTTTGACCAGCATACTGCATGCATTGGGTATGTTTTGAAGACGTTGAGAGTACATATAATTATGTTATACTCGTCTCCACAAATTCAAAGATACATGTTGAGACGAACTTTTTATCATTTCACTTCCATTTCACACCCACTTCTCACACTACCGACCAACCTCGCTAGAGGAAACACGGTTTTAGACGTAAGCAGAAAGAGTGAAGACAACGCGGAGATGACTGCTACAATCTTAAATGCTGTAGTTTTGGAAGTTCAGAAGTCTATGGGAACGGGAAAAAGTGATTTTGTAGGATAACCACCGTCTTCCCGGCTGACTACCCGAATTATAGTCCCCGAAACAACCGTATTTGTTTGCCCCAGACATGAAAGAACCCACAAAAAACCGAATACACGCTCAAAAAACTGAATAGAAGCTGAAAACTGACAGGCTTCTATTATATTGAGTAAAAACAAATACGGTGGTCCGAAGGTGTCCACCATTTTGGAGGCTAATAATTAGAGTTAAAAGAAAATTCTGTTTATAGACGTTTTCATCGGTATGCGCTTGCACAAACGTCTATAAACAGAATTTTCTTTTAACTCTCCGATCGCACGTAATATATCTCAGTATTCTAGAGAACCTTGGTTCTTAGCTACATATACGCATAGGCAGCTGTGATTTTGTTTACTTGTATCGCGTTGCATTTCCTGTGGCAAAAACTAGAGAACGTTGCTATCATAAGATTTACTGGTTGCTTGAATTTTATGGTTTTGTTCACTGGTTCACTGGTTTTTCTGGCAAAAAAAGTGTCACGAAAACTTCCTTGACCCCTTGCCAAAAGACATGTCCCATGTCAAAAAGAAGAAAGATAGCTGAAATTCGTCTCACTAGATCAGCTGAAATTTGAAATTTATCAGCTAAAATTTGTTGAAATTGATCAGGTGAAATTGATTTGAAATTGATCAGCTGAAATATGTCTCACTTCTTTCGGTCAACGCTCATGTGAGATTCACAATTGTGATTCTGATTCCTCATTCGTCTAACCCACGGATCAATGGAGACAACGCCCAAGAACCTTTGTACACTGGCTGGAAGAGTTCACTTCAAGGACTAGGCGTAGGTGGGGATTGTGAATCCTCTCGGGTTACATCACAAAGATACTAACACGTGGGTCTGATGAATGTCACAATAATTGCTCATTTAACGATCGTTGATCGTCTGGGTGGCTTCATTCGTTTCTAAAAATTAAACAATATCTGAAATTAATTAAAAAAGGTCGTGGAACATTTATTGATTATCCTAATTTAGCTATCGGTTGGTCTCAAAGAGCTCTGGGTGATGTCATTAAATTTAAAAAGTCTCTATTTTAAAATAATGAAAAAAAGAATGAGCTTAAATAAAAAAATTCGAGCTAAGGCGTTTTTACTCCTGGAAGTCAATGACACTTTTAATGGGATTTTCTCAAAACCTTGAAGACACGACTAGACGTCTAATGGACCCGATACCAAATTTAATCAAAATAAGCCCACGGTAATTCGCAAAGCCATCAAATTTTGTGGGGAGTAACTTTTTTTTATTGCTCGATTCCAAAGATTTATTATTGAAAATAATAAACCAGAAGTCCTTTTTTCCTAACTAGACCTTAGCAGTCCGCATTGTCCTTAGCAGTGACGCCCTTGGCGCTCAGCAATGGGAAAAGTATCAAATGCTCAGGAATTACAATGATGAACTTTGCACGGTCAGCTAATGCGCGGAATATTTTAACGGATCAATAAAACTTGTGGAAAAAAAGTGGAAACCTCTGTCTTTACTTTCAATTTCAGAATGCTCACCCGTGAGTTGTCAGGGAAATCAACGAAATCTCCTCATCCTGAAGAGTTAAACTGAACTTGTTAAAAAAGTGTGTTTCCATTCTACCACGCATTGCAATGATGTCAAAAGAGAATGCCAATGAGAAATAAGAAAGTATAAAACGTACCAACACAGCCAAAAACAAGAGTAGACGAGCTATAACCCGCAGTATGTTTTTATAGAATAGCTGTATCATAATCTAGCTACAACCCGTTTCGGAATCATGAGTGTTGTAAGATTATGTCGAGTGATTTAAACAACTCATGGATGCAGAGGTCCAGTCATCCATACATCCACTTGTAAGAGCAAGCAAAGTGAGTAAAATATGAATCGATGGATAGATATCTGAAAAAAATGCACGTTCGAAATGGAACAGGTTTCTTGTAATCATACAACATTTCATAAGGCGTTTTTCGAAGTGAAGTTTATAGGCGAGGATGAGAGTTCGAACAGTGATCCTTCCTTGAACAAGATTCAAACTATTGTGTTCGGGCTCGTGATTTTTAATTAGACGAGTGTATATTAGAGGAACAGCAGTTGCTCACCATCGGTCTTCGAAGAGCTAAAGCGACAGCGCCATTGGGTGATTGAACTGCATGGAAGAGAACAATCAAAGTGTCGAACAAGTTGGTTCAAGGAAGAACGATGGACAGAGAGGAGCCGGTTGTGGACCATTAACACTAACAACCCCATCAGCTCCAAGTTTCTTCATCAAAGCTTTTACGGGCTAACGCTTTATCACTACCATAAAAGCAATTGACCACGCAGACACATGAAAATATAAATAGTTGAAGTTGAGAGTGGTAGCTATTATTTTCTTACGAGGTGCTTTGCTGGAATAACACGTAACGAAGGGGAGACAGTTTAACGTTTGTTACAACCTCGCCCACCGGCTAAGGTAAGCCAACTGCGACTCAATAGTGAACTTGAGAAAGAAAATTTACACTTAGTCGAGGGTGAGGGGATGGGATGTTTCCGACTCATTTTGATTCTACGGTTCTTCCATAACGATCATAAGAATGTTGTTGACTACTCACTAAGTTCAATCCCTGCCATAAGCTCACTTTAAACATTCATTCGATATCTAACTTTTTCAGCAGTTTTAACGATGAACCAAATCTTTAGATTGTAGTAAGTTATTAGAACGTTCAACCAAATATCTGAATTTGCTCCTTACTACCAAAGATAGGAAAACATTTCATAGAGAAGCAGGTCAGAGAGTTTCAACTCGCAATTTATATTACAGAGCTTTCTAAAAAATGTTGGTTCCTTGTATCTTTGTCAGAACGTCTGTTTGAGGCAACCACTTTCTTTCAGGTCTTATCCAGGTCTAGTCCATGAACAGCTCCAAAAGACTAGCGTGGCAGTTGGACTCACGGTAGCGTGTGCACATGCGCTAAAACTCACTTCCTCCCACTATGGTTATTCGATCACTAACAGGTTCACAATCGCTCAAATTATGAGGGTTGTAGGCTCCAAGACCTATGAATTTGATTAAATTTGGTTCAGTGAAAGCAATGACGCTCTTGAACGAAATGAATGTGAAGTTCCTTGTGTATTGTCCCCAAAAAACCTATGTGTTATAATTTTTCAATTTGTCCACCAAACTCTCCAAGTTCGATCTGCTATCACTAGAGGCAACAATTTCCAAGTTTTGATCAGGAAATAGCAAAACAGAAATATAACAGTTTTTCCGGAACAGAAGATGATTTTGAAAGCTATGTGGATAGGTAATTTTTCAATTGTTTGGAGGTTTTCTGGTGCAGTTTTTGGTTATTGGGGTACTCTACAACCTTGGTCACGCCCTAAATGAATCAAATTGCGTGTAATTTGATGAATTTTACCATCATTAGGTTCAGTTTGACACTAAAGAATGTCAAACGAGTGACACGAATCTTATTCTGTTTACGACGTTGCGAAAACTTACTTAAAGTTAGACAGCAAATAATTAAACTACGAAACTAAACTAAGTAAATCAAAAGGGGTGTAAAATGATTATAAAGAGAATTTCGATTTAGAAGGAAATAGAATGAATGACAGAACTGACGAGACGAGTAAGAAAAAAGAGTTTGTAAAATAAGAGTCGGTGGCTGAAAAGAGCAAGTGCCTGAGAGGACGTCATTAAAGCACCCTCTAGAGAGACATAGGACGCCCTTTCTCCCGTCTACGCAATTATCACAAAGAGGCTAACCCTTAATGGGGGAAGACTTTTCTGGTTTATCTGATAGGTGAGTTCCCTTCTCTTGTCTGCGGTACCTGCCTATTTTGAATGCTTGATTAAATTGGTGGCCGCAGCTGAAGGTCACGAATCGACTGGTTTAATCGACGCCTTCTAGGGTAACCTAATTCATTTTTGTGGTTTTGTCAGTAAAAGTGGTTTTGTCAAAAGAGAGCTGTTTCCTTATTTGAACAGAAGACATAAAATACACTGGGGACCCACACGAAGGTAGAGGAGATAGCTGTCTCAGGTCTTGAGAAACTTTATTGAGTGACTCCACTCCGGGACAAAATTAAATTACAACTGAGTTTTACAAAAAATCACGAGAATATTTTAGCAGAATCCTTAAAATTATTTTGATTCAAAGTTTTGAAAATAATGTTTCTCCAGAAAAAAATTAGAGAAGAACTATTGTACTTAGTCTCTATATTCAAGGTGATAAAAATTGTGCGAAAATTATAGACCTACGTCACAAGAAAGCACGTTGGCAAAGATAACTGAAATTTTTCAAAAATATCAGTTTTTTCGTTCTTGGAAATAAATTAAATACTAGTTAAAGAACAATAATGTCTTTAGGAAGGGGAAAGTAAGTCGGATGCACATGTTTCATGAGTAAGAAACTGGTCGATTATATGAACAACGAAATGAAACCTGCTTTTGAGAGTGTATCCTATGATAGGCTCCTCATAAAAATGTTTTCTCCCTCAGCATTCGTTTCATCTTCAAGCTCCTATAGGGAGTCTTCACGGCACTTAAATCACCACTCGAAAAACAATATACCGGAGCATGACTGATTCAGGGTACCGACAAGTATCGCTGCCTCTTTTTAGGGAAATAAAAATTCTTCCTTTCTCTGAATTGGTAATGGTTAGCTTTGTTAACCAGCTAACAAGAACAATAGGTATTATAAAGATATATTACAAAAATATAAATATAGGTACTTAATGTTTTTAAAAAATAAGAGCTAACGGTTTTCGATCGAATGAGTTTTTTCGAGGAAACTTTAACACACACATTTGAGGAAACTTTAACTGTTCATGTTGAATGAGGAATTATGTTAATTAGGTTGAATTATTAAACAAAATGGAATAACTTATTGGTCGATATCCAACATTGATAATTGAAGATATTATACCAAAATAAGTAGATATTTTCCTAGGAAGAACTTTTCCTATTACACTGCTACAGTAGAAAACTATTGGAGCCAAATTTGTGTCAACATCTTGTATTCTCAGAGGTTTTAGAATCATTGACGTTACCGATTCAACAAGAGGGAAACCCTTCATTGTGAAATTAAACTAGCTAATCCACTTAGTATCAACAAATAATTCATTTTCATATTATTCATGGTTACGAAAATTGTAAAAGGTATATTGGTAAGTATAGGTACCTGCTCGATAGAGAGGATAGCAAATATTAATTTAATTAATATTGGATATTGGCACGGGAATTTTTCTTTCATCGCTGTTTTACTAAAGAAGGGAGCCCGGCCTATTTTTTTTTTTTTTTTTTTTGTTATTATTACCCATTGGTTTAAGAATGGATCTAGCAATTTGAAGGTTGAAACTTGAAAAAGAGAATCGAGTGAATTTCTTCTTACAAGTACAAGTAGGTATGAAATTCTTGAGGGAGATGTCAAGTTATTCATGTAGTTTTAGGAATATCCGAGAAGTTAAAAAATCAAACAAGGGTACTGGGTAGGTTAAACATATGTGACAGTTTTAGTCAAGTCGATTCAACTTTTTTTCTTCCAATCAACCGGTCTCACGAGTACGATCGTCGTAATCGTAAAATTACAGTGATGCCGTCAGTTTCAGTGGATGTAGGCAGTGGTTAGAACCCCTTGAACAAGAGAAGGCAAGAGAGGCGAAACTGCGAAGTGGGCCAGTTCGTTTCTGTAATGGAGATAAGTGAGGTGCATAGAGTACTGGGGGCACAATAGAAAACACCAAGACCGCCCAGTTCCCACCCCTGCCGGTGTAAGCGCTAATTGAAATAGAGTCGTTTTCTTGGGCCACTGAATTGGGGCGTTGGTTGGGACGTGCTCAGCATCATGGTCTTCCGCCTCCACTCCGTCTGCAGTCACCCACATCGATCTAGAACGAGCCGCTGTCTGCGGACAAAAACTAAATTTGTATGCACGATGCGGTTCATTACTTTTTTCACCCGATTCCGGAAGTATATTGCATCGTGCACTCTTCAAATACAAGTTTTTTAACCTGAATTAAAATGTCCACTTGCGCTTTTCACTTCAAAGTGGCGACTGATGCCTGCAAGTAATTTATTCTCCATCAATGGAGGTTCGCATTTGATGAGCTCGGGACATATCACAGGACCGAACTAATCACTGAACCCCTCTGAGGGACGGGATATACATGAGGGACAGTTCTGATTCACTAATGCACAAAGTAACTTTGTTAATCAACATTGCAAGATTAAACAACTCGATCGATAGATGTAGCAACATGGATGATTTCAGAGGGAGTTTCTACCTTTTCAAGTTCAGTAACCCACATTTTTTTCAAATTGTAACCTTTAAACTGGATTGTTAAAAATTGGTGTCAGATTTTTTCGAATTCCAGATTTTCTGCTGTACAAGTTTAAAAAAAAAACAAGACAGTGCGATCTGGCAAACTTGTTAAGAACTTAACCAGAAAAGCCACTCGTCCAACAGGAAAGTTTTGATCAGCCAAACCACCCCATACCGTTGCTATACCCATACCGTTGCTATTCCCATACCGTTGCCATTCAAATATAACTTCAATCAAGAATCACCTTTCAAAGCTTGAGTTCCAGCATCCAAGAACCATCGCTATTACTTATGGTGAAGTTTCAAAAAATCAAACCACTGCCCATTATATAATGGGTTAATCAGAAGAAAAAAGGAGATTTGATGTACTATTGCCTTTGTTACTGAAAGAGTTTCACTCGTTTTACAAAACTCACCAACAGTGAAGCTGAGGAATTTGAGGTGAGTGATGAGAAATAGTACATTATAAAATACAATGTGGGCTATTTAAAATTGTATTAAGTAGCTGATTATTTTGATTTACGTTATGTCTTTGATTTCGCTTGACAATTTAGAGACCTAATAAACATATTCAATCTAAATTGACTTTTACTTTAGATTCTACTCACGTGAGATAATGGGAGGAGGGATCAATGAGGGAGGTCAATGAGAGAGTCTTTATCTGTCCTGTATTCTAAATTTGAGAATACACTAAAAATATAAAGATCGTTCCAAGAATGTTTAGTACATTGCTAATCTGGACCCAGTTCCAATAACTGGAAGTAGTGTAGCCTTAGGTACAATTTCTGTAGGTAAAAACAAAATTATTGCCACTCATCTCAAAGTCATTAAGGTGATTTTTGATGTCAATACGACGACGAAACACTTTTATGATAATGGGATGTTGTTGGATACTCACGAAAAGCACATAAATGGCAGTCAACAACCCTGCATTGCATGTATAATGGTGGCATACAACCAGGATCTTCAGCCAAGTGAAGCTCTTCGAATGGGTAATCGGATTGGTAAACATGAAGCTATGGCGGTAACCGCTACCAAAACAGGGCGTGTAGGTATCTGTTTGGTTTGACTCAACGGAATTATGCAATAGTAGTTCTTGTTTGCGTTTGTCTCTGCTGGCGTTTCATAGTTGCTGGCTGAGGGGGTTTTCCATGTCTTACATCCGTTCTCTTGGGGAATTCATTATTAGATTATATTACCTCAGCTGCCTCAAACTTGAGGTTAGGAGTTGATTTATTGTGTTTTCAGGTAAGACGAGGCTTTGGAACATTAAGGTGACGCGAAGAACAAATAATCCGCCTGATTCGAAGGATATTAACACTGTTCGGTTGACAACTACTGAAACAAAGCCCACTCACAGAAGCAATTCATCACTTTAGGGTTGTATTTAAAGTGGTTTTGTATTTTCCATGTTTCTCTCAAAGTTCGTTTGCTAACCAAAAATTTACATATCGACGGTTTAAAAAGACTCTTCGTTACGTGAAGATATTTTTTCCACGAAAAGCAAACACTTTTTGTGTGTGCAAGAAGAGAAATGAGGGACCTTCAAAATCTGTCCAATTTAGAACAAATTCAACTTTACCCAATATCGAATTTATTCATTAGGTATTGAATTTATATTTTTCTCATACGCCAACCTGGATGAAGGGAATAAAGACAACGACGAATACAAGACTTTTTTTTCTCTTCATCATGCGTTTGATGCGTTCATCATTCAAAGTAATAACGAAAGCACACGCTCAGAGAGGACACTGTAATATCAAAATGTTTATGAACTTGTTTACTCGTTGAATAAACAAGAAGGTCTATTTCCCCACAGAAGGTATATTTCACGACGAAGAAGACAATTTTAAGACATGGATAATATACCTGTAGGTAGCCTTTATGTACAGGTAGATCGTAGAACGTCCTCAGGAACATTGCCATATTTTTTTTTAATTTCTAAATTGGGATAGAGGTTTGAGAAACAAAAATACGAATATGACGAATGTATAAAGGAGGTGTGCGTAAATAATTTGCCCTCTTAATTTTATAATTTATCTACATTATAGTTGTATCTTTATAGATTCCCCAATTAGCTTTCAATGAAACAGTCGAATACTTTTATCAACTAAGAATACCAACAAACCAGTTTCATTCAATTTTCGCGACCTTGGCTTCCTCTCGTGAGTTCTAGGCGGAATCCATTGCCCACTTATGATGAACTCAGTTTCCATGCCATCCATCAAACTCTGACCAGTCTTTCCGCTTGAGCGTCAAACCAAAGGGAATGGAAATAAATTTCCAGTGACACACATCAGCCAATGATGGACGGTTCTTCGTGACGTGATAGATCAACTTAATTCGATATATTTACGGAATATTCGACGGAATTGGCCGTCTGGAATGCATTTCCATGAAGAGAACCGATATGAGGGAAGCTCATAAATTCAATAACGAGGATGGAATAAGTTCATTGATGATCATTTCATTTTTTTTTTTTTAATTACTATTTTTTGTTGTTGCCTTTTCACCATGAAAATGAAGAAATGAGAGTGAAAACTGAAAGAAAATAAAGGGTAAGGTTTTTGTAATTCTTGAAGTTTTGAGAAAAATTTTTCGGGATACTAAAAACTCAACAAAACGCTCAGTCTGCAAGAAATTTTCGTTGTGTATCGTTATTAAAAATTACAAATTTCAGAATTTAAAAATGCGGTACTTGTCTGAAATTGAACCCCACAATTGTAGAACACGTTCTGAGAACATGAAGCTACAACAGTGATGAGAAATCTTAACCAGCAGATTCAACAGATATTTGAGATCGACAGATCCTTAACTCTTCAAATGATAAAAAATCCCACAAGCTTTACAAGAAGTGACACAAAATCGTAAATATAAATAACGATTGTTGTTGTTTAAATCAAAAATATCCCAAAAATTGAAATTTGAAATAGAATCGGTAAATGTATTTCAGTAAGTGTTTCAATTCGTCGATATTTATGAAGATTGATACTTTTTATGAATTTCTAGTAGGTACTACGAATAATTACGATCAAAATAACATTGACATGCACATGAAAATTACATGATGAACCAAGTTGTTTGAATCGCACGCTGAAAATGGGAAAGAAGCATTATTTTCCCAAGCATAAACAAATGATTGACGTAATAAAAAATAATTTTGGCCTGAGTGTCGTGGAGTCGCGAAGAAGTCGAAGGTCTATTTACCATTGAAGAACACTGCACTGCACTTGTAACCACTGAAACACTGAAAATTTTTAACAAAAAAAAACAGTGGAATCACTTAATCAAAAATAGGCGTAGCGGAAGCGCGGGAGCGGGACACGCAGGGGCGGCTACGGGCGGGATACTGAGGGAGCGAGGGTGGTCAGGGGAGGCTGGAGGCGCATGCTCCCCCTTCTGTGAGTAGCCGGCGAGGTGTGAGGGGTGGCGGGCGGAGTGGCAACACGTGAGCGATCAGACGTCCCGGGTTTCGTCGACAAATTAATAATTGTGCAAAATGTACCAAATTTTTATTTTTCTTGAGGTGAAAAGTATAGTAATTTCACTATGAATGAAACACTTTTCACATTCACTTTTTTTCTCTCTTTTCACTCTCATTGAAAATAATAAACCCAAAGCATATTACGATTATTACCATGATCCTGGAAACAATGTGTCATACTACCAACTATGACTAATAATATTTTCATGTCACTCAACAAGAGTAACATATAGCTTGGCCAACATTTCATGTTTCCAATAACGTATCCTAATGGAAAAATTTTCTCTAATCAGCTAAAATTTGAACGGATATTTTGACTATTTGTGTCAGTTAATAATCTTGTGCGATTTACAATCGTGTTTCTGATTTATTTTAAGTCCAAACCTCAACTCCTAATAGGGAGCGAACAGTTTGTCCAACAGTGCTCTGGGTGGTCTCATTCGGTTCTAAAAATTCAATTCTATTTTGAATAAGTGAAATAAAAACGATTCCTTTACATCAAGAGTTTTTGAGTTAGAGCGTTTTAAAATTGCAACCCCTATTTTTCACCCATTGGAAGTTACTTGCACTAGCCGAAAGCTACGGGACACACTAGACTCCATAACATGGGGTATAAGGTATAAGGGGTTCATATGAAACCCTTATACCAAATTTCATCAAAATCGGTACATGGTAACTAAGTAAAGAGCTGCGTACGACGAACGGACGGACATTTTTTTTTATCCAAAGTGGAAATGAAAACCATAACATTTTGAGGGTATCCCCCTTCCTCTCCCAAAAAAATGTTTTCTCGCTCGATTCCAGTTCCATTATTGAAAATAGTAATAATCAGGGGGGTCCAGCGATTACCCGAAAAACAGCTCCTTGAGTTTTCGAGGTAATCCAGGGTCAATTTTCGAATTTTCCCAGGGTTCTAAATCCTTCGAATATAAACAAGTGTGATCATAATTTCTCAAAATTCAGGTTTTTGAGGACATTTTAAAATCAAAAAGCATAAGAAATATAGTTCTTTGGCTCAAAACATTAATCTGTAACGATTGGAATTGGATCAAAATTGGATGGAAACTTTACAAAAGGCTATCAGTCAGAGGGTGATTATTTTGACCCAATTTGCTCAATTCCTGAATGTTTATCCAAATTCGAAGAGTAACTTCGAATAGTTTTGCCCGTTACAAAGATTTCAAGTCAGACACAACACAGACTTCGATTCTAAGATAAAGTAGAGAATGAACATTGAAATTATCGAAACTTCTTGGTTTACCCGAAAGAAACGACCATTTCAAAGGCTTGTTTCCACCTTCGATTGTTTGAAAAAATCGAAAACGAACGTTGAAATCATCGGAATTCGTTGGTTTACTCGAGAGAAACAACCACTTCAAAGGCTTGTTTTCACCTTCGATTGTTTGAAAAGGTCACAACGAACGTTGAAAGGAATTCTTTGGTTTATTCGAGACAAACGACCACTTCAGAGGCTTGTTTTCAACTTCGATTGTTCGAAGAAGTCGAGAATGAACGGTAAAATCATCGAAACTTGTTGGTTTACTCGAGAAAAATGATCACTTCAAAGGCTTGTTTTTACCTTCGATTGTTTGAAAAAGTCGAAAATGAGTGTTGAAATGATCAGAATTCGTTGGTTTACTCGAGATAAACGACCAATTCGGAGGCTTGCTTTCAACTTTGATTTTTTGAAAAAGTCAAAACGAACGTTGAAATCATCGGAATTCGTTGGTTTACTCGAGAGAAACGACCTCTTCAAAGGCTTGTTTTCAACTTTGATTGTTCGGAAAAGTCGAGAATGAACGTAATTTATCGAATCACACGTAATATATAGCAAATAATAATGAATATTCATTAGAAACCTCATAATCATTTTCTTCTAGATCGGAGTCGTACGCAAGTCATTCATCAAATCCATTTCCCATTGTATACTCGGCGCATATCAGTTAATGATCTCATAAAACATTCGGGAGGGACTCCTGGGATCGTAGAGTCCGTTAGAAACAAAAGGAATCAATGGCATTTGATGTAGTTTGAATTAATAGTTACATAATTGGATACGCATTGATTACATGTGGTTTGGACTAATAGATACATAATATGTATATTAATTATAATAAATGTATATTAATTGTATATTAATACATATTATGTATTAATTCAATATAATTACGTAGGGATGCTTACACCTTAGCTTCCCATAAACTCTGCGAATTCCGATTCATAGAGTCCGAGGATATACACGTATTTTCATGAGATTACAAGTTTGGGGATATCGAAAATATGAACAGTTAGAGATGTGCCAACATGCCTTCGCATCTTTAGTTTGCCTGAACACGCAACCTTGTATTCATCGTAGATGAAGAGAGGGAGAAGGTTGCTATTCTTGCGGACATTGTCGGTGCACATCCAGTACAATCGTTTAATTTCCTTGGCACTAATGAATTTCGAAAATCCTTGAAAATTTTAAATTTAGGTACAACTTTTAAATTTTGAGCCCTTGCAATTTATGGAAATACTAACCCGGAACGAGGAACTTCAGTGAACTGAAACCACGTCGAAACTGTCTTAGGGCCTTTTGAAAATGTTTCACCCCACTTTTTACCCATAAGAAGTGACTTGCTAGATTTCAAAGGTTCATTATTGAAAATAACAAACCAATATAGAAGGAAAAGTCACGTAACATCCCATACTATAGGCACTTTTCCGGTTTTTTGCGTAATTTTTGGCTGATACGTTGGCTTGTGAAACATTAGACATAGATAGTCGTCTATGAACATTTACGCAGTCGGATTGATTATATATTATGCGCATGCGCAAACGTAAAATCCTTGAAACAACCATAACTTCTACAGTTTTTATTCGAGGTTGAAACTCTGGATGGATCCGTACAAATGTCATGTCATGAGATTGAATTTTTGAACGTAATTACTGTGCATCAGGTCATCTATAAGATCGGGTTATGGATACGAGAAAGCTGTATGCCAAACCCACTTGTCAGAGATTTTTTGTGTTGGGAGCAACACAAGCGGACTCAAACTCCAATCTGGTACCATGCTTCTACTTGAGTTTCGTACAGATTATTGTTCTCAACTTCAATTCATTGGCGTGTAAATTACAGTTATCTGAGTTATCTTATTCTCAAAGATCGGTCCAAAATTCTTCGGGAGCAAAAATCCGTCGAACCAAACAGAAGTGATTTTCTATGAGCTTCGCTCAAATAATATTATGTGTTAGTAGACGGCAACACGATACAAGCCCGACGCGAAGAGTACGCCAGAGTCGAGCATACATGCAAAACGGCGTCTTCAAACATACTCTTCTATTAACGTTGTGACTGCGAAATTAATTGCAAACATCCAAGAACGGGTTCGCGTTTCACCCTTATTTGTACTGTGGTATGGAACGAGGGCTAAATCATCATGCGGCGTTTGGTGAATGCTGATACGACAACAGTCCGCATCCCGCAGAGTTAGGCTCTATGTAGCCCAGATTGTGTATATAACGATCGAGTAATATCACTTATAGGGGAGATTGGGGAAACCACGGACAGATACCAGTTTCTAGAATAACCTTTAAAGAGGAATGAACGATAAGCCTCATTTGGTAAGTATTTACACTTTTGAAGAACATGATGTTACGAAGTACAAACCTTTTACTTGTGGCCTCAAAGAGGTCCCCTGAGAATTTCAACAACATCGGGTCAATTAACACTTAAATCAAAAATTCGTAAAACTATGAATGAAGCGTTCTCAGACGACACGATGGAAGGCGCCCAGGTTCTACCTCACCTTCAAGACCTATCGGTATTGCGGGTCATTGCCTACTCGTGGGAGAATTTTCGAGAAAAAAGTCGAAACGAACGTTGAAATCATCGAAACTCGTTGGTTTATTCGAGAGAAATGACCACTTCAAAGGCTTGTTTTCACCTTCGATTGTTTGAAAAAGTCGAGAATGAACGTTGAAACCTTTGAAACTTGTTGGTTTACTCGAGAGAAATGACCACTTCAAAGGCTTGTTTTCACCTTCGATTGTTCGAAAAAGTCGAAAATGTACTTAATATATCGAATCGCACGTAATATATAGCAATTAATACTCTAGAGAACCTCTCTTCATAGCTACCAATATGTAGCTATGATTTTTGGTTTATTATTTTCAATAATAAGCCTTTGGAATCGAGCAAGAAAAAAAAAATTTTAACCCCCCCTCAAAATTTGATGTTTTACGTTTCAAGGTACGTAGAATACGAAAATCGAATAAAAAAATTTCCGTCCGTCCGCCGTACGCCGTACGCCGTCCGCCGTACGCCGTACGCCGTACGCCGTACGCGGCACTTTTCTTAGCAACACTGGACCGATTTGGTTCAAATTTGGTATATGGGCTCCATTTGGGGTCTAGTTGTGCCGCGAAGCTTTTGGTTGATGTAAGTTACTACTAAGGGGTGCAAATTAAGGGTTGAAATTTTCAAGAGTGCCCTAGCTCGAAAACTCTCGAAATAAAGGTATCGTTTTTTCACAAATTTTAAATAGTATTGAATTTTTAAAAATTTTTGAGACCACCCGGAGCTCTGTAGGACAAACCGTTCGGTCCCTACGAGTACTTGAAGGTTTTCCTTCGATAAAACAGAATCATGAGTGTGAATCGCAAAAGAGGTCTAATCTCCATTCAAATTTTAACTGACTAAAATGCGATCGCTGTTCATTTCTTCGATTTGTATACAGTTTTGCCTTCTGCGTAACCAGTAATCAAATTTCCATATGAAGCTTTCTATTCTTCGAATCGAGTGTGAAGCGTTTAGTTCTTTCTAATAAACTTGATTGTGAAGGTGTGAAGCCAGTATGGTGTGGTAGGTAGTACCTAGCTAGTAGGTAAAAAAAAGCTGGTAGGTAAAACAAATGTTGGTGGGTAAAAAACGCTGCAAATCATTGCTCAAAGGCTTCTTCACTATTCAGATAACTGATCAGCTGAGTGAGCTCCGAAGCCATTTTTACTCCTACTGAATGGAAGTGCTCTTCCAGGCGTCTCCAGCACTCGAGAAGATCTTCTTCACTCTTCAGATCACTGATCAGCTGAGTGAGCTTCGAAGCCACTTTTACTCCTACTGAATGGAATTGCTCTTCCAGGCGTCTCCAGCTTCGAGGAGATCTTCTTCACTCTTCAGATCACTGATCAGCTGAGTGAGCTCCGAAGCCATTTTTTCTCCTACTGAATGGAAGTGCTCTTCCAGGCGTCTCTAGCATTCGAGGAGATCTTCTTCACTCTTCAGATCACTGATCAGCTGAGTGAGCTCCAAGACCATTTTTACTCCTACTGAATGGAAGTGCTCTTCCAGGCGTCTCCAGCATTCGAGGAGATCTTCTTCACTCTTCAGATCACTGATCAGCTGAGTGAGCTCCGAAGCCATTTTCAATCCTATTGAACGCAGGAAGCTGAAATTTGAGAGGGAAGGTCAAGGGAGAATACAGATGGTGGTTGGTGCTATTGATGGAGAACCAGTGATCTATACAGAAGGGTGATCTATACAGAAAATAATAAACCTTTGAGCAATGATTTGCAGCGTTTTTTACTGGAATCGCGTTGCATTTTTTGTGTAAAAAAAAGTGTCGCACAAAAATTCCTTGACCCCCAGCCAAAAGATAGTTATATCCATGTCAAAACACATTCCGCGTTTCATTGGTTTGATGCGTGATCACGACGTAAACGATCCGGGGGTCTTCATTCTACAATTCGAGGGGATTTCATTCCGCAATAAATGTGCCATTATAAACAAATATTACTGGAGACTAGACACCCCCTACGCCAACGTTTTCGATATCAAAGAGAGTACCCTGAATCGGCCCAATCAAGGCAGTTTCGATCCAAATGCTAGCGCCTACAGTACCTACTAAATAATAGTACTATCAAAGATACAGAATCAACCTGCAACACCATGTGCATCTACGAAGCTGAAATTTTAGAGGAAGTCGCTCTGTGAATGCTCAGCACGAATGATAAACGGAACACCTCGCTGTTCATCATCTCGTTGAGCTCAATTTGGTTGACTAAAATTCCTCTGGGAGTCTCTCTGGGTACTGAGTAAGAATAACAAACTGAGTTCCCCTCCTGATCACCAAAGAGCCTCTTCTTTCCAGTGTTCAGAACTACTGATTTTTTAGGGGGTCTCTAGTTACCCGTTTATGCTGAATTCGGTGCTGATAGACACCATAATTTTACAGCCAACAATCAAACAAAGACGTGATTTACCTAGTTATACTTAAACACATAAATAATAAAAATCTATTCAATCACCGCGATTTGTTCTGCGTTGATGTATAATTATTATCAGATAGTAATTCCTCATCTGTTGAATACCAGCCATGATGTGACGGAAATCAACCGTGAGGAATTCAGGTGGCAAGTTATGCATCTCCATAACGGCGTAGTTTCTGCGAGAGTAACCACTGGCAAATATAGGGAGAGAGCGTCCCATATTTGTTTTGTCGGCAGCAGGCGGGAGCGAATGGAAGCAGATATGAGATCCTTCCTAAACCCAATACCGAGGCTGAATGTCAAGAAGGCCTTGAAGTAGGATGAATGTAAATCCCGCACCAAATGCGCGGAGAAGTGAGTTTTTGCGGGGAAAGCCTCGCGCGTTATCAGCGTTCGGTGTGGGAACCTCGTTACCCCCGAAAATGTGAGAGAACGGGATCACGTTCTGGAGTTCGTAGTAAGAAGTTGCGAGCAATTAAAGCTTATCTGGATAATGGAATCGAAAACGAGAGCCGGCGAATGCTTTCTAATTCCTGATGCTGACTTAGCTAAGCAAATTTCGCAAAGTGGAACAAGTTTACAGTGAGGGATGGGGATCCTCCTTCGGCAAAATGCACGCTAAACAGATTCCCAACCAAAACGAATAATTACTGTCAGTGTATCTTAACCTATCCAAGATTGTGAATCGAAATGTTTCGAATTTGCATAGTTGAGAGCTTCATAATTTGTATTTGTTCCATTACACACTTGCAGCCATCGTGCGTCTTCCAAAAATGTGGCCTCAAAAAATACTCAGTGTAAAACTTATTGTTTAGTAAATAATGCATTCATACCAGGAGACGTCATATTGGATAAGGATAAGTTCAATTCCAACCATTGAGCAGCTTCCTACTACAAAAAATAGCTTCCCCCAATATAATTTACTTAGTATTTTGAAGAAGTACCATATATTATAATTCCTAGCATTATGAGCCCGAAACTTGAAATTTTTATATTGGAAGAGTATAAAATCTATGGCCTACGGTACTTACCCAACATTCTGATTCGAGTGCACCGCCGACCTCCTCCAATGGAGCCATCCTGGTATCATAGGGGTGTTACATCGTAACGCTAGACGACTTCATTTTGTTGGTTTTGGAAGGTAGTTCGTAGGGAACCACATTTGTATTCAAGGTGAAACATCCTTGGTGACGCCACTGATTAGGTACACGATGGCACAAAGAATAGTACATAAAAATTCAGTGGTATATTGATTATGTTCCCCTATTAAGTTCAATGGTTGGGTTGCATTTGTAAGCTTTAATACTCGTAGGAACCAAAATAATGAAAAATTGTGTACTTCGTGAATCTTAACCCACCAGTCGCCGCATCCCCATACTAATTTTGATATTATGGTGACGTAATTTGTAACTAAGAAGTTGTCTGAGTCAAACAAAGAAACAAAAACATGAATCAGTTGAGAATTTAGGAGTAGGCAGAGCGCAAAGATATTATCAGAATGAGCCTTATTTTTAGTGAATAAAAGTCCCTCGCCCTTGAATTTCTGGCGAAGTGTTGCACAAGTAAATAGATTTTTTGGTCGAATGAAAAAGGAAAAAAATGCAAGTTATTACACAAATGTTCATTATTTTTCTTTATAGATCACTAGTCTGTAAAGAACGCGGTTTTGCAATTGCCACTATCTACCAATAATATTTTCGCATCACAATCAAGTTTATTTTTAAGAAATAAACTCTTCAGTCTCAATTCAAAGGGAGTTGTGATTCAACGGTTCCTTCATTATTGAAAATAAGAAACCAAAACCCACGCAAATTAGTGGGAAATTGAGGCCTGGGCAGAGTAAACAGGATTATCCACGAATACGTTCGTTTTTTAAGCAATAACCCTCCCTCCCTCACCACTTCAAAGACAATTCGAAATTGCGACGACATAGTACACGACTATATAGATTAGACAAGACAAAAATATACGCAAATCAGTTGGTAACTAAGACCTAGGCGTAGCACACAAAATGTTATCACATACATCCTGTAGAGTTCTGCAATTATAAGTAATTTTCTCCGTTGAGTTTTGCTCTCTTTCACCGCAGATTAATCGCAAGTCATGGAACGTCCTATGAAGGAGACATCACGCGTCCACTAAGTAAGGTGAGCAGTAGAGCCTCCTCACACAGAATAACATGAAGATTTTAGAAGTAGTTCCATGAAAATGCTTGATTATATCTACAATAACTGAGTAGAAAACATCACTAATAATGTTCCAGTAATAAACTCGATATAATACATAACCATCGTGAAGTCGTTCGCAGTTTAGTGGATGATTTTTAACTTGTTCATCTTCTTTCTTTTCCCGGATTACGAAGACCAAGACCGGATCAAGACTTTGGATCATTACAAAGTAAAACTGTTTTTTTTTTTTTTTTTCGAAGGCCTTTAGTTACTTTCTAAATTAGAACAAAATCGAGCAATTGGATCGTGAGAAACGAGATCGAGGAAAATCACGTTTGAGCGAGCACACTCGCTACTGTATGTTAAATTTTGACGAAATTAACTAGACTGCTTGGCGGATAAATGGTATTATACTTACCTACCTGAAAATTTCATCAAAATCAAATAATTGCGTAGATGTGTCAAAGACAACATGCTATCCTCAGACGACATGTCAATAGAAAGAAACCAAAAAGCACTGTCACGCTAAATGCGAGTTGACATTTTTTGCTCGAATTTTAAAGGTTCTTTATCTTCGGAAGTCAGAAAGCAAAAAGGTGTGTAATTCATGTTATGCCATAAAAATGTAAATAATTTACATCCACCGAGGTGTTTTGGCAAAATTTAACTAGTAGGCCCAAATTCGCTAATGATTTATCTTCAGAATGAGAAAACCTTACTCTTTTGAGCCAAATTTTGCTTAGTAACTTGAAGGATTTAAGTATTGTTAAAGTCAGAAAAGATGAAAACAAATCCTTAAAATCTTAAGAAAATAGGGGTTTAAAAAAATGAAAAAATATTTTGTTGGAAATAGTTTCCAGTTCAACACACCTCAATTGTTACTGTAAGAACGATATTTGAGGAGTTCGCACACACTAGGAAGCGGTTCTAACATATTTGAAGGTAAGAGACCAATAAGACACCAATATCACACCTGTGGTAAGACACCACAGGTGTGACCAATCAGTGATCCGCGTCAATTCAATCTTACGCCTGGAAAAGAAGTGTCAAAAATGACCACATTTAGTTGGGAAAGGATTTCGAAATGATAACACGCGTTTGAGTGTGTAAGATTTTTCAGATAACAATTTAGTTTTGAGTTCAACTTAATAGATCATAGGAAACGTGCTTATTAGTTGTGTGTTAGTTGTGGCCTATTAGTTGTGTTGCTATGTAGTGAAGGCTTAATGCACCACACAACAAAACAAATCAGCTCATTTACGATCGTTATTGCTGTCAACTCCGAATCTTGCTATGAACTTCCTAACTTTTGATACCTACACTCCCTTGACGTCTTGGAAATAAGTCTTTCAACGGGAATGGTCCAACTTTTGCTAATCATCAAGTTGGTTATTGAGTTCGCAACTCATTTAAGCTTGTAAAGACTCCCTCCGAAGGCTACCGAGCCGCAATGTTAATGAAGCCTTGGCGATGTGGAGAGGGAAAAATAAAGACGCTCCCTATTTGCCTATCGCACAATCTAGGCTAATCAAAAGTTTCGAAGGTATCACTTACAAAGGACACGAAATCAAAACCGAAGGGTTCCCGGCAATTGTTACCCCATAGATTGTTATCTCGAGTTCATTACCTACATCCAGCCAACTTCTGGAAAATTGAGCGTATACGAATACACGAACAATACATTTGAGCGTAAGTACAGACATACAGCTTTTAATGTAACAAATGAGTGATTGTATTAGTACTGTGGAATTACTTTTAGGTATTTACACAAATGGACACGATACACTTTATTATTTTAAAAATTGCTTCCATATTATTTAGAGACTTAGTTGCAAGATGATCCGAAATCTAGTTAGAAAAAATCTAAACACGCACGACAAACGAAACTGTTGCTAACCAAAGCAAATCAACATAGACTCAAACGCAATCAGGATCCTAATTTGTGTTCTAGGGTGTACTTCAACTCACACGGTTGTCTGTAGTTTTGGAAACGATCGAACGGATATGACCATTACGTTCGCACTTCGACGTTGGCCACTCGAAAGGAAATGTACCGCGAAGGGATAGTGAGCCAGAGTGCGATGAAGGGAGCCAGACGAAGTGAGCCAGAGTGAACAGTTGTCATGCGTCCATAAATTCCAACGATCTCTGTTCCGGTATCGATATCGTTTTCATGTCTCATCGATCATTTCGAGACTGTATCTGATTGGGGTTGAGTTTTTTCCTGCATAGGGAGTTTCTCTCTGCCCACTGCATTGGGTTCATCAATATTTCTGGTTCGTTGGCCCAGGTTCAGACTACGAGGCTCAGATCGATTCCCGCAATCTCTCCAACTTCATACAATATTAGCCCCAATATCCCGCGGTATCCAGTTGAAGTTCTGGTAGGCCTGAACAACTTAGTTTCACAGACTTCTGTACAAACCTAGCTCATGCAAGTGAGCCGACACACTGTATCATATCTGTTATTACCACTGAGGATACCCTTTGCATTAGTCAGCCTTAACCTCATTTATCAGGTCGCCATACATAAATATGGGGGTAGATATACTCATACTGAGTAGCCCAACCAAATATTGGGGAGATGAGAATGAATGAATGCAGTAAAGAGTAAAAAGGACAGAGTGCAAGGAGGGTAGAGATTAAAAAATGGACATTTTAATGGAAACCCCAGGAAAAAATCTGAATGAAGTTTTAAATTGTAAAGAATGTTTGAGATTGTTAAACAGCCAGGGTTTGTGTGACAGAACGAAGATGGATAAATATTACATTTATATATATACCGTGATATCTACGAAATAAACACTTTTTACTCGAAAAGGAACTTGATTATAAGAACAAATTAAGATTGCAAAGGAAATCGTAGAAGAGAAGAAGATGGAATATTATGAAAATTTGGAATGAAAAAATAGGAAATACTCGTAACATATTCGAAATTCAGTAGTAAATTTAGAAAGGATTGGGAATCAAATTTAACAAAAAAGGCGAATTAAATTAAAAAAAATTATGCACATCATCATGAATGAAATGGTATTATTAGGTATGTAAATGAAACTGTTAGACCTAATAGTAATCAGAAATTCCAACGATGTTTATCATTTTGTAAATTTTGTTCCATGAAAAGAAAACTTTTATGCAGTCAATAATTGGGTGCTCCATAGCCTCATTACCACCTACGTTTCATCCATCCTTGTCTCCAGCCAAACTTCATTGTATTTATTGTTTAGTAATAAACTTTATCGGATCAAGCCCAACATTCTGCGAAAAATGTAAAGCGTTTTGCAATATATGAAGAGAATATACGTTAGTACCCACCTACTTTCTTACTCAAGAAATATGCGTTGATTAATTTTCGATTAAAAATTTGGAAGTTTAAATGACGACAATGATGTCGTCATCGCTTGGGAGTAGGATTGCTTCTTCTTCCTACTTCTATTATTCTGCATGTATCTCATCAGCTAGTTGAAGATAAAACTCAATCGGGATTGTTAGGGCTTGGAATCTGAAACTACTGTATTATGAATGGTAGATCGGAACCGTAAGGCGTAAATCTTTTTTTTTTTTTTTTTTTTTTTTTTTTGGTTTATACAATTGAGAAGTTTTATGGGCAAACAAATGGAAGGAGGTCTTTCCCGTTTTTAAATTGGCCGGAAAAATTTGAAATCAAAAGCATGCATTTTCAACAACACGGTAGAAACTAGTTGGAAATTCAACCGTAAATAAATATCTCAAATCCAATTAAAATGCCCTGAAGCCTTTTTCAATCTCAAACCAATTATTAGGATTGAATTCATAGGTTTGATAACAACTACTATTTATCATCGAAATGATGGAAACGGTCTGGTTATACTCTCTGTGGGTTATTCATAACATCAAATTGAATAGGAGAAAATCCATTCTAATTACAATTATTATCTACGTACCGTATTGGAGAATCCGTCGTAACCAGCAAGTCGAGTACAGGAGGCGAGCGCTTTCGATGTAAAGACATCATCTTCAGGCCGTCAAGAGAGTACTAAAGTTTGTCAGTCCGTCGTTCTGTTTATATAGTCTGGGTGAAAGGGAGGTAGGTACAAGGATTAGAAAGGAAAGGGGACCACATAGTAACGAGACCACGTGGTGAAAGGTTGTTTGTCTGTCATGTCAAGTGAAAGGGGGAGATAAAACTAATCCTATTAGCTAATTGTACCTTCACCACCTGGTAACCACATGGTAACCACGTGGTGACCACGTGGTCTTCTATTCTAAATTATGAATAAATTATAAACTAGCTTATCTAACTAAATTATTGATAAAATGATTAACTTATATCTATATCTATTTCTCAGTGTAAGTGATTGAAGTATTTCTCTTTCAGTGTAAGTGATGTTAGGGTGAATGTTGTTGAGGTCAGTAAGTATTTCGTTTGTGTTGTCTGTATCTATGACGTAAAGTATGTCTTCGACATACCTTGAGTAATGTTTTATGTTGTGTTTGGTCATTAGTGTCTGTATATGTAAGTCCTCAAAGTGCTGTAGGAATGTTTCAGTGAGTAGTGAGGAAGTGGGATTACCCATTCCGAGTCCGTCTTGTGGTTTGTAAATGTCGTTGTTGAAGCGGAAGTAGTTCTGTTTGAGTATTGTCTGGGTGAGGTCGATTAGTTCGTTTATGTATGAGTCGTCGTACAGGTCAGAGAGTTTATCTCTCAGTATGTCTAGTGTTTGGTTAACTGGTATGGAAGGGTAGAGGTCTTTGATGTCGAATGATATGAGTTTAGTGTTTTCAGTTATGGGTACGTCTTGTAGTTTTGTTATGAGTTCGTTAGTGTTTCGGATTGTGTATGTGTAGGGTAGGTCTAACGTTTCTTTGAGTATAGCAGTAATGTGTTTTGCCAATTTGTATGCTGGGGCGGGAATGTAGTTGATGACAGGTCTGATGGGTATGTCAGTTTTGTGTATTTTTGGTTGAGCCCTAAGCATAGGGGGTTTGGGGTTCATGTTTGTAAATTTGAAGTGAGGTCCGTCGATGATGTTGGAGCACCGTTTAAGTGCTTTTTGTATGTCTTTTTGGTATGCGTCTGTCGGGTCTTTGTCAAGTTTGGTGCAATTGGTTTTGGTGATGAAGTTCATGGTTTTGTCAATGTAGTTCTGTTTGGTCATGATAACAGTTACGTTACCTTTGTCAGCTTTAGTCAGTATTAGTTCGTTGTTTTTCAGTTTGTTCCTAATTTGTTTAGTGGTCTTAATGTCGTCGGTTGAGTGGTCTTGTTGGTGTTTTATGATGTTGCTTTCGAGTACGTCGGCTATCTTGTGTCGTATGTGTTCCTGTCTGTCAGTAGGGAGAGTGGATATTGCTGCTTCAGAATCTATGATATGTGTTTCAATGGTTTTTTGTATGTCTTGGTGAGGTAGGTTGTGTTTGAGGCCCTTTTCCAGAAGTTGTGTTTGTTTGTTAGTGAAGGTAACATCAGTAAAAAAAAAAAAAAAAAAAAAAAAAAAAAAAGTTAGAAATAGATATAGATATAAGTTAATCATTTTATCAATAATTTAGTTAGATAAGCTAGTTTATAATTTATTCATAATTTAGAATAGAAGACCACGTGGTCACCACGTGGTTACCATGTGGTTACCAGGTGGTGAAGGTACAATTAGCTAATAGGATTAGTTTTATCTCCCCCTTTCACTTGACATGACAGACAAACAACCTTTCACCACGTGGTCTCGTTACTATGTGGTCCCCTTTCCTTTCTAATCCTTGTACCTACCTCCCTTTCACCCAGACTATACATATAAACAGAACGACGGACTGACAAACTTTAGTACTCTCTTGACGGCCTGAAGATGATGTCTTTACATCGAAAGCGCTCGCCTCCTGTACTCGACTTGCTGGTTACGACGGATTCTCCAATACGGTACGTAGATAATAATTGTATTCTTATAACTAGCGGAACTAACCCCATTCATTTAATACCATTCTAATTACGATCGAATTCGGATCTACCGACAAAGAACGCAGAATTAGTGGAGGAGAGAGAGCTTGCTTCCAGGTTTTCAAGAAATCGGAGCTGTATTGGCTCGACAAAGCTTTTGAATGAATAATTCGAACTGCCGATAGGAGTCAACTGGTCATGCGAACGGAGATCGCAATTATTTATGCAGAGTGTAGAAAGGCCGAAAACGTATGTCATTGAAGCTTTACGAATCAATTATTCTTATACACATAGAGTTACCATCCTAATTCAATACGCCGATGCGTGTCTATCAAAAATTCAATCACGCTGTATGTAGTACTCATCTGTAGTACTCATTCACTGTAGTACCCATCATATGAGTAGTAATCATCATATTTATGTACTGTGGTACTGATCATGTAGTATGAGTTCTGTAGTACTCATCTCGAGAAGAATTTTTGGAAAATTAATGGCTATAATAGTGGTCAACCAACTTCATATAACGGAAATGGGCCAACCTGAGTGACTCGAGTGAACAAGTTCGTGGATATAGAAGATTTTTAAATTTCAAAACGTCTCTCATGATAAGTAACTTAAAAGTGCAAGCTGTACCTAATAAATATCCTTGAAATAAGCAAGAACGCGTATACTGTATAATTTGACTTTATACTTACGTCTTGTGTGTACACAACAGTATTTCTCCTCCAAAGAAAATGTATTAGTTGAAATCTTATTTCGAAGCTTGAAACTTAGAATGCTTGAATTGATCATCATTTCGCACAATTAAAGGATAAAGCGTTCGAAGAATGAAGATGAATACACTAGCAATCGAAGGACACCCGGAACAATAATCTTAGATGGTGTGATTAGCATAGGCAAGACCCCATCACCACCAGCGGCTTTCTAGGACCAAACCCTATTGGAGTGCACTGCTGCATATTCATTACCTCCTCAGGGCAAGCCCCTGCATTTCCCATGACTCGGGCGAAACCCACTGAATTTTATTCGCCCGTCCAAGCTCACTTTACAGCTGCCACCATTCAACTCTGGGGGCGCTGGTAGATCCACAAAATAAAAATCCGCCGCAGCGGTTCACGATCTGACATAAATGAAGAACTAAGGTGTAACAACGACTAAGGAAACATTTCTTCAGCAAATTTCAGGTTAAGCAGTAAATCAATAAAGTGTTACTGCTTTGTCATGACATTATTATTATTATTATTTATTTATTTACATTTTAAAAAAGAGAAGAGCACCTATCTTACATCCTTTCCCTACACTCAAAACCATCTGCTGAATGGGTTTTGATTACTTTCTCTAAAACATGATTGAGGATTCTTATTGGACTTTTGGCCTTCTTCTCCTGAACAGTTGGTTGTGCGTGAGTTTATCATGGTACCCAGTTCACAACAGATCCCCTTACATCCCCCGAATTAGTGTGCAATAGCCCAATGATAGTGACCTCACTACCGCTAGAGAGAGAAGGAAATTAGTCAAAATTAACCATCCGAGAATGCAAGCTATGAAGATGAACGGCAGCTCGTCTGTCCGAAAGGAAGTTGTCGCTGCCAAGAAGTCCACACCGGGTCCAGTGCTAGTGAAACCCATGGAAAAATCATCAGTATTTTCTGACATTTCTTGAATCAAAATAAATCAAACTAAGTCGGTACATGTCGATTTCACTAACAAGAGAATCGATTATATTCCGGTGCGTTTCAAGGGAAAAGTTATTCCGAACGCTAATGATGCAAATACTTGGGCATGACACTAGACGCCAAACGTAGATGGAAAATGCGTGTAAAAAAAATGAAGAACTTCAAAAAATTAAAATTCAGGAAAATGCACTGGCTAATGGGGAGATTGTCGAATTTGTCAGTCCAGAACAAGCCCTAAACCAGTCTGGACTTATGGAGCTCAGATTTGAGGCTGTTCGGCTCAGTCAAATCGAAATATCATTCAAAGATTCTAGAACAATGTGCTAAGAACGGCTGTCAATGCTCCACAGTATTCTATTGGTTCACTACTGAAAATAATAAACCAAAATCAGTATTTTATTTGATATATCATCATTCCTCGGCAGCTATTTTCTTCAAATTCAGATGGTTTTTAGGTTAGGTATTCTAAAAGTTTGTCTGAAACTATGAGTGCGTTGTTGCGATGTTGACGTCAATTTTTTCCTTGAATCACTAAACTCCTGCGGTGTTCCAACAAAGCGTACAGAAACCCCGCTTTTCCTCGAAACCTGAGCGAAAAAATTCAGGTGGATCGACCACGGCTGTAGATTGCTCACCTGGAAAGCCTGGTTGCTGCTCGCGGCCACAAATAATGTATTGTTTTCATTCTCTCGTTGCTTCCCATATGCGTCTCTAACTTGGGACAAATCCCTCTCTTGTCCACTATTTCAGTTTAATGCAAAGGTTACCGGCCAAGCTGTGGTGGCTTCGTGAAACGAATTATTTACGTGTCAGAGGGCTTCAAAGGTACTACCTGGTATATACCGTCAGTCTGGATGCGAGGAGAATACAAAACGAAAAGGAGAAAAAAATCTAGGCCGCTCTCCAGTTGTGCTGTTGTAGAGCATGGCTCAAAAACTCGTTTAGTTCTTCTCTCGGAGCTCAGCTCTTGTTTGGAAGCTGTTGTTACGTACCTCCGGTATTTTGAACTCATTATTCTTTTTACCATTTAACTAAAAAAACTATACATTGTTAACTACTATCTACACACTCAATTTTGTTTTTTCGAGTTATAAATTGGTAAATAAGTATGGAAGTTATAAGAAAAACGCTGCAAATTATTACACAACGGTTTATTATTTTTATATAGATCACTCGTCTACAAAATCACCAACCATCCAATATGAAGAGAAAAATTAAAAAAGAAAAAAAAAAAAAAAAAAATCAAAAAAAAAATCAAAATCACCAACCATTGATTGCATTTCGGTCAGCTCTAATTTGAACGGAGATTAGGCCTCTTTTGCGATTCACACTCGTGTTTGGATTTATATATATATATATTTCAATATAAACCCTTAAACTTTCGTAGGGAGCGAACGGTTTGTCCTACAGAGCTCCGCATGGTCTCAAAAAATTCTAAAAATTCTATAGAATCTTAATTTGAAGGAAAAACAATACCTTTATATCAAAATTTTTTGAGTTAGGGCGTTTTAAAAATTTCAAAATTGATTTTGGAACCCTTAGGAGTGACCTACATCAACCAAAAGCTTCGGGGCACAACTAGACCCCAAATGGAGCCTACATACCAAATTTCATCAAAATCGGTCAATGCTAAGTGGCAAAAGTGCCGCGTACGGCGTACGGCGTACGGCGGACGGACGGCCAAATTTTTATTCGATTTTTGGATTCTACGTACCTTGAAACGTAAACCATCAAATTTTGAGGGGGTGTTACAATTTTTTTTTTCTTGGTCGATTCCAAAGGTTCATTATTGAAAATAATAAACCAAAAGGATTATCAGGAGTTTGTGAGTGGAGGGAAGCCTCAAGTCTTTGAAATGATATCACGTTTACAGACCCAAAACAAAATGTCAAAAAATAGTTTTGACATATCAAAACGCTTCCTTAAAATATGAAAAAAAACTTTTAAGAAACTAAAAAAACTATACAATTTTTTTTTTAACTTTTAAAACATTTTCTCGATAAATGGAGCAAAACTGGGTGGAAAATGGGGAGCTTCTTCACACAGAGTAATAAGGACATATAAATCATGCTAAACAACTATTTGGTGCGAAAATACTTGTTTGTATCACTTTGCAGTACAGCTAATAAACTGCTCAACATAGAAATGGATTTTTACGATCATGTCATGTGTTTTACGATTGAGAAGTCAATTATGTTGGTGATTTTGAATCTTTTCCTTATTTCATTGAACGGAATTAATGGGAATTTTAATTCCACGCTCTAAATCTTTAAGTCTACCCTCCAAACTACGTTCAGAATTTGTGAAAAATCTGGATAGGTAGATCTTGAAAAATTGTACTTAATTGGGTAAAATCATCACCTAGGATCACCTTGATTCAGTCAGAAATATGAACAGGAAAAATTTGGGATTTGGATTTTTGAAGAGAGTGTCTAATAATAAAGTGGAAACAACAGAAAAAACTTTATTTGGATTGATTTACTTATCCTTCGGTGATATTTGTTCATGAAAAACAACCAACAATTATAAACTCACTTAAAAATGCCGAAAAGCCATAAAAAAAATCACTTCATTATTCACTTTTGATCATATTCTTGGTCAAACTATTTTTCGTTTATTATTTTCAATAATGAACCACAGGAATTGAGCAAGAAAAGAAAAATGTTTACCCCACCTCACAATCAGATGGTCTATATGGTCCGTACGCCGTACGCGTCACATTCCATAATTACCATGGACTGATTTTGATGAAATTTTGTGCACGGGCAAATTAGTAAATGGCAAGAAATTTGGTATGTTGGGGTATAGTTGTGCCTCGCAGCTTTTGGTTATTATCAATCACTTCTGAGAGGTAAAAAGTGGAGGAAATTTTTTTCGAAATGCCCTAGCTTGAAACTTTCATTGTACAGGTGTTGTTTTTCATTATTTCGAACAGCGATAATTTTTTGAAGTTTTTGAGACCACCCGAAGATCCGTAGGACCAACAAATTAATGAATTTTCCTTGACTTTTTACATCAATTTAAGATGGTGTTCAATTTTCAGAAACGAAAAAATCCAAAGAGTCAACAATAATTATTATTCACACGTTTTTTTCTGAAATTAATCAAAACACGTAGGTTACAGTACTCTGTAATAATAGGAGAAAAACTCGGCACTTCGGTTTGCGGTTTCCTTTTACTAGGAATTTGTTGTAACTTGTTTTAATTTAGCTCTTTATGGGCCTGTTTTTCAAATTTCGTCAATTCATTCACCTCTAGATGTCTTTTCAGCCGCCTGAGTAGATCATCAACATCCAGCAACTTCACAGCCTCCTCGTTGATATGACCTTGTAGCCTCTGGTGATGGGCTATTGCTTGAGTTTTGATGACTTCATTTATTGTGGGAATTTTAAGGTCCTTATGGATGTCGTCATTGGTTGAGTACCAATACGCATCAACGCATGAGCGCAGTACTTTGTTCTGAAAACGCTGTATAATGTCACGATTGCTTTGAGAGGTGCAGCCCCACAGTTGTGCACCATATGTCCAGACTGGCTTAAGGACCTGATTGTATAAGGTTAGTTTGAAAAGACGAAAACCTCACGATCTGTGGCAGTAGGGAGTGGTGTTTTCATGAAGTTGTTCAGTGAGTGATGTGCTGTGCGCTCCTGTGAATCTTGTGCGTCAAAAGACACATAAAATAGCCGACAAATGAAGTATGGAGGTGTGCTATGTACCACACTCTCTTATCAGTTATTTATATACATTGTCAGAGAAATGTTGCTAATAAGTTGAATTACTTGGTGCAATAAATATAATTTGAGAAAAAAAAAAAAAAAAAAAAACCTCTTGATGTCCCAAAGGTATTGTTATTATTAGGAAATCGAAAACATCTACAACGAAGGAGAACACATTGCATCTAAAAGCCTGGATTACAAGATCCTTTTATTATTATTATTATTATTATTACAGATCTTTTAAATCATAAGTATAACCAACCCAACCAACAACATCAATATAATCTTCTAAATCGATGTTGATTTTTACCGCGAAGGTTGTTAACGGTTCTTATAAATCTTTAAAGGTGAGGTATATCTCACCTTCGTCTATATTTACAGCTGTTTTGGCAGTATATAATTTACGCATAAATTTAGGGCTTTTCAACGAGTAGTTTTCGTGGGATAAAAACTAACGGCGATACAATTCCCTAGAAACAGGTCGGTTGTAAGTGAAAATCATTACAAAATTCCGCGCTGCTTTCGTTCCGAGGTTTTGTCACGTTTTTGCTCAGTTAGGTGATGGCTAAAGCATGTTCCATGCTAAAATTTGTTCTCATAGGAGGCAATGCGGAGTACTGAAGACTTTTTTTTACGTTTCATGAGTGTATATAATCAAAATACAATTTAATTTTTACCAATGACAATTTTACTAGCTTAATCATAAAAATTAGCAATACAAGGGATGTGAATTCTTAGGGAGGCATGCACGCAATTTCAACAAAAAATCTGGATAGGTGGTGAACTCTCTACAGTGTGATACTGTGTTTTTGTTCAGCAGGTACATTAGGAGGGGTCTTAGCCTACAACAAATATGTAGGAACCAACGTTCTCTGTTTCTTGGCAGGACGACAACTACGGGGAAGTCCACCCTGAGGGTAGATTAAATTCTTGTTACGGAACCCAACTTCCGAAAAGGGTCGTGAAGCGGCGCGCTCTTTCGTGTAGGCAGGGAAGGTAGGTATCGTATCGCAGGGTGCAGGTTTATTACATTCGGTGTAGACTATAAAGTAGGTCGCTCCATCCTTCGAACCTCCCCCTTCGCCCATTCTGTTGTTGAGTCGTGGGAAAGTTTCCTGTGAATAGTTGAACAGTTCAGTATTTGCATTGGTGGTAGACGGTTGAGTGTAGCCCAAGAGCCATCTGCCATTCCCGGGAGAGAGGAAGGGGAATCTCAACCACCTGAACTTGTTTCGAACAGCACCTCTGCATGAAGGCTCAATATAAATTTTTGTCAAACATTATATGAGCTCATTTTTATGTTAACCGTCTCACCCAAAAGGTGAAAGGAAAACTATTCCGATGACAGTAAACTGATGTCCCCTAACACCACTGTAAATGAAAGTCGAAGACGCTCCGTGAAAGTCACAAAATGCCGCGTGAATGCGCCGCGAATTCGGAGGAATACGGCGATGCAATTTTACAGCTTCTTGATAATGGTCAGAACTTCAAGAAAAAAAATGAGTCAAACCAAAGGAAGGTGAAGCTTGGGTTTTCCACGCCTCTAAAGCAGTATTTCGCTGTAAAACCCCAAATCTGGAGCTACCTAATTTTCAAGCTAAAATGTTTTGAAAACGTGAACCAAAAAAATTTGAGGGAGGGTTAACATCTTCCAAAGTTCAATATTGAAAATAATAAACCAAAAGCTAAATTGCCCACTCAACTCGGAGGAGTTTTTTGTGAGGTTGTGTTATATGCACCTCGATTGCGTTGTTGTATAAAGTGGTCTCTTCAGCTCGGGACTAAACTTAACTAATGAAACATTCAAGAGGAGGGCTGTTACGAACGGCGTGTTATCCATCCCCCCCTCCCCACCATACCCCCTACCACCTAGCTCCGAACCCCGCTTTTCCCACTACCACCATACCACCTCCTATTCGTTCCCTTTCCCACCACACTACCCTCTCGGTAAATTACTGATGAACGACTTTTATCGTATATATACACATATGCAAATCTTCTTGCCCTCGACGCTTTTATACCTCTTCTGATACCGCGCCAAACAACAAAGCTCGTGATGGAGGAGCTGGAAAAAAATTATAACTCTCGCAGTTGTTTTTTGGGGAGGGTTATCGGCGACACAGTTTTCGAACGTGTTGTTCAACACATTGACGGATTATTGGTTGGGAGGGAGGTTGAATTTAAACTCGTTGTTCACCGTAGTTTAATGGTAATTTACTGAAAATAAACATTTATTTCCAAAGAAAACTAATTCATTGTTATTTCAAACACATCCTCCGCTCTTCTACCGAATAAAACATGTTATGCAAAGAGATTATCTGGTTGTGGGAAGCAAACCTTCCTCTATCCAAACATATTCATTTGGGATTTCAGGATATTCTACCTATAACGTCTGCCTAAACTTGATTAAGGCAAAGAAGTAAAGCTTCATCACCTGAATAACAGCCACACACACATTTTTAATGTAATAATGAACGGTGATGTAGAATAAAACGCAACAAATCATTCCCCAAAGGTTTATTATTTTCTGTATAGATCACCCTTATGTACAGATCCCTCCCTACCAACTATAGGTAGCTTTTACCTACTAGGGCATTTATGAAAATTTCAACCCTTCATTTCCATTTGGTTGGTGTTTGGGGTTGAGATTTTCAAAAATGACCTAGTAGGTAGTAGGTACCTATGGTTGGTAGGGAGGGATCTATACAGAAGGGTGATCTATACAGAAAACGATAAACCTTCGGGCAATAATTTGCAGCGTTTTTTTACCTACCAACTTTTTTTACCTACCTACCGTTCGTAGGTACTACCTACCTTACCATACTGCCTTCACACCTTCACAATCAAGTTTATTAAAAAGAACTAAATGTATGTGTGTGTTTGAAAAAGATAGAATGAATAAAAGCAGAGTGACTATATCAAGCGGCCTCGATACAGGCCCAGAGGTGGATCTGGCGTAAATGGTAAATGAATGAATAGGTGTGTGAAAAAGGATGTATATATATTTGCAAAATTGCAGTGAATAGTAATAAATTCCTACCTAATCGGAGCGCTCCCCTTTAAGCATAGATTTCAGATAATTAGGTACCGATCTTATGCAATAGGTATAGATACTATGTTTGATTGGTAGGGATATAAAATAGATAAGTAGGATAGGGCTGACCGGACGAGATGAGATACAAAGTCCTGATGCCAAGGCACAAGGCGAGTCCTATGGCTGTCGAGGCGATAGGTAGAGCTGGTACAGATGAGGTCGACGAAATAGAGGTAGAATCTGTTGAAGAGGCTCTAACAGGTCTGCCTTGGATGTCCTGGAACACTTTAAACAACAAATGTTCCTTTAGACATTTGTTTCCACAGTGCTGGTAGGTAGGCTCTGGGGCAAGGTAAGTATGTAGATACTCACGGATGAAATGTCGATGTTGAAGAGACGAATTAGGCGTCACGGGATGCTGTGACCCGTATACAACAAGGACAGTAGAACGTTAGGTAAAGAATCTGCGAGCCACGAAATAAAGTTTGAGACTGCTACGATGTGTCGATTCCTTTCCGGTTGTCGGAGGAGCACTGATGGTCCAAGACGATAATGCGATAGCCAGCAGGTGAAGGGGGGAACGAAACCGTAAAGAGTCCAGGAAACATGAACGCACTTGCCGGTATTTAGTTAGCCACTTCACTGGTCGGCGGACCCTCCGAACTGATAACACCACTAGCTTATTCTATTCTAAACATGCCGCCCACCAAATTTGCTCAGCAAATTTTCGGGATGCTGTTTGGGTATGCTGGATGGGATAGAGGAAGGAGCGGGACAAGCTTAACTGCAGGTCGCTTGAAGGTCGATTTGGCAGTCTTGACAGTCGCTACACGCACCACACCATCAGATCCAGGATGGGTCATCATAACCCTTGCTAGAGGCCAGTTGAGTGGAGGGGAGTCTTGTTTGAGGAGCACAAGATCTCCTGGAAGCAGATTAGTCTGTTCTCTGTTCCATTTGGTCCTCTTCTGAAGAGTTACCAGATATTCTGACTGCCACCTCTTCCAGAACCCCTCAGTCATACGAGAAAGAAGCTGCCACCGACTGAGTTGGTTCTCTCTGGTATCCAGTAGTGATGGCTCTGCAGGGATCACCATGGGACCGCCCACCAAGAAGTGTCCTGGGCAGAGGTAATCATTCTCCTCAGGATTTGTAGATAGAGGGCAGAGAGGGCGTGAATTCAGCATGGCTTCGATCTTGGAGAAAACTGTGGCAAGTTCTTCGAAAGTGAGTGCTACATCACCAACAGTGAGTCGAAGATATGTCTTGACAGACTTCACGCCAGCTTCCCAGATGCCTCCCATGTGAGGTGTCAGTGGAGGATTAAAATGCCAGTTGAAAGATGTCTTCATGGCGTAATCGTGAAGTTCTTGGGTTGTCTCTTCAGAGATCAACCACTGAAAGAGCTCTTTGAAATAGCTAGAAGCTCCAAGGAAGTTGCTACCACAGTCAGTGTAGACATCTGATGGAAGACCACGCCGAGAAGTGAATCGCTGAAAGCAGGCTAGGAACGCATCGGTTGTGAGCCTAGAAACAACTTCCAAATGAATGGCCTTTGTTGCCATGCACACATATAAGCATAAGTATGCTTTGCCGAGTGCTGCCTTTCGCCTTTGGGACTCCTTCAATGGAAATGGTCCAGCGAAATCAATTCCCACATGCAGGAAAGCCCGCCCACCATTGACTCGATATGTGGGTAGATCTCCCATGAGTGGAGTCAGGGCCTTTGCCTTTGACTTGAAGCAGCGGCTGCAGAGGAATCCACGATGTCTGATCAATCGGCGAAGAGATGGAATCCAAAAACGCCTATTAATGATTGCTTGAAGGGTGTTAGGTCCAGGATGAAGATAGGTTCGATGGTAGTAGTCTACCAAGATGTCAGAAAGATGACATTGATGTGGAAGGAGTATAGGATGTTTCTGGGAATCCTGTAGATTTGAATGCCTCAGCCTTCCTCCAACTCGCCAAATTCCTCGATCATCACAGAATGGCCTCAAGTCTGCATACTTGGTTTGCATGAAATTAACAGATGGTCCTTGGAAATAGTATTGTTGAACCTTCTTTGTGCAGAATATAAAGCCTTCTTCAAACTCGAACCGCTTGAGATTTCCTGTGCGGAGTGGACAACAGCAACAGCCTACATGCTTGCAGTTGTAAAGCCAGCGTTGGATCCATGCTGCAGCTCGAATGAGAGTGTAGTATGACGAGAATCGTCCCATCCACACTATGATTGGATCAATCATGGCTTGTGTAGTCACTAGAGAAGCTTTTGTGTCCTTGACTTCAGGGAGTATTTGTGGGAACTTGACGGAGCTAACAGGCCAAGATTCTTCGTCAGATTGGAGCCATGGAGGGCCCTTCCACCATAGGGGGTGGTGAACCAGCTGTGAAGGTGTAATACCCCGAGATGCGACATCACTAGGGTTGTCCTCTGTTGCTACGTGTCTCCAGGCTGATATTTCAGAGAGCTCCTGAATTTTGGAGACCCTGTTAGCTACAAAAACCTTGAGATCGTAAGAAGGTGAATTGATCCATCCAAGTGTGATTGACGAATCAGTGAAAAATACAGGATTTTTCATACGAGATGGTATCGAGGATAGAAAGTCGGAAATCGATTGGTAGAGTTGAACCAATAACCAAGCTGCAGACAGTTCCAAACGAGGGATTGAAATGGTCTTCGTTGGGGCCATTTTGGATTTGGAAATCAATAAGTTGGAACTCCAACTATCACCGTTCCTAACTCGCAGATAGATAACTGCAGCATACCCCTTTTGTGAGGCATCGGCGAAACCCACAACTTGAAATTCAGTTGAAGTGGTGGTGCAAAGATAGCGAGGAATTCGAATTCCAGCTAACATTGGTAGTTCGTTTAAGATAGAACTCCAAAGATCTTCGAGATGTAGGGGAATTGTGGCGTCCCATGGTAGTGCAAGTTTCCATAACTCCTGAATGAAACTCTTCATGAGTAGAGTAACGGGTGTCAGAAATCCGAGTGGGTCATAAAGTCTGGCAACTGCAGACAATATGCCACGTTTTGTAAAGATAGGAGTGGGAGGTGTGATGACGAACTGAAATGTATCCTTAGATGGATCCCACTGAAGACCCAGTATTTTAACGCAATGATCTTCATCAGCTACTAAGGTGACAGGATCAGAAGTGGCGTGTTCTGGTACAGCAGACAAAATAGCAGTAGAATTGCTCGCCCATTTGCTTAGGTGAAATCTTCCTTTTTCTAGAAGGTCGATCGTCTGCTGCTGAACTTCCAAGGCTGATTGAACTGTTTCAGCTCCTGTAAGAATGTCGTCGACATAGATATCGGATCGAAGAACCTGGGCAGCTAGAGGGAATTGAGCACCATGATCCATGACTAGTTGCTTCAGCACTCTAAGTGCTTGGAAAGGTGCGCAAGCTAGTCCATAGGTAACAGTTTTAAGTTCGAAGGTCTGAACCTCATCCGCATCAGAAAATCTCCAGAGAATACGTTGATATTTCCTGTCTTGTGGATCAACGAGAATCATCCGGTACATCTTCACGATGTCAGTGGTGAATGCAACCTTGTGACGACGGAATCGGAGAAGAACTTCTTTGATGTCACTTTGAAGTTTCTCACCCACCAACAGATGATCATTCAGTGAACCTTGATGTACTTTAACACTGGCATCAAAGACGACACGAAGTTTGACATCATTGTGATCTTGTTTCACAACACAGTGGTGAGGAATGACAAACTCGGAAGGTGTATTTGACAGAGCCATGTGATCCAGTTCAAGATATTCCTGCATGAACTGGTGATACTTCTCCTGAATGAAAGTGTCATGAGATAGCTTCTTTTCTAGATTGAAGAATCGACGTAGTGCAACACTTGATGAATTGCCAAGTTGAACAGTGTCATCCTTAAATGGTAGACGAACGACGTACCTACCATCTGGCATCCTGTAGTGAGTATCACGAAAATGTTCCTCACATCTCATGGCAGCAGGATCCATAGAGTGCTGTGAAGGAAGCGGCTCCTCAATCTCCCAAAAGCGTTGAAGTTGAAAGTTCAAGTCATCCTGACTTTCCATAGCAAAGAGACTAGTCGATAGAGGCGTTTCTGATCCTCCAACTTTACCGATGACTATGTGTCCAAATATAGAAGAGAATAACTTGGGGAGATTCTCTTGGATGGTAACAGTAGAACCTGTCCAGATTTCTGGGAAAAGGTCTGCACCAAGAAGGAAGTCAATAGAACCAGGCTTCCAGAAGCTAGGATCAGCCAGCTCAAACCCTTGGACCATTGAGAGTACTTCCCGAGGCAAAGTCACTGAAGGAAGGTAGGATGTGATATTGGAGATAACAAGAACTTCGGTTTTCAGTTGAGGATGATTAGAATTTCTTGGTTTGATGATGCACGTGGACATACCTTTGGCACCTTCAAATATTGTTTGACCAATACCCGAGATTTTCCTTCTAGCTTTGGTTACAGTGAGACCAAGTCTATTGAGGCACCTATGAGTCATGAAGGAATTTTGACTTCCAGAATCAATAACCATTCTGATGGACTGGAACTGACCACGAGCATCCATCACTTCAGCTACTGCTGTACCTAAGATGACGTGTTCATCATTAGGAGTCGCAGAGTTCAATGAAGTCAAAGTAGATGCCTGAACGTCAGGAGAAGACGAATAGACAAGAGTGGAAACAGTCGTGTTGGAAATCACTGATGTTCTATGCAAGGAGGAATGATGCCTTTTTGGACAAAATCTGCAATGCCATTTAGACTTGCATATTTGAACAGTGTGAAAAGGATCCAAGCAGTTGAAACAACCTTTGAAACCTTTCAGCATGGTCCTTTTCTCATCAGCAGATGCTTGATGAAACAGCTGACAACTCAGCAAATGATGTTGCTCAGTTTTGCACACTACACATAGAGGATATGCAACGGAAGTCTTACGTTCTATCGTTGAAGATTTGTTTTCGGCTAGTAGAGTCTTAGTCTTGAATGTCTTCGGAATATGAAGCCTAGACCTGGATGTATCGGAAGAATTCTTGTTAGAATTATGGGACTGGGCCATAGGATTGACGTTGGTAACAAGCTGCAAAGCTAATGACCTTTCTCGAACGAACTTCGATAACTGTTCAATAGTTGGAAACTGAACAGAATTGTGACTCATCTCAAAAAGGTCCCTAGTTGATGGGTCCAAACACCTGATAGCTAAGTGGAATAAGATGAAGTCAGCGTTTTGTGGGATGTTCAGCAGATTGAAGGCAGAAACATTGTCAGCAATCTTAGCCAGAAAATTTTTCAAAGATTCAGGAGTAGCTGTACCCTGAATAGGTTTGAAATTCAATAGCTGATCGAGATAGGCTGAAGCTAACAGACGTTTGTTATCAAAAGTGTCTGTTATCGCCTTCCAAGCCAGTTCGTAATTAGCCTCCTCTAGAACCAAGTGGCTTATTACACTGAGGGCGCAACCCTTCAATGCAGTTCGTAGATAGTGGAATTTTTCCATCGGGGATAGAGCTACCTCCGAATGAACAAGAGATAAATAGGTATCCCTGAATTTTGGCCAATTTATTAGTTCCCCATCAAAAATGGGTAATTGGATTTTGGGAAGACCCTTGGATCTAAAAGTAGAACCACCAAGGGTTTGATTTTGGGAAGTGGAAGCACCGCCTTGACTGGAAACACTTTGTTGCGCCAGCAATTTTTCTGCTTCCGCTTCAGCTTTCAAAACTTCCATATTGCCGGAAGTACTATAATAGTAATTCCTAGCTGACTTCTTGTTGTTTTTATCAACAGTCGTAGGAAATTCAGCTTCAGCCCCAATGTTAGCGTAAAGATCGGATAATTTACCGAACAAATCCTCAAAACGGGCGTAATAAGTTTCATTCATTCTCGCCATACCTAGGAAAGTATTGATAATAAATGTACCCGGTGGTGGTGATTTAGTAACCGCCTTCCCTCCATAATCATAAACAAATTTCATCTCTTCCAAACATTCACCAATTTTCCGTCTAAAATCTGCGGCCGTCTTCTTAAATTCTGGATCGTTGATATCCACCATGATGAAATTAAACGGAACGGAATGAACGATAAATGAGAATGAAAGGAAAAAGGATAATGGATTAGGAATCAGACGACACGATCAGAATCAAATGGATAGAAGACGAATGATAGGAATACCAAGATGCAAGTGGGCGGCTGAGATACAACAAATTGATAGATATACGTATGTGAGGAATTTCAGTTTGAAATTCAGAATACCTTAGAACATGTTAATTTAAAATCAACAAAATTAATCATAGTAGGTATAGCGTCTAAAAAAATGAAAATGAATTTTATGCCTAATTAAGCGTAAATTAAAATTGCAAAATTGTTCGATAACATACTTATCTAAATAAGAAGTATGTGAAATGTCACACAAGAGAAAATGAAACACTTTCGTGAAAGAGATTGTTTGAATAGATATTATAGGTACCTTTGAGGAATTAGAAATTCAGGTAGGTAAACTACTGATTATAAAATTGAAAACAGGTGCCAAAATCAGTAGAAAGTAAGTACCTAATTCAAATTCTAAAGTAAGCGGATCGTGAATAATTCCTTGCAATTAGAATATAGGAATAGGTATCGAATTTAAATTTCAAAATATTCTAGAGCGCAGACATCAAATCACTCCACGAAGAAATATTTTGCAAATTGTAGAAATAAATGCGCAGTGGAATTTATAGAATTTAATAGAATTAATAAATTGCTCAGAAACCACGCTCTGCTACCAGAAATAATATGTATGTGTGTGTTTGAAAAAGATAGAATGAATAAAAGCAGAGTGACTATATCAAGCGGCCTCGATACAGGCCCAGAGGTGGATCTGGCGTAAATGGTAAATGAATGAATAGGTGTGTGAAAAAGGATGTATATATATTTGCAAAATTGCAGTGAATAGTAATAAATTCCTACCTAATCGGAGCGCTCCCCTTTAAGCATAGATTTCAGATAATTAGGTACCGATCTTATGCAATAGGTATAGATACTATGTTTGATTGGTAGGGATATAAAATAGATAAGTAGGATAGGGCTGACCGGACGAGATGAGATACAAAGTCCTGATGCCAAGGCACAAGGCGAGTCCTATGGCTGTCGAGGCGATAGGTAGAGCTGGTACAGATGAGGTCGACGAAATAGAGGTAGAATCTGTTGAAGAGGCTCTAACAGGTCTGCCTTGGATGTCCTGGAACACTTTAAACAACAAATGTTCCTTTAGACATTTGTTTCCACAGTGCTGGTAGGTAGGCTCTGGGGCAAGGTAAGTATGTAGATACTCACGGATGAAATGTCGATGTTGAAGAGACGAATTAGGCGTCACGGGATGCTGTGACCCGTATACAACAAGGACAGTAGAACGTTAGGTAAAGAATCTGCGAGCCACGAAATAAAGTTTGAGACTGCTACGATGTGTCGATTCCTTTCCGGTTGTCGGAGGAGCACTGATGGTCCAAGACGATAATGCGATAGCCAGCAGGTGAAGGGGGGAACGAAACCGTAAAGAGTCCAGGAAACATGAACGCACTTGCCGGTATTTAGTTAGCCACTTCACTGGTCGGCGGACCCTCCGAACTGATAACACCACTAGCTTATTCTATTCTAAACACTAAACGCTTCACACTCGATTCGAAAATAGGAAGCTTCATACGGAAATTTGATTCCTGGTTGCTCAGGAAAATTTTTTATTCGATTTTCGGATTCTACGTACCTTGAAACGTAAAACATCAAATTTTGAGGCGTTTTAAATTTTTTTCTTGCTCGATTCCAATGGTTTATTATTGAAAAAAATAAATCAAAATGAGTCCTCAATATGAAACATGATTTCCAGGATCATGTTGAGAGTTTTCCAAACTGACAAATAGCAACAGATTGAAAAGTTGATTGCGATAAAATTGTACATAGGTGTCCTATTGATCGGACCGTGATGAAATCAATGAAATCTTGTACCACAGTCTAATTATGAGCAAATTGTAAGATAACATCATCAGAAATTGGCGATTAAGGAAAATCATGTTAGCGAGTGCGCACACACTTCTATCGGTCTGATGATTAAATTCTCATACGATCGTCTTTGGGCTGACCCGCACAAAACTCGCAAACTACATGGAAGTCAAACCAAGAAATCGTACATATAAATCAGGGACAAGGAATTCATCAAAAATATACAAACATGCGATCAATCATTGTTGGATTACTTTTGGAATGCAACACGCGAAATATTGATTTTGGAAGACCAACATTGAAGGGGTTTGAAATTTGAAGATTCTCTCTACTTCTACAAATGACGGAGATAAAAAAAGGTCGTCCATTCATTCCATAACTTATAGCAACAGCTTTATGACAGAACATGTATAATAATATAAGTACATCTTTAACATCAGAACATCTTCTATAATATAACTACCTATATAATATGTGGTCGGTATTGTGGTGTCAGATTTTAGCATGGAACATGCTTTAGCCATCATCTAACTGGGCAAAAACGTGACGAAACCATGGAATGGAAGTAGCGCGGGATTTTGTAATGATTTTCACTTACAACCGACCCCTTTCTAGGGAAATGTATCGCCGTTAATTTTCATCCCACAAAATCGTTCGCCACTCGTTGAAAAGCCCTAAATTTATGCGTAAAACATATACTACCAAAATATCTGTAAATATGGATGAAGCTGAGATATACCTCTGATTTAAAAGATCTGTAATGATAATAATAATAAAATAAGAATGATAAATTAGTAATCCAGGCTTTTAGATGCAATGTGTTCTTCGACGTTTTAGATGTTTTCGATTTCCTAATAATAACAATACCTTTAGACATCAAGAGGTGAATGAAATGACGAGCAATTAGAAAAGCAGGCCCATAAAGAGCTCAATTAAAACAACATACAACAAATACCTAGTAAAAGGAAACATCAAACAAACAAAACACGGCTAATCCATGTTCCACGATTCTTGAATTTTAGCCGAAGGCTCTAAGTAGTAACCATCCGGGAGTTCTTTTGTACCTTATCTACAAATGAAGTTGTAACCAGTTTATTCAACAGCATTGACCTTCTAATGGCACAGATATCACGTTTCAGTTCTAGAAAAAATGATCAGCCAAGATTTAAACGAATGGACCTCAAACCACACATGTCAAGTTGCCCACCGATGACATTACCCCCTGCTCCTTCATTCATTAAAGGCGTTCACATACACAATTACACATGAATACTTTGAAATTAGAGACATTGAATAAGCATTTCAACAGATTCAAAGTAGCTAATAATACATCTCATAATTAATCCATGTTTATATTTTGCATGAATAAATTCATAAATCCATCGAAAAGTGTTTTTACCCGAAGTTCTAGCAAGGCCCAACAATTCCCACACTTAATTGCCCATCTTTACAGACGTTGGCGTTCGAAATTCAAATAATATTTCATGAAAAAACTAACCTAGCTAGAACATGTAGGGAAGCTGAGTATAAGGGCCTGATTCCTCCTAGAATAGTTTGTTTGCGGGTCAATACTGTCAGGAGCACCTAAATTATCCTCATTTGGAGTAGGCTGGAAAAAATAAATCAGTACGCACCCGGAATACGAATATAAAGTTGGTAACGTAGATCAACGACTTCCAAATGTGTCTTCAAAGAAGAGTGGGAGAGAAATCCAGCACTCTGAGAAAATATATATTTTATGTTTCAACGATGGATTTAATGCTATGATATACAGTTGCTTTAGCGCTTACTTACTGATGAACACTGCAACGCACCTCGCGCAAAGTTCAAGATATTATCAACTTAAAATGGGGTTCTGTTGAGTTCTCCGCTTAGTAGGTACATACGATGTGTTTAACAAATGAGAGGATGCGCAAGTGGATAATATAATCAGTGAAAAGTAGAGCACGAGAGTTTTAGTTAATAGCTCAACTTAGTTATTTATGATTGATGCCACCATTAGAGGAAGATCCTACAGCTCCAGCTACCAGGACCTACCTACCGCGATTATACTAAACTTCTCACTAAACATCTTCCTACTAAAGTTACCCAAACTATCTTAGACATTGAACTCAAACAACCACACGACTGTATAACGTCACAACCCACCCGTGATAATGATCGTTTGGTACATTCATTTAGAGAGTGGCAGACAATGAGAAAATGCTTCGTGAGGTAAACACTGATTACCCTAATTACAGTAATTAGACTTTTTGTAGATGGTGAAGGAAATCAATCATGCCAAGACCATAACGAAATTTACCATATTGAACCTCATTTGTAAGGTATAACTGTTCTCCAGCAAGCTCTTGAGATCTCGGAAAATGATGATTCGTGAGCATCAGAAAATTGTCAGCATCAAAGACTGTCTCAACTGAGGAATTCAATTATTATTACCCATTCTAACAGACAAACTTGTACAAAATTTACCAGCACTTACATGTGACGCAAATACTTAATACACTGGAAGTATCATAGGAGTTTTACCGCCTTGAAATTGAGTTCAGGATACATAAAACAGGAGAAAAATATGTGAAATGTTTCAAAAAAGTCAGCCGTTGGTACGCCTTCCAGACCTCTTTTGCCTCCTTGCATTCACCAAATTAATGTACTTTGGAATATTAAGATCATATTCCGAGTAGCATTGGAGTCTAGTTGCCGCGAAACTTTCGACAAATCTCAGTCACTCTGCGGAATGGTGCTGTTTGAAAAATAATAGACCGTTGTGTACTGATTAGCAGCGATTTCGTATAAACACTCTTTTTCGATTGAGTGTACCTAATGAAATTTACAGGCTCTCTCAGGAGTCGAAACCATCCGAATTTGAATAATTGTTGACTATTAGGAACCCATTACTGAAAATCAGAAAAAATTGTATACAGAAAAATAATAGTCTAGGAAAGTTACTTATAAATATATATAAAATAAATATAAATATAAAGTATATATATTTTGTTTAAGTATATTATACTTTGTACCTCTATACAAGATCTTGGTGTGTTTTTAATTTTGAAGGACTCAGTTTTCTCGACATGCCGCACGAATTCAACGCTTCCTACTTCATCAATAATGAGGAAGGAAAAACAAGAATCACAAAAAAATCGCAAGATTACATCACCGTTGAGGGATTAGAGGAAAGCTGTCAACGAAGGATTAACCGCGCGATCTGCGGATGGTTTAAATTAGCTTTGCAAATCCGTCCCCCCTCCTTTCAACATCCCCACTCAGATACTCCGCTTTCATGCATTTTCCTCAACTAACCAAACCGCCAACCTTTTCGTAATTTCCCTTGTTGTTTCAACGCCCTTCCCCGAGGATTAGATAACATTTCCGTAACATCTGCTCCAAAACTGGGAAGGGAGAACGTTTAACTTTCCGGAGTCGGTGCTAAGCCGTATTCTGGGCTATAGTTGTTCAAACCTCGACACAGGTGTATTCTTTCAGAAATAACAGAGCCCACACATAGTGGAATTTGACACAGCCGTGAAGAGGTTGAGTATCACAATGAAAATATTTAAAGATCATCTAAAAGTAAACCTATACTTTCTTAAAATGTATCTTATTTGAACAAAAGATAAAAAATAAATTCATTTATATATTGTATGTTATAAATTATGTACGCGAAACTTTGCATCATTTGGATGTGAACTTTCCTAAATCTTCAACCTGTTCCTATTATCGAGATAGCTAGGTGGATTACCAATGACAGAATGCACAAAACTCCTATCGATTGACTTCAACAGAAAAATACATACGCCAAAATTGTCATCTTTTTGTTGTAAACTTTCCTAAATCTTCTAACTGCTGCCTATTATCGAGATAGCTGCGTGGATAATCATTGATAGAATGCTCAAAAACTCTTATAGGTGTAATCATGAGAGAGTTTATCAAACGCTTGGATGTAGCCAGTGCTAATTGTGTGAATTTGTGTTACTATTATATTTTCTATCGAGGGAAATAGGGTCGTAATCCCACAATAACAATCCAAGCGACTTAACACCTACTTACTCCATCAATAATACTCGTACTTCCATCAATAATTTACTCCTTACTCGTGATTGAGATGTACATGTTTGTCAATGTTTTAATAAAGGTCAAACAATTACCCTAAAATATTGAAATGGTCCATCATAACACTCCACAAGTAAGAGACGACCGAGAGCACCAATTGAGGAGCTTGATTCCAAAAGATACTATATCTATTTTGGTCAAACTTGAGAAAAACGCGAAAAACCATAGCGACCTGAAAAACGTGCTATGAACCAATGATGTTATTTTTTATTTATTTCAAAACTATAATAAATATTTTTGGAAAAACAGGTAAATGTCCTCTCCTCAGAGACTGATCTGGAAATACGGGCTTTGCCATTCCTGATCCCCTGGATGTTCCTGCCATTCCTGATCCCACGAATTTCCTGCCTGCTCTCCTCCATTCATCAAGGATTGATATCCAATAATAAACATTTTCATCAGTCAAACAGGTAAATTGGTTCAAAGTCTAAATAATTTTGAACTAGATTGGAAATATCAGATTTATGGATATAGTACTTTTTTAAACAAGTGTGGCGTTCAGTACTTTTTGGAATCAAACGAAGTGGATAAAGTACTTTTTGAAATCAAACGAAGTGGGTATAGTACTTTTTGAAATCAAACGAAGTGGATAAAGTACTTTTTGAAACTAAACGGATAAGAGTTCGGCATTGTGCTGGATATTGTACATTTTGAAATTAAACGGAATATTTATACTCGTTTTTCAAGGGAATAGATTATCTTTTGTTCGAAAACCATCACATTTTTGTGAAAAACTACGCCCTCAAAACCCAGGGAAAGTGTTCACTCAATTTCGATAAAAATGGTCTTTAGTACCTTTTGGGATCAAACTCCTCAATTAGGGATCTGAACAAGAACTCAGTTTTTCCGTACCCCTTACGCGGCACTTTGCCCATTTCCCATGGACCGACTTTGATGAACTTTCGTATGTCGGCTCTATTCGGAGTGTAATTCCAAATTTGGGAAGAGCTGCGAATGTTTTCGGTGGTTCTCGGTCCTCGGAACTTTCTAGTTCATTGATAGACTCAGTATTTTAGTCAAAGTAGACGACAGCGAGTTAGGAGGTTCCAAAGTCCACATACTGTTCAAGTATGAGTTAGGAGGTTCCAAAGTCCACATACTGTTCCAGTATGACTAAACATGGCCGCCAGTCTCTTCGGAAGGCGTTGGTTCGAATCCCACCGCAGCTACCTCTGATCGATCGTTACACTCCAGTACAATATTATTAAAGAACTCAACTGAACAAGAACTCAACTTTTTATTTGACTTCCAAAAAACCACCCCGAATCTGGAATACCATTCTCAACAATATCCTAAGGTACAAAATAGACAACAACTGTTATTCCCGTAATACGAATGATGAATTCTGATTACTGAGTGCGCTAGTAAAATAGTTAGGTATAACCCTCCGTTTCACCTAACTGTAGTATGAGACTGCAAGATTAGCCCTTCTCTAGAAAGTGAACTCATAAAACCTTGTTCCATCAGAAAGAAAATATCTCTCTTCCCAAGCCATTCAGTGTACAATGTTTTTATTCAACTTTTAACTACTTCTCATTCTTCTTATAAACTTAGAACAATTTTGTTCTAAGTACGAATACAACGGATAAAGGCAAGTTATTTCAGACTCGTTCGAACTTTTTACTCAACTTTTTTCAGAACCAGTGTACAGTAAAGAAAATTGAGATGATCTATTGGTTTAATTATTCTTTCAAAGTTCTGGCCTGAACTGACCAGATTACAGCATTACTCATTATGTTTAGAGATTTTGAATTCGGGTTTGATGGTAAATTCCTACTATTGCCTATACCTATTATTGCTTCCGAGTCTACTTACCAAGGTGGCGGAAACTTTGTTTTCACTTTTCAAAGTTGAAAAAAAGCTCTTCAAAATCAAAATTTTCACTCGCGTTTTACGTTACAGACCTTCTTGAACAATTTTGGTTCCGTGCCTCTGTCTGTGTGTCCGTCATGAGATCCTTGTCACAGCCATAACTTCTACAATTCTCATCCGATTTCGATGAAATTATCAGGAATGGTGTGGATTGGCTTGCAGGTGGTCCCCAATGAAAATCATTGCCCCCGGACTGATAGTAGCCACTGCGCATGCGCAAACGTATATTTCCTTGCTACAGCCATAACCTGTACATTTTCCAACATATTCAGAGATGGTGCCGGTTGATGTGTAGAGTCCCATATAAGAGTAATACAAGGTTTTTATAGCTTGATGTTTTGAGATCAACTACTAAGCATCGGATCATCTATAAAATCGGGTTAAGGATACGAGGAAGCTTCATATGGAAATTTGATTGCTGGTTAGCTAAAAATTTAACGGAGAATAGACCTCTTTGGTGATTCACACTCGTGATTTTGTTTTATCGAAGGAAACCCCTCAAGCACTCGTAGAGGGCGAACGGTTTGACCTACAGAGCTCCGGGAGGTGTCGAAAATTTTTAAAAATTCAATACTATCTCAAATTGGTGAAAAACCAATACAATTATTTCGAGAGTTTTCGAGCTAGGGCACTCATGAAAATGTCAACCCTTAATTTTCACCCCTTAGAAGTGACTGACGTCAACCAGAAACTTCGCTGCACAACTATACCCCAAATGGAGCCCATACACCAAATTTGAACCAAATTGGTCCAGGGTTGCTGAGAAAAGTGCCGCGTACGGCGGACGGACGGACAATTTTGGTTTATTATTTTCATTATGTAGGTAATGAACCTTTGGAATCGACCAGGAAAAAAAATGTTTACCCCCCATCAAAATTTGTTGGTTTACGTTTCAAGGTACGTAGAATCCGAAAATCGAATAAAAACTTTTCCGTCCGTCCGCCTTACGCCGTCCGCCGTACGCGGCACTTTCCCTACTTAACATTGACCGATTTTCATAAAATTTGGTATGTCTAGTTGAAATTTGGGGTCTAGTTGTGCACCGAAGATTTTGGTTGATGTAGGTCACTTCTAAGGGTTGAAAAATAAGGTTTGGAATTTTTAAAACGCCCTCACTCAAACAATTTTGGTATAAAGGTATTGTTTTTCCATCAATTTAAGATAGCATAGGATTTTTAAAATGTTTTAAGACCATATGGAGCCCTGTAGGGTAAACCGTTCGTTCCCTACGTGAATTTAAGGGTTGGACTTATGATAAATCAGAAACACGAGTGTGAATCGCAAAAAAAGACCTAATCTCCATTCAAATGTTAGCTGACCGAAATGCGATCGATGTTTTTCTTCGAGTTGGTTGGTGGTAACAATAGCAAAGCCGTGTTCTTTGCAGACTAGTGATCTATATAGAAAAAACCTTTGTGTAATAATTTGCAGCGTTTTTATTCGATTTTTGGATTCTACGTACCTCGAAACGTAAAACGTCAAATTTTGAGGGGGGGGGGGGGTAAATGTTTTTGTTTTTCTCTTTCTCGATTCCAATGGTTCATTATTGAAAATAGTGAACCAAAAGTATCTCTGGAGCATACTCTATTTACTTCGTTGCTATCGCTATACTACATTGCTTCATGAAATCATTGTCATGCTGTCGTTAGGTAACTTAACGGCGTCAAGTTCAAGGAAAAGCAGCTGGAGGCATTTTTGAGGTACCATATCGATGGGAAGTATCACTAGTTTATTAAGTAGGAATCAGGATCAACAAAATGTAGCAAGCATTTTGGGCACGTTTCTTCATCACAAAATTCCACCAAGAGTATTGTACGACCTAAAAAATGTAGAATATTTTACTCCATGAAGTTTCGCAGGTATGTTTGATAAGCCTGCTCATATTGAAATAAAATAACACAGGCCACTTTGAATTGTAAAATACTTTTATGAACAAGTGAGGGAGAATCCTCTAAAAAAAATTCGGCATGAGGAAAACGCCCACTCACTTTCACTACTCTGGGTCTCTCTGAAAATATGTAAATTGCTATTTTTATTATTCAAATATGTTTTGCGGGGTTGGAGACTCGGAAAAAGGTATTGGCGTCTTTCTATAATGAGCTGGTCTCCCTCATTTGCAAGTCCCCGTTTTCCCACTATCTGACTCGAGAGCCCTCCTGGAAGAGGTGAACTTCCTTTCCTATTTGCACTTGAGATCATACACGGCTTAAAACGACAATCGGCTGTATATTGAATGAGAAGGAATCATGTTTTCAAAATAGGTTTTTGGTTCTTGTTTATTTATTGCCTTCCGTCGAGGATGTGACATATTTATAAGCAAACATATTTCTCCTCCTCAAAGAGTATTGAACTGCGACAAGTTGGATAATTTCATAATTCCACCAAATAACTTGGTTTTCCTCATTACTAATTTGCACCAGTGTCCAGTATTCCCAAAAGGTAATTCCCTTCACACTAGCCAGAGCCACAACCACTAAATCCTTGGAAATTATATCAAAATACATAATTGGAAACCGAAGAAATTATTAGGTAGGAACCCAACTTTGATACGGAGCTGAAACGATGATCCAACCGTATGGATGGCATCTAAAACCCCTAGTACATGGAAGTTTTAACATAATATTTTAAAACTAGGTACCGAGTTCTACGGTACAAATAGACAATAATCACATTTTAGATTATGATGATTTTCGTACTCTCTCTTATTCTTTATTGAGAGATTTTCTTCAAAATCAATCAAAAAATTTTCCAACACAATAAACGATAAATAATGAACTATTAAACCCACAGAATGGCGTTAACAGATTTAAAATACGAGTTTCCAGTTGAAAGAAGATGTGATTTCAAGATGATTTCAAGCCTTAATTCCTTAATAGAATTCCACAGAAACATCGATAAAAATGAAAATTATTTTTAACGTGACCTTTGATTCGTTTGTTTTTATTTATTAATTTTAGTTATTTTATTTATTTAAAATGAATATAAAAACTTTCAACATATTCTACATAAATTGCAAGGAAATAAATACGATTTGGGAAACATTATGAGGTAATATTTCCTAATGATACCTAATGTTGTTAGGTAATATCTGACAATGCTGAGCGATGAACATATTTGTATGTATATTGATCTACATCGCATATCGCAAAGTTCGATAATGCATTATCTCATGGAATATCCGTCATCCACAGATTAATAACTTCTAACTCCATTATTGAAATACTGAATGGAAACCTCTAATTGTATAATTTAATGCAATATCAAATGGTATTAGGAGTCCAGTCAGTAATGAAGCAAAGCGATCGCATCACAGGTAATTTCGAATGGTTGTTTTAGAATTAACTGAGGTTCCTATTACATTTATAGTCTGACATAATCTGTTTGGGCATAGAATCCAATACGTCCTGCCGTAGGTAATATGGCCGTAGGAGAGGGGAACATTATCCAATCTGGAATACATGCAAATATTGAATCATATAACCGTCAACTGATGAGCCTCGCATGTCTACCGCATAACTATACCTTCTACAATCAAGAGACTGCATTCACCCCCCTCCCCCCTAGGATCCCGGATTGGAGAAGTACAATCCCGTAGCCCGTAATCCAGAAACAGGAAGAGAGATAAAAACGCTGCAAATTATTACACAACGGTTCATTATTTTACAGTATAGATCACCCGTCTGCATAGACGTGGCTTTTCCATTAATACTACCTACTAGCAATAATATCGCTATCTGAGAGTTGTGGGTGGCTTCTTTGCGAAATTCGATTCCTGATTGCTAAGGACGCACACCTGAGTACAACACGAAACTCTATGCAAAGAAACTAACAACAATCGCATTTGTCCAGCTGAAAATTGAACAATTTCCGTCAGTGCGTCTTTTGGGATTCACACTCATGTTTCTGATTTATTGAAAGTTTAAAGTTCTACGGTCTACGTGGTCTCATACGATTCTAGAAATACAAGACAATCTCGTTTATTTCTACTATTTATATAAATATGTGGACACTATATTGTGGAGTACACTTGAGCTTCAGTGGAACATTCCGTACTCTGGACACCCGACGGAAGACAAAAATAAAGGCTTTCTGCTCGCTTTCTCTGTCAAGACGGTACATCTAACGTCTACATCCAGGACCTTTAGATGGTCGCTGTTGTTACTGGTTGAAACGAGAGCTGGTAAAATTAATGGTCTCCATTCATGATACCTCTAATAATCTCCTACATCTCGCCAAGTAGACTCATCCACTCACACCGGTCCTCGAAGCGTGCACTCTTGGAACGGCTATTCTTCTCGTAAAAGCCACAGAGAACTACTTAATTTGCGACCACCTTCGGGAATCGACCCTCCGGAACTCTAGCAGGTTATTTGTGTAATTTGTATCACTATTTTTAAAGCAATTGATTGTTTAAATCAATTGATTGTTTGATGTACAATGAGGAAATGGATGCTGATATGGAAATCATCCAGTAGATGACTACAATCTTGGGATCGTGTATCATCGGATTTACCCTGTATAGCTTAATATTATCAACTCGGGTGGTATTTTGTGAACCCAAGTAGATACCTATCTCTAATAAATTACATAATTTCTGACTAAAAAAATTTCAAAAGAAAACTGAATGTGGTCTTTTTCCACGAAAATAATGAATAGCAAAGTTATTTCTCAACATGTATTAACACAATTTTTTTTATAGGTATTAACAACTTTTCAACTCATTATTCTCGTAGAAATGTCTCAAAATCATTACTTACTTAGCTCTTCTTTAAAAGGTTTTTATTTTAGAGTTTCAGTCCTTTTCCAAGTTCGGACCCTGACGTTAATCTCGATATCCTTAATCACGATGCTCTTTCTGACATTTTGGAAAATTGAATCCATCCACGAACTGTTGCTTCCCATATACACTATACATACACATATTTGAGGCATGAATATGTTAATTGATATCAATAACTCACAATCTGCCTTCAATCGTAGAATCGTACTGTCCCAAAACGTGTCTATGATACTGACATAACGACGACGTAATCCGCAACAGTAAATCCAACTTCCTGTAGTCAAATCGAGTTCTCATGGGAACGTTATAGACGCAAGAGAAGTCCGAAAGGGATCGCGTCCCGGAGGGCGTTTTGAACATCTGTTAATCCTACATACATATTCAGAGGATCTGACCCACCCTCTAGGCCAAGTGCCCTGCCAGTTAACGGAGAGGGTGGTACATTTATGGGACCGTCGGCTATAATGGCCGAACGATTACTACTGATTGAGGGAGAGAGCTTGCAGAATAGCTAATGCTCTTCCTCAGTAATTTTTCGAAATAGACATCCTCATTCCTATCATAAAGTACAGCATTTTTAACTTGACAATTTTCGACCTCTCACTATCAAAACATACTAAACTTTGTATTCACCAAACAGATCAAAAAATAAAAAATAAATAAGACTAACATAATCATAATGTTGAAGGGGATTTTGTGTCCAAGAGCTTTTTGAACAATTTTGGTTCCCTGCCAGTCAGTATGTCAGTCGGTCAGTGGTTCTTTCATCGTCCCGGGCTAAACTACAAGTGTCTAATATACACTTCATTTCATATTATGAAATCTTGTCCGATTTTGATTACATTTCCAGGTTATAGAGCGTTATTTCACAATTTTTCTCAAGAACAACTCATCCAAATACATGACCTTGACTATTTTTGACCGACTTCAAAACCGCCGAAGGCTCGAAGGAGGAGGTGTGTCATGGGACAATAATTTTTTTCTGTATGTTTGGACATCCTGCGCTATTTCATTCTGGTTACAATCAGCCTGAATTCATTTCTTTTGTTGGAAGTTTAGAAAATGAGTGAAACGAGCGAAAAACGTGGTTGCTGATTTTAAGAAAATTGGTCCATATTCACGTAACTTCCCCTGTAATTTTCCTCTGAGTCGTTGACGGACCATTTATGTTTATTAAAATTAAGGTCTGATTGTAAGCTTTGAAATGATGGGCTTTAAGGGGGGTTCTGATTACGGGGAAATGCTGTGGGAGGGGAGAGGGAGATAATAGGAGGTTATTCGCTTAGAACCTACTGAGCCTCATCAAACCTGTTCATGAATGTTCAAATATGTGAGTTTCTCTTACAAATATGATAAAATCGAACAATTACGTGATGAGAGAGTGTACCGAGTAGGTGTAGCACATTATTCGTTGTCATCCATAAGGTGGTTGGGTAGGTAATGGTGTGCGAGGTCATCAGAACTGCAAAGTGCCCAACCAAATATGAGGGATATCACAGAGATAGATGATAAGAGGGTAGTCTACCAAGTATCACATAACTTTATCTCCAACATGATTCTCAAATTATTGGGGTGATTGTGAGCTCCAAGGACCAGTACGGAAACTGATCCAAATAAGAAAACCTGAGACAAGTTAAGGTAACCAATTCACAATACAGAAACTGATTTACAGCAGGAAAACTGGACCACAGTTCTGAAAATAATCAATAATATTGTGAAAGCTAATCCGAAATACATAAACTGGTCCACCTTACAGAAACTGATATAAGTACGGAAACAGTTCTGCAACGGAAATACATGAAATAAGAAAACTGCGAAGGAAGTTAATAATAAATTAAAGACCATTAGAAAGTTAAACATAAAAAATGATAAAATAAAAACATTTTTGAAAAAAAAAAAACAGAACGGTCTCAAAACTAATGATAAGGAAACCACCAAAAAGGAAAAAACATTAATTGGAAAGTTTTCAGGTAGGTTGGTAGGTAGGTAAGCATTGAATCGCCGCCTTCGTAAGACACAAACGTACTTGAGCATATTCTACAGATTCTTTTCTTCGAAAATATGCATACCCATACAACAAAGCCACATCATGACCTTGATAGTTGTACATGCGACGTCAGTCCGATTCCCTACACTAGCATACTTGTATATTAGGTAGTTGGACATATATATCTAATCAAAAATCAGAAGATTCACTTCGTGATATCAATGATATCTACCTCAATGATATCTACTCTTATTCTTGTTTTCTATTGCACTATCGACGCGTGTCACAACACGTAATTTTCACTAACCAGATCATGTGAGTATGTGTTGTGGGTAGTCGGAAAGTCTAGAGATCGATCCTCAGTCGGGGGAAGCTAACTTTTAATGAAACAATAAAGAAGCAAAGTCGGTAGGACCGGGTAGGACCAGAATTTTCCTAGAACAATTATTGTTGTGTCATCAAAACAGCTCGGCATCGGGCAGCTGCAGAGGCGGACAAACTGTTGAGTTCAGAAGATCCCCAGCCCCTTTCAATAAGGAATAACTACGATCTCCTGACCCAATTAAAAATAGAGCGATCTCACTTCGTTGTAAATCGCCGGTCAAAGCCCCCACAGTTCCCTGAATAGGTAACGGAGTACCTGAGATTTCCTCAACGGGGGAAAGATGTTGCAATCGGCTACCTATTCGCATTTCTGCCCATCCAGTTGCTTTGATCAGTGGTGCGAGTCCGAATCAGGCTTGTAGAGTTTAGGCAAAAAGTCAGAAGATCGATCCCCAATCGAGGGAAGTTAATTTTTAATGACACAATTTTTTAAGTCGGTTCGTTTGTTTTTCCTTAAAAAGGTTTAAAACGGATATATTTACTCCGTTTTTCTCTTCCTTTCTTTCCTATTGTCTGTTCTATCGCACGAATCACCTTCATGGAAAGTTCAATATGAAAGAATTGAAAAAAAAAACATGAAAACTGAAGCCCAGACAGGGAAATCTAGAAAGCCTATTGTGTCCAGAATACTATTCACAGTAAAGCTTGTTGGAAGTTCCATTGTTGATGGAAGCATCGAACAAAAAAAAGAAAGAAATCTCGACGGATGGTATAAATATTGTTGGCATCTGACTTTTCGGGTCCAGTTCTCAGAGACTTGGGTGTAGTTTATGCATAACACGCATACATAATTTACCATGTACCAAATCGATCAAATATTAATTATTTCGAACTATAACTTACTGTAAGCGGCACAACAATCACCGATCAGATGGAAAGTACATACCTGCAACAAGAGATTCAATAAGAAATAGGTGGTAAGGTAGTTGTTATAGTTAGTAATTCAACAATATGTAGGAGTATACCTAAATTTATTTTGTCATAACTATCCGTAGAGATGATAAGATTTTGTGGTTATTATCAAGGTAACAATTAATTCATGATCTATCATCTCACACAATCATTATAAATGTACCATTCAGATGCACTACTCATGACTGTTTGTCAAAATAATGTTCATATCTACCTACCCGATCTAACTCGTCTATAACATCACTCAAGTTTCTAAATTCTCTATACTGGTGACCTCGAGAGGCTATAGGTGTCAAGGCTTTCCGTTCACTCAAGCTCTTCACTCTTAGTATTCGATCTGCCACAATCATACAGAAGTTGGTTAAAAGGGTTAGCAGGCTTTGCTGGCCATCGCAAATCGGAGGGTTGCTGTGCCCATGGGTGAGCCACATCCTTCTTCAATGGTACCCGTCGAAATCCAAGAAGACTCGCAATGCGAGTCCTGCGGACATGTTCTCAATAATTCTGCGAGATAAATAAAGCCTTCTGAACATCTTGAGAACTCATCATGAGGAATAACGGATCTATAACATCACTCAAGACTACAGGATCTTTACTGGTGATTTCGACATAAAACCGATAAGAAGCCATATGGTTTACACATGATTCTGATGCCCAGTACCGGTACTCTGCAGTACTGCTGCATTCACTGTGATCAAACATAAGTGGGTTAGAGGACTCCAGACAATGCTGAACACCGCCTTTACAGGATAGACAGATAGTTTTCTTGTCCTCTTTGATGAACCACGTGCTTTCCAACTGATTTCCCTCAAAATCAATAAAGATTGATCATACACAAGTATGTAGATAGTTTATGAACTAAACCAGTCAAAGCGAGTCAAATACCTGCGTTTTTCAAATCAGCTTGCTTCTCCGACATTAATATTGTCCACCTGATCCAATTCCAGATTGAGTTCGAAATACGACTAAAAGTAATATATTCCACCTAATTGATTTCTTTCGTCAACCTCAAACTCGACATTCCTTACCTTAATCAGTTAGTCGACCATCTGCTGATTGCCGGGAGTTCACTTTATACACACCAGTACATCCACGATCACATTCCAGTGGTTCCCAGGATTTAACGGCAGGTTTAACGTTTGTAAAGGTGAGAGACAAATGTGAAGAAGCTCGGGGTAACGTAAGGGAACGCGTAAAAAAGAAGAGTACGGTGGATGGCATAGAAAGAAAAAGGTCGACTTTAATTAATTTTGTCTCCGGTAATTCCCAGCACCGCATGGTAATGGAAGGTTGCGAATTTACTGCTTCCAACCCTGAGTCTCTTGTTTCCTTGCTAAAGACCGGAAGGGGGATGAGACAAACCCTCCCCAGAGCCTCCATAAAAATAACTCTTACGTAAGACCTCGGTGATGCTCAACCGTTGAAATAATAAGCGCGGGACTGTTAATTTTGAAAATAAAAGGTCCATCCGCAGTGTCGTTAAGCGGCTCCTCTCAAAAATTGGTTAAGTTACTTTTGTTTTAAATGTACACAGTAGGTCGTGGCTTTAATATTACACACTGGTAAGAATGACTCTCTGAACATACAACCATGCTGTCAAAGGATAGGATCGGGTATGGTAAGTAATGATGCAAAGTGGACCAAATCAGGTGGCAAAACAATGAAAATTTAGCAACATTTTGAGGTTTTTTTTCAGTTCGATAAGACTATCCTACTAAAATATATCTATATACCAATAACTATCGAGGAGGTGTCACTTTCACTGACTTCAAAAATATCTCTACTGCTTTGACATGTCCAAAATGGTTTCAACAACTTCAAGTAAGAATTCAAGATTCCAGTAGTAAATCTTTTGTATACATGTATGTTGTTGTCGAATTCATTTATTTTAAGTGAATGTTCCTTCGTCATGTTGGCCATAATTGATCTATTGTTACTTGCGAATTAATATAGACACATGCGTGTCGTATTAGTGTATTGCGGAGTTGAACATTGAAAGACGATAAATCACTGAACCAGCTTCTTCTAGCCAATTTTTAGGTTGAATAGAATATTGCAAATCAACATAATTATCCAAAAGGAAGTCTCTTTGTTGGAAATGGAACAAAAGATCACCATTTCTAGAATAATACTTTTAAACTTTAGGCGAATGAAGGTATTGTTTTTTCATCATTTGAAAATAGCATCGAATTTTTAGAATCAAATGAGACCATCCAGAGCTCTGTAGGACCAACTGTTCATTTCCTATGAGATCTTAAGGGTTGGTCTTACGATGAATCAGAAACACGAGGGTGAATGGCGAAAGAGCCCTAATCTCCGTTCAAATTTTAGCTTGCTAAAATTTGATCATTGTTCGTTTCTTCGAGTTGTACTCAGTTTTACTTCCATAGCAACCAATAATCAAATTTCCTGATGAAGGCACCCACAACTCTTTATTTCTTCGAATTGAGTTTGAAGCATTTATTTCTTCCAAATAAACTTGATTGTGAAGTAGGTATGTAGTGGCAATAGCAAAGCTGTGTTCTTTGCAGACGAGCGACCTATATAGAAAAATAATAAACCTTTACGTAATAATTTGCAGCGTTTTTATACATAGCTATCCCAGGAACTGTGTAAAGCTCGAAACAAACAAACTAATAAACGTAACAACTAACTTAATACTTTACTTGCTGGTGGTCACCTTTAAAGGCCACTTCGCTTTATTCCTTACTCCACTTGTATCTCGTACAACATTCCTAAACTCAACAAACAACGCAGCATTAAGTTGTCCTAGGTGCCCGCCTAATTATCAGGTAAATTAGTTAATCTTTTAAATTGTGGAAAATTTGCAGGATTACTATTTGCAGTAAAGTATTAATTGGGTGTTCAACGGTATTTGAATAAAATTGTGTCCTCCTGATTACTCCACACAAAAAATGAAGAATAATAAGTTATTAAAGGTTGAAAAAACCAACATTTGGAGTAGTATTTTCCGGTTACTCCACCCTATCACCAGGGTTGATTCAAACAAAGCATTCTGTAAGAGTAATACTGCACCTACGTGAAAAATGAGGAATTCACTACCCTTAATCATACCTACATGCCGTGGTTTTGTGTAGTTACGTGTTTTGGAAATCCTGGAGCCGGGATTATCTCACCGGCACGCGCTCCGAATTCCTGAAAAGACCCCAACCAACAACCTCTCCAAATTGTATTCCCACCATGCATCACCCACGACAGTCCTCTCTTCCTACAACTTGATGATTCACCATACTGGAGATCTGTATCAAAGGGAAGAATAAACCACTAAAACAGTGTTTATCACGGACAAAGCTCGGGCGAATAATAAATTACCGCTTCCAGAGGCTGTCTAGAGCAAGATAAAGGAGCGGAGCAGAGGCTACTTTTCGGAGGTTCGCGAGAAACAATGGTGAGATAACTCGGGTTTCTGGGGATCTGGGCGTCGAGCGGGGTGGAAGATTTCGGCCATGTCCATTGTCCCCGTTGAGGGGATTGTTGCTACTACGCAGCACGCATTCAGAAGTTATTCGAGTCTAAGATTTCCAGAATGCAAACGAGGGGTAATTATCGAGAACTTTGGAAACCAATATCAATTCATGCAACAACGTTAGGTATTACTCATCAAATTGGGGTCAGCTGTGACTGAGCGAGCTACGGCATGTGTCTCTGGGGACGAGACTCGAACCGATTGCAGGGGCCGTGAGTTCGGGGCTCGCCTCGGCGGCATATTTTCCGGCAAGTCGGTCGCAGTTCCCCCTCGTGGCTCACCCAGGGCGGTGAGGTCAATGGGAAGCCATGAGCAAAATAGTCAGAACAAATTCTGATCTTCTCTTAGGAAGACAGCTGATGACGTCCGCGACGCCAAGAATGGCAGTCGGACGAAAATCCAACCTGAAATGGTTGTTTACTTTACTCTACTACTCATCAAATTACCACATAGAAATACCAATTTTACCAAGAAAAAGTTCATTCACATAGCATGAGTTGATAAGCGAAGCTATTATTAATTAGCTGTAGCTATTAATAAGCTATGGCTAAGAAAGTCGAAACATTAAGTATGTGAGAGAGCAGTCAGCCTTTTGAGTGTAGCATATAGTACGAACCGTTAAAACTGTACAATCAACCTCTTGGTTCAACGCCCCGAGTGTCAATCACACATACAGGTGTCGAGGAGTAGCCAAGAGCCAGTCAAGGATGTGTGTATAACAGCTTATAAGTAAGAAATGCACTAAAGATCAAGCTCTCTACGTGAGAAAGGCAACTACGTTGACCCTGAGAATGAACAACCACAGTTGAATGATCAGCCAGTCACGTCTACTCCCCATAAAGCTGTACCAACATGATGCTAATTTCGATGAGTGTTTCGGGGTGAAATTTTTACGAAAAATGCCAGAACACACCAATGATCGACAGCCCCAGCAGTCCGAAAGGGCTCATAAATGGGTCCTTGGAGCCTCCTGACCACCTGGCTTAAGGATTGATGATTAATTCATTGTTGTCAACTACATCATCAAGAAGCCATGTACTCAAGATACTGTGTAACCACCAGTGGACATAGAAACAACTCAGAAAAATTCAAGTTCATTTTCTCTAACCCTGTGATCAAGATTTACTATCAACATATTAGAAATTCTTCTTTCACCTTTATATTTGTTGAAATTCTCTCTATCCAATCATTCAATATATAATTCCGTAGAACCAATAACCAAAAATTATATATATAATTATCTGATGGGATGGTTAATTGCCCTTTCTAGACTTGATTGTTTCCAATTTCTTCATTCCATCACGACCCTGGATCAGTGTCCTAATCATGCGAATCTACAAAGGATACGGGAAGAAATTCATTAACCCTCGGTTCCTACGGTGAAAATTTCGGACATACTTCCTACCGTGGGGTACTCCCAGTCCCCCATCCAGTTTTCCAGGGTTTTTCAACTCTTCTCGGGTTTGGAACAACATAAACACAACAATTTGAATAAACAGTCTTTATTTCAATTTAAAATCCTTTGGTTAACGAATTATAGGGTTATTATACAGTTAATATAAAAATTTTCATCGTCAGTTATAAAAAAAGTCATTCTAGAAAAGAAAAAAATTGTCAGTTATGTAACTGGGCTTGCGAATTTTCACATTTACTAGCTTTAGTTCCACTGTGCAAAAAGCGAACGAATTTGTATCTACAACCTACCAACAACAGCATTTCACATATTACTCATCTTTGATGAACCGAAATTACCCCCCACCACTCCAAAAAACTTCCTTCATACATGTCAGACCTTGTCATATTCCCTCACACACATACACCCTCACACAAACACACGTACACCCAATTACAATCACTGGAAAAACCAATAGTGGAAAAGAAAGTTGGAGAAAATATGGTACGTAGACAGTACTGTGGGGGACTGGCGGTCCCCCAGAACAGACTGGCCGCCATTGTTTTCAAAAACAAACGCATTACTCACCTTCTACGGAGGTCTGAAGTCACTGACAGCTCAAGGGATACTGATGTAACAGGTACTGAAGGTCTGGATGCGAAAGGATACCAGTAAGGTTAAGGTACAAACAACAAAATGGCGTTGGGGGATTGGGAGTCCCCACAGTAGGAACGGAAGGTTAAGGATGTTGGCAGAAAATTGGTGTCAAAAAAACTATACTTATTGGATAATATGGTAAAATATTCCCGCTCCCTCTCCCAAACAGATTGGAATATTGGAAACTTCCCCCCAGTCTGCTTTCATCCTTGCTGGAGTCACAAAGTATTTGCCACTTGTTTCTTATGAATAACATCTTATTTTTTTCTGGAAAAATAGAGTCCAAGATTTGGGGGGGAAAAGTCAGCAAAGTGTGATGGGAAATGAGGATAGCTTTATCGCGTGGAACAAGTGAATCTAACCTCTGACATTTATTCGTCACAGCGCGGAGAAATCCACGTTGAGATCATGGAGTTAGTCTCCAAATATTATCGAGATTTGAGTAAAATCTCGTAGATGCTACAATAATTGTCCAGAAATTTGATTATTGAATTGAATCTACTATTAGAATAAATCGAATTGAGAAAAGGGAAGGGGAGAAATTGAAGGAGAGTGTCGGCCGGCCCGTTAGCAGGACTTAACTGAGAGTGGGAGTAGACATAATAGGTACAAAACCGTTAAAAGATGTGGGTTTGGTAGGTGGGATGGATCACCCACCCCGAAACCATTAAATGATCGTGGAGATTGTGTTGCCCTTACATTGTTCTGAGATAAGCGAGAGAAGAAGGGAGACTGGAAACTCTAGTCTCGACTGTTACTGGTGACGTTACTGCTCAAGATAATTTGTTTTACATATAATTGACTACGTCCAGGAGGAGGTCACGACAGTAATATTTTGTTCACAACATGTTCAAAAGAAGGGGTGTGCTTGACAAGGTCAATAAAAGGAAAAACTCTCATTGAGGTAACAAACGAAAAATAGAAACTCGAATTAACCAGTTCGGCAAAGAAAGTCCAACTCGTTCAAACATCTTCTTTTCACCTGTTACATCGTAAACAATAACTTGAGAGGAAATTTTCTAATTTCTTTTTTCCACTTAAAATTAAATACCGCTCGAGCAAACGCTGATCTAATTTACGCCTTGAAAACACGATCAAACATAAATTACGTTGCTAATCTTAAAAGTTCTCTTCATTCTCGACGAATGAAAACTTTTCTTCTTCTTTTATTGCTTGAAACAGGTCAAGGAGAAATAATAATTACTTCTGGAGCCTCTTTTGCTGGAGGCTTGTAAAATTAAAGTATGTTTTTAGACTTCTTGAACAGAGAATATTATCGTCGTGTTGAGGATCTCAATTGTTTTGAAGTTGCCAACGAAGGGATTACCTAACAGAATATTGGCTACAGTTCGAAAAACACAGCTAATGAGGTATTACACAATGTGTCAACGCATTTTTGACAGATATCTCTCGATAATGAGCAAGACATAAAGCTTCCCCACTCTGGTAATAGTTAATTGATCAAAACCATGACAGTTTTCTGAATTATTTTACATCAACAGGATCAAAAAGTTCTTTTTCATTATGTTGACGAACTTTCACTTTTTCTCCATACCTCGGTGTATACCTTTATACATGTTGGAACGTTATGAGATCGGTAAGCAATAATGTTCATTCCAGTACACGATGAGGTGATTACCTTTCAGAACCCTCAATTCTCCACCCACCACAGTGCCCGTGTAACGGAGTATAGTGGCTAGTAAACTAAGTTACGACAAAGGCTAGTTATATTTATAATGTTTTTATTAACAATAAATTGTTATCAGTTTTATATTATCAGTATGTATTAATTATTGATGCTTAATAATATTTTTACTGATGATTTCCAAACCATTTTATTGAATAAAATTTATTGGAGTAACAGATTAAAGACTGACATTACTAATATCACCCATTCCTTTAAAAAGGGGGATTGAACTCTCAATAAATAATTTGATCAATTTCAGTGCAGGTAACTAATTGTTGTCATTTCTTGGTAAGGTTTGTATGCTAAACATATTATCACACTTCATTCTCTCAGATACTTATTTCATTTTTTAATAATTTTTTGTTCTCGAACCAAATCATCAAATTAAGTATCAAATTAATAAATAAGGAGTTTGATGATGAGGAGATCGGAGGATTGAGAAAACAAGTGAAGGGAGAATCCTTCGGGAGGAACGAGTGAGTTAATATTTTTCTCTCTCAATGAATTTTCAGTGTTCCCCTTTCATATTAAATAATGTCTGCCTCCATCCACTGCTCTATCCGAGTTTCTCTGCTCTTGACTGAGCAGATCACTTTCTTATATAGCAAAAAAGAAACTGATGTACTCAATTTTGTTAATTTCTTTAGTCCGATGAAAATGAAATTTTTAAGGGACAATTCATGGACCAATCCGCACCATACTTAAAACTTTCAGAAAGGTCAAAAACATTAATTGCAAAAGAAAATTGTTATTTTGGTGAACATTTTTGGCTACCCAAAAGTGATTACTCCTACCTTGCTTCTGCAACCTTGGTAAACTAAAAGGGAAAACTATTGAGAGTCTTTGTTTCATGGGACACCGTTATTTTCAACACGTGGTTTTATTTTTCTGTCGATCTACCGGGATAGGTCAATTCTCAATTTATTCTCTTATATATAACTTCTGACGTTTTTTCTGGGCTATTTTCAGGGTTGGTGTGGTCTTCCTTGATTTCGGTTCGGGTCTTCCAAATGTTTCAATTTATAACATAGTTCAAGCTATGTGCAGACTTCTCCAATCATTCGACATCAAAAACATTAGACAAAGGTATTATGTGCAAATGTACGTAACGTAAGTACATATTGATTTAAAACAATGATTTTCACTGGAACTAAAGAGTTACGTCATGGTAGAGCCATGTGATAGCTGTCATTTAGATGTAATTGAGTTTGTTTATCTTGGAAACTTGAGATGAACAAGACCTAAAGCAATACAGCTTCCATTCCCGACAACTCTCTGCCCAATGACAAGTTATTCAAATGAATTTATACTCCCACTCAGCCACTTTGAGCACGGATCTGACATCCATATTCAATGATTAAATTGCAACCGATGCTTCGTTTGAAACAGAATAAACGAAAATAATCCAGTTTGGTACAAAAGGTCCCACAGTTGTCCGGGTAGAAGCGGTAACAGAATTAGAAAGTTTGCGACAACAACTCTACTCTCAAGTTCTCAGTAAGTACGGAACCTTTTCAACGTGGATAATTTATGTATACTTCTCCAAAGTGGTATCCCTTAGAACTGAGAGAGACGGTCTGAAATTTTAAGCTTCCTCGATGTCAAGGATCCTCCGTCGCCTCTCACTGCCTCGGAAGTGATAATAAAAGCATCTCTTCCTTGCTCGTGATTCCCACCGTACAAAATGCCAAATACGTAAGTTCCCACATTAGTATCCTGTATTTGACTACTTTCTGGGTTTTCATATCATTGTTGCAGGAGTTTTAGGCCATTCTTTGAGGTCATGGAAGTAATCATATTCAAGGAATATTTCATATTTAAGTTAGGACGGATTGTTTCCCATCAGTAAAGTCATCGAAGTTACTTTTCAGTTTTTTGGATGATCTCTTCTTGAAATCTTCAGGTTCTTTCCCATACATCATTATGACTTTCAAAAAATACCTTCAATATAGATCACAGAAGTTTCTCGAGTGTAGGACGATATACACTAATGAGTGGTTGCACAAAAGACTTATTACCTATAGTTACGATTGCGATAGGATAAACATATAAATTATAGAATAAACGACGCACAGTCAGGGTCTCGTTCACAACGGAGGAAGAGATTGTACGATTGTAACTCGTATAACAACTATCATAGCCTTACATTCCGGAACTTGCTCTTCAATTTTCGTCCACGAATGGATATCGGTCCAGCTGTTCAGCCGTGGTGCTTCTTCCCAATTACCCTAAACAATTAAACATTAAACATCTTTCCTATTACCCTTTGAATGGTAAAAAAGTGAAAATAACACTTTCCAGATCAGATTCCGGACTCGTTAAAATCAACCGAGAATTCGGCGTTAGCAATAATTTTGTGATACCCGCAACATGTTATGAACTAAGCTAATATCTCTGCTTCATTTCAGGAAGAAGCTTGATTAAATTACGGAAAACCTCAAACGTTTTAAATGTTCCAAAGGTAATCACTACCCTTATTAAAGTGTTCATATGAGGATACCTTAATTTCCAAATCATAAAACCACATAATGCTGAAATTCATCGTCAGTATAACGTTGTACTAGTTCACAAAACCCTTTCGAATTTAATTCATTCAATCAGCGGGGAACACTTCCAACGTTGAGAGTTTTCCATTAGGTTTTAATTTAGCTCTATACGATGGCTTCCTCGGAAAAACTGCTGAGGCGAAGAGGCCCACAATGAAACAAATTATGACGCCAGTCTGAGTGAAAGAGCGAGAGTGGATCTCAAAGCAATAAGAGCAAATAAAATCAGTTAGAGAGGAAAAGAGGAACCTTCCCGCAGCATAGCCTGGTAATGACTCAGGAAGAAAGCAATTTCAAATTTGATGAGGAACGAGGCGAGAAAGGAAAGTTTATAAAGGTCATTAGGTCCGGGGGGCGGTAGAGGTAAAACACGGTACGGAGAGAAAATTAAACCATTCGGTGAAAAACTGTTTCAGAGGTATCTGCAGAAGGAATGCAGTGTGAATCAGAACAAAAGCTCTCCAACTCCTAACGCAGAAAGAGAGATGCAGGTAATAAATACCTTTGTGTTGGCTGGTTAATCCTTGCCTCTACAATGGATAATTATGTGTAATGATTTTTTCCAATTCATACGGGCTTATGAATTACGATAACTTATGCAATTTCTCCAGATTTATTGTGTTCATGACATTACCTAATAGACAAAAATTTTCCACGAAACGTTCTTCGTGGAATGTTTTTATAGAATGACCAAATAGTGGAAACATTGGAGGATAAATTTTTAAAATCTTCAATAATCATAATTCTCATTAGAATGTTGCGTTTTAGGCCTTTCTAAACGATTTTGATGTGTCCTCAAATTATTTTAAAAAGCAGTGTTATATGACCTTTCAGTCCAATTCTAATGAAATTTCCTTGATCAATAGCCATCTGTGCGCATGTGAAAATGTGGAATCCATGAGGCACAATCCCTCACGTAAAATTCTTGCCGTTTGCGTAACCTCCACATTCTTCATAAGAAGTATTCAGGGAAGTAAAAGTAAAGTACTCAAACATTTCAGGCTGGATTTTCGTTCGACTGCCATTCCTGGCGTCGAGGACGTCATCAGCTGTCTTCCAAACGGAATATCAACATTTTTCTGATGGTTTTGCTCATGGCCTCCCATCGCCTCACCACCCTGGGTTGAGAAGAGGGGGGCGGCAAGCCCGGGACGCGAGATTTGAACGCAAGACTCCCCGCAGTAGTTTGTGCGTGATTCGCAACCAAAGAACGCGCGCAAAAGTGACCTCGGCTATACTGGGCCCAGAACTATTCAGCAATGATGCTTTTTAGGCCGTATATCGCCGCTTAAAAACCAGTATTGTAAATCTAGGAATATCCTTTTCAGGAGAGCAAAAGAAAAATATTTTAATGGTTAATTTCTGTAATTTGATTACCCCTTCCTATTCGAATTATTGTAATCAATAATTGTAATAACAATTACTGACTTTGCAAAAAAAAAAAAAATTATCTTTTTTTTCAAAAGGGTTGGAAGTTTTTTTTTTTTATTGAACATTCGATTCCTACGGCTCTACGAAAATATTTTACACTAACTTTCCTTACAGAAATTATTACAAACTAGATCACATTCATTAACCTTGGTACATCCCAGACTTCAAATGCCGATTTTTTTAATGTACCTAAACGTTGTTGTTTTAGATTATTTCTATTCCTTCAAGTAAACATCATAACTCAATATCAAAATGGGATTTACAAACAAGTTCGCAAACTTTACAAAGAACATACATAATACAGAATACATTACAAACAAATACAAAATTAATTAAACATATTGGTTAGACACAAATAAGTAAGACAAATCGGGCGATTAGTTGATTATAACCGCGTAGATGTGTGATGCTGACAGATGATTCGTGCTGCGTGATGCAGACCAAATCAAGATTTGGGACGCTCCTGGTGGCCGTAACAATAAATCAACTTCACCACTCAATTGGGTGCGAAAAATTGAATGAATAACCACGCACAATCTATTGAAGCTCGAATTCAATAAATGTAGTTAAAAAATATATTAGTTTTCCATTAGCTTGCTTTTGCGTGAGGATTATTGAAAAAAACAATCTTACAGAGTCAAATTGAAGTTAAGCATTTTCCACTGACATTCGGGATATTTAACTTTTCTATCGTTCAACGGCAGAAATGACTAACAAACCTTTGGAACAAGTATCTTACAATTGAAATTCCTTTAAAAATAATGTGTTTGTGAATAGTGAGGGTTCATGCGATAATTTACCGTTTACCGATACTAAAATTGACAACCACATAGTAATGTATTCAAAGATACATCATAAATTGATAATCGTTTCGAGCGAATCCTGGAATTCCCGACCTCAAGCTCGAATCCTTAAGAACGTTCCGACTGATCCTTTGGGAATATTTTCCGGAAGCGGCGTAAACATCAAACGAAATCTCCCTCAGGCGAGAGAACCTTTATTCGTTCCCCCACCCCCGTCCCTCGCGATGTAAAATTACTTTAGGGCTCCCACGAAGTAGTATGAATTATTCACAAGGTTTGGAAATGGCGTTTTGAAGTTGGCTGAGGTTTTAACCAATCTTCAGTAATGTATAATGAGATCTTATTCATTTTAACCCTCCTTCGCTTACTAGCTTGGCGCTTGGAAGGCAACTTCTCATCTTTCCCTAGGGTATAACATTTCGCCTAAACCGTTCCCACAAACTGGAATACAAAATATCAAAGTTCAAGTTAGTAATTGATCTATAAAACCCCCGCTAAGTATGTTAATCATTATTGTAATTTCAGGATAATATTAAGTTTTGGCAAGGTTCTATTGAGAGGAAGACTAGAATTCCTATAACCATTCTCCCCAGTCTACCTGGCTGACTGAGAGATTGAAAACCTAAAGCAGGTTCCTCGGTACGAGAGTTGTATCAACAATCTTTAACTTCCAACAAAGGATGTTCGCAATTTTGGAAAACTGTCAACAATATCGTGATAATCATGTTTCAAAATTGTCAATAATGTTTACGGTTTATGCAGGGTGTTAGGTATAAGAAAGAACGTTTGTCTATTCCCACGAAAATAAAGAGTAACAAAGTTAAATCGATTTTGATGGTTAAGTCGTCATCAGTAACAAACAATAACTTTTTATAATATGTTATTGTTAGATAATGTTTGTTACACCGCTTTTGGTTTATTATTTTCAATAATGAACCTTTGGGATCGACCAAGGAAAGAAATAGTTTAACCCCCCCCCCCCCTTAAAATTTGTTGGTTTACGGTTCAAGGTCCAATTTTGATGAAATTTGGTATGTGAGCTCCATTTGGGGTCTAGTTGAGCCCCGAAGCTTTTGTCATTTCTAAGGGTTGAAAAATAAGGTTGAAATTTAGAAAACGCCCAAGCTCAAAAGATTTTGGTAAAAGGGTATTGTTTTTCCATCAATTTAAGGTAGCATTGAATTTTTATAATTTTTAGAGACCACGCGGAGCCCTTTAGGACAAACCGTTCGCTCCCTACGAGAATTTAAGGGTTGGACTTACGATAAATCAGAAACAAGTTTTGAATTGTTACACACTAAGTAGTTGCATAATCGATCAATGAAGTTTCGTCGTTCTAACAAGAAACGCTATACAATCATGTTATACATTCTACAGAAACTCACCGCAACCCTACGTTTTATTGTTTTGTTTTTATCTGAATGTTTGATACTTTATGTTTTTGTTTCCGAATTTAGCATAATTATTAATGCTTAAATGCACTTTCATTTGCAACCCAACAACATAAAGTCTGTTAAATAGGTTGGTTATAGTAACGTTTCTCCTTAAGATTGATTGTGAGCTGCTATTAAAGTTGTGAAAAGTCGCGCTTTGGTCAGCGTTGGCTACAGATCTGGTAATATGCAAAGTGCGGCTCTCTGAAGGGGTCGTCACTCTCGTTAGTTGTACTCCTACGAGGACCATAAACCCATTGTCTTCACGTTGAAAGAAGAATGCATGGGGAGAAAAACTTGAGAGAGATAGTGTTGAGAATATTCCTTTGCTTTCTTCAAAGGCCGTGTTATCCTCAGTACTTTACAGCGATGTAACCTTAAAAGCTTTCCCCAGTTTTGTTGTGAGGATGAACCGACAGCGTTCTTCGCTCTACATCAAGATTCTGTGTTTCAGCTTCCGAGGACTAAACGTTACTTTCAAAGTTATGCTCTTGAGTCAAGCCTAATAATACACCTACAAATGAAATGATCGTTTCAGTTTGCGGTTAAAGACCTTCTCAGTATGAGCCAAAATTCCAGCAACTCACATTTCAAGTGAAGATAGAAACATAAATCATTCATTCGATGGTGGAAGGACTTGATACATAACGTAGATACACTTGAATTTTTTTCAAGTGTTATTTCAAACATTAAACTTTTAAATCTGACTGAATTCATGTAAAATAGGTACAGTTTCAAGTTATTGAATAAGCAATTTTGTGAACGCAAAAAATCGCGAGTTTTCAAACGAAATACGCGTTTTAATTAATCCCTAATAATCAAATTTGAAGTTATTTCTTCAATTGAGAGAGTTAAGCACGAATAAATCTTAAAAGTGAATAAAGACGGATTTTTAGTTGAGTAAAAAAACTCTAGGTGGCGCTATTTGTTGCAAATTAGTTACAGATTACGTGGGTGAAGTAGTGCGCACCTTATCATGTACCCCTTGTATAAATCCTCTAGTTATTTCCTTCAAGTCATAGTAATAATAATATTATCATTATTATGTTTGTCAGTTATTCCAAAACTCCCCTTATTTTTTTCGTTGAGATCATCTCAATCAGGTTAGGACGGATTCTTCAATACGGTACGTAGATAATAATTCAATCAGTCAAGTTTTTCATACCATAGAAGTCTACGAGATCGCTTTAAATGCTCTAGACGCTTGACTGGTTCGATACAGAAACCATCGAGACACAAATAGCTCTCTTGCAACTTTATCGGAATGTCTCATAGTGAAGTCGCACGTTGATGAAAACGGGCGATTCAGCTGGTCATGGCAGTTGAGTGGAGCAGAAATCATTCTAGATAGGCGTTTTGCATTGTTCTCTTTGTTTTTCGAGACGCTGTATTGATTGAAATCTTTTTCAGATCTTTAATATTTTCCTTTAATACTTTTCAACAAAACAACAAAAATAATCATTATATGTGGGTTCTACATTCACATCACATTCGAACTAGTGGCCTGGTTTTCAATTTTTCACAGTGAACACTTATGTTACACATTCATTTGAACCCATCCATATTTACACTTCCATTTATTTTATTTTTATTTTATATCAAATAAATTCTCCTCTAAGATGGGGCACGCCATAAACAAAAATAAATAAATAAAAAAATCAAATATTAATGGAGAGGATGCCCAGGATTCACCCGACGCCGGCCCCAGGGATGAGGGATGATGAAGGAGGTGGGGGTGGGAGAGAGGGGTGAAGGGAAGTGCCTACCAACTTGTTTTAAAGTTGTAAATTTACTGAACTAGTACAATACACAAGACCATGAATATAGACTGCTAAAAATGTTTGAACGTACCATGTGCTCACAGTGTGTCGGCATTCTATAGTACAGAAAATAGGAAAAAATAACAATTTACGAGTGGGTAACTCCATAGGTTTGAGGTGACGAAGAGAGTATTTTTTGATTTTTTTGAAATTTTCAACCAAGAATTTGATTCTTTAATTTTAACGCTTCTTTCTATGCCACACCCACAAGGCTAACTGCTTACTCTTTACATTTAGTAATTATTTAGCTGAGTAACATTTATTTAGCTTCTTATTTTTATAAGCTATTTATATTTAAATTTTTTTAACCATAGCTTTAAAGATTTCTTTGAAAGTTTGCTCATTAACTCCTAATGAAAGAACTTTTTTCTTCCTGAGTTCTGAGGAAATCCTTTTGAACATACCGACGACCGGTACAACAACTATTTTATCCAGAGAGATGTACAGGTCGCCTTATTTCTTCGGGCCTTGTAACACCTACTTAAGTAAATTGGACACGCTCCGAAGGGTTTTCCGTACACTTCCACCACACACCCAGCATTATTGCAAAATAGCGTGGGAAACTGCGGCTCGGATACTGCTGAGTCAATTTATTACAGAGGTTGCATGTGGTTACATTCTCCAGAAAGATTTACGGGATTCTAATGGGTTTTTAGAGCTCAATTTTCATTTTAGTAACGATGGCATCGATTTTTCTCCCTCGCTCGAACCTTCGATATTCACACGAATGGGAGAATTCCCTATACTCGTAATTGGTGTCGGGGTATTTATTAGTAAGCGATGCAAAAGTGGATGCAAACGTGGTTTCAATGAGAAATTACAATGCAAAGGCTAATAGGTGAAATAACATGTATCCTCTTCGAAAATTGTGGGATTTAATTATCATTCCGATAGTTGTATCAATTCCAATTAGAACGAGCTTCGGTGATGAACGACGTACAAAGGAAACCAGGTATACCTGATCAGTTCTCAGACAAAATGAGATCACCAGCAATATTTTAACACCGAAACAAATGTTATCGTCAATTAACAATAATCATGCTTGAGAAAGGGAGATTGAGAGATTGAGAAAAGGTTTTTTCAAACTGCGGCAACAGTAAAGTTCTAGATTTATTTATTTCTAGATTTCAGTGCTATAATCAATAATTTTAACCATCAATTAATCATTTCTCATAAACTTACTATAATTAATCAGAAACAAGAGTGTGAATCGCAAAAGCGGCCTAATCTCCGTTCAAATTCTGGTTAATCAAAAAAATGCGATCGTTGTTGGTTTTTCTGTTTGTTTGCATTTTTTAAAATTAAATTTCTTCATGAAAATTGTACAAAAAGAAATTTAATTCAATTTAATGAAAAATAATAGGTTAATCAAAAAATAGTTCTGCTTCTTTAGCAACCAGTAATCAAATGTCGTATCGAAGGCAACCACAATTCTCGGATAGCGATGCAGCAGACGGGTGATATGTACAGTAGTATGTAATAAACCATTGTATAATCATTTGCAGTGTTTTTTAGTAGAGGGGGCAAAGTGACTGAAAGCAAACTCGCTAGAAGTTTGTTAAATGTAAAATCATCGTTTGCAAAATGATTTTCCACTGGTATATGGAAAATGGAAGCGATAAGGAAAAATGGAGGGTTTTTTTTCACTTGAAATAAGTTTAACTGGTTGTTATGTACGTAGAGAAAATAACATTGAAATCGTTCATAGTTTTTTTAATGTTTTGGTTAGTAACCTAAAATTACCTTTGAAAAACCGTGATCACTGCCCCCAGAGTTAACGTACAACGACGTTTGAGGTTTGACACATAAAACTGAGATGGAATCCCCAAAGGAAGACAGGAATCGCGAGGGAAGCACTCACAGCGGAAAACGTTCCAGCCGGAATGTCAAGAGGTAAAGCATTTCAGAACATTCACATCCACAGGATGGCCCATTTTTCATCTGTCGCCCATTCAAAAGCACAAAACACTCGAGCTCAAAAAAGTGTGGCAGAAAAGCAAAATATAACAAATCGCAGGTGCTTTAGGAGGAGTGTGATGGACGATTTTAAATGTTATACATAATGGAATGCTCAAAACGGATGTCTCCGGTACGCTAGACATTTTTCAATGAATTATACCGATCTTTTTCGAACCAAGTGATTTGGGTTCGTCAGAGTACTAAGTTGACAACAAAAAGAAATCTACGAAGTTGGATAGGTTGGCTGGGTTTACCTTTCCTATATACACACGAAGAAAATGAAAATCACAATAGGGTGTGCGCCTTGGTAGGAAAAACTGCTTATTGTTATTTTTAATCAAAGGTAGACCTCATTCTGAGAATTTTGGCACCAACCGCGACCTTCTAGCGTGTGTAAATCTTTTCCTATAAATTTTTGAAGTTTCGACCGTTTATGACGTCACGGTGGGCTGGGGGGTCCCGCCCAGGCGAGAGGGGCGCGTGACGTCATAAACGGCCGAAACTTTGAAAAATCATAGAAACAGATCTACTCACGCAAGAAGGTCGCGGTTGGTGCCAAAATTCTCAGGATGTAGTCTACTTTCGATTAAAAATCTAAAAAAAATCATGGCGCACACCCCATTATGTCGATGGTTTTCCGAGTTGGCGAAATGCGACACGATTGAGGATTTTTGCGCAATAATGTATTATTATTGTTGATGATTTCAAACTTTTTTGTATTTTCCCTGGTTCCCACTGACAATGATTCTGATGAAATCACTGTGAGATATTTTTGATCCCAGTTTGTCCGACGTTTATGAAACTCACTGACATCCGTCCAGAGGTTAACTCGCCTCAACGGAACCAAAATTGAACAAGAAGCTCTGAAATTTGAAATACGAATTCAATTCTGATTTTGGGGTATAAAGTTCTCAAACCTTCTTCATAAAATACAAAGCTTCGTTATTTCTAATAGTGAAGAAGCAAAATAAATTGATACTCTCTCAGTAATCATTGTATCTACTCTTAAACCCAACAATCAACTGTTCAAGTGCCGAAAATCTTTCAAAATTTCGCATGATTTCGTTGAGAATACCTAACTCGGAGGTAACCTTTGGAATTAGGGAATTGGGTTTCTCAAGAAAGCATGGGAAACTCCAAACAAAAACTCCTCCTCCGAATCGGAATCCAGAGCTAATTTTCTTTCGCATTAATCACAGTGGTTCCTACGTCTTCTTTTTTCTCCGCTTCTCGGTCTGTCCTTTCTCCGTCGCTGGTGCTACGTCCACCATCCTTCTTCCAGATAATCCGCCTGGAGTGAGTGATTCCCTTACGCCATTCGACTCCTATTTATCAACCCTTGTTCTCTTCCTTCCTTCGCAACCGCTTCGAATTCGAATGACGAAAGAGCGGTGCGAATGTTCTATGGAGTGTGCTGGGAGGCTACATCATACCAACCAGCACAAAGCACAAACAAGTAGGTCCGCCATCGTAAGAAGGCAAGACAAGACGTCTCGGCAACCTCATCACGATCTGGTGACGAAGTTGCTGTCCGATTTGGGTAAGCCCAGACAGTATTCAACATAAAACTGTTGCGATATTCTGAGAAGAGATATCAAGTAACTTGTAAACAATTTGGTGTTCGGGTTTACTGATTGTCCTTAGTGGGTGAAAAAATAGCTCACAAGTTTCAAATAATTCGAAATTCATTTCACAAGGAAACGACACAGACACGTTCGAGACAAGACTACTTTAGTTGTATGATACAACATACTATACAGACGAAGGTTAAATTTAGAGAGGTGTAAATGATAATTTCTTGGAAGTACGATACGGTGGGAAAGTGGCAGCTGTGCAATCGGAATGAATCATTGAACCAAATGGACTCTACAATAGGACGGGACAAGATAGGAAAAGAAAGCCAAGACATAAGAATCTGGGCGGTCTCTATAGTTTGGTGGAATTATGACAAGGTACAAGCGGGTAACTGAAGTCACAATGCTGGGAAAAGCAAATACAGACTAGGGTGGCACATTTACCGAGTTTAATAAACGATGTGAAAGTACCACCATGTAAAAAGTTGATCAGATTAGTAACTACTCGTAGTAACTAGTAATTGTAGGTTAATAGGTTACTAAATAGTAGTAACTGTAGGGCTGTTTGGAAATCGCACATGAAAAAATTTGCGTATTCCAGCTTCCAGAAGGTCGTAAATCTCACTAAAAAAACGTATAGGTACCATGAAATAACTTGTTTCACATTTGTTCTTGAAGTGTACATATTAGTTTAATTTTATTGTGAGTAGATAATCAAGTAAAGGATACTTGGTGAACCGTAAGTAGTCGCGTTAGTGGGGATGTTTCGTGATGGGGGTTCATCAAGCAAGCAGTTCCTCACTCTTCGCCGACCTGCCTCAAGGCACTCCTTTTCGCATGGTTGAGGCGAAAAGCAACTAAACTGGAAGCAGCCATCTTCTTCAAACCTACCTATGCATCAGTCATCAATATCCGTGGATGCCTTCAAGTTGACTGCCACTCAAGTTTTCATCATATTCATACTTCAAAGACAGCAGGAGCCTGTGGATTATTTTTATGCCTTCTTTTCTGTACCACTTCCCCAGCAAACTGAACTTTAATATAATTTTCGGACATTACCTACTCTTTCCCAGGACACCCTTACGTGTCACCGCCACCACCTATTTCTGAATTATACGGAACTATACACTCGCCGTGTTTCTGATTGACTCGAGCCGCTCAGCCGTTTGGAAGCAAGGACTCATTTTCTTCGACATCAACTGTTTAAAAAGTGTCGGGAGTTTAGGTCTCTGAGTTTTAGTCTCTATTCCGTATACATTATATTTATTTTATAATATTTTCTAGGTTTCGGAAAATAAACCTATCATTTCCTTTTTGTTAAACTTGGAAAGTACATTTTTTCGAGAGTTCAGTGAAGAATTTGGTAATCATTATTTCATTATAATTTTAATCGTTACGATGACCTCCTCATTTATACATAGGTAGGTACTTTGTAGCAATTACTAGTATATTTTTCTACCTACCTATTTTCATTAGCAGTAGAAATAAATACCCAAAATATGTTTGTACATTACGCTTAAAAAAATTCATCAATTTCGGAAAAATGTATTGGTTCTCAATACAATCCCTTTCTTTCCCCAACAACAATGTAAAAACAAGTTCCCTTAATCGCAGAAACATTTCAGTGAAATATTGCTGATTTGATTTTGGTTTATTATTTCTAATAATAAGCCTATGTGATCGTATCGCAAAAAATTTGTATAACCCCCCCTCAAACTTTGTCACTTTACGTTTCAAGGTGCGTAGAATCCAAATTTGCAATGTCCGTCCGCCGTCCCCCGTCCGCCGTCCGCCGTCCGCGGCACTTTTCTTAGCAACACTGTACCGATTTGGTTCAAATTTGGTATATGGGCTCCATTTGGGGTCTAGTTGTGCCGCGAAGCTTTTGGTTGATGTAGGTCACTTCTAAGGGGTGAAAATTAAGGGTTGAAATTTTCAAGAGTGCCCTAGCTCGAAAACTCTCGAAATAGAGGTATCGTGTTTTCACCAATTTTAAATGGTATTGAATTTTTAAAAATTTTTGAGACCACCCGGAGCTCTGTAGGACAAACCGTTCGGTCCCTACGAGTACTTGAAGGTTTTCCTTCGATAAAACCGAATCATGAGTGTGAATCGCAAAAGAGGTCTAATCTCCATTCAAATTTTATCGGACTAAAATGCGATTGCTGTTCATTTCTTCGATTTGTATACAGTTTTGCCTTCTGCGTAACCAGTAATCAAATTTCAATATGAAGCTTTCTATTTTTCCAATCGAGTGTGAAGCGTTTAGTTCTTTCTAATAAACTTGATTGTGAAGGTGTGAAGCCAGTATGGTGTGGTAGGTAGTACCTAGCTGGTAGGTAAAAAAAAGTTGGTAGGTAAAAAAAATGTTGGTGAGTAAAAAACGCTGCAAATCATTGCTCAAAAGCTTCTTCATTCTTCAGATCACTGATCAGCTGAGTGAGCTCCGAAGCCATTTTCAATCCTATTGAATGAAAGTGCTCTTCCAGGCGTCTCCAGCATCCGAGGAGATCTTCTTCACTCCTCAGATCACTGATCAGCTGAGTGAGCTCCGAAGCCATTTTCAATCCTATTGAATGGAAGTGCTCTTCCAGACGTCTTCAGCATTCGAGGAGATCTTCTTCACTCTTCAGATCACTGATCAGCTGAGTGAGCTCCGAAGTCATTTTGAAGTCCTATTGAACGCAGGAAGCTGAAATTTGAGAGGGAAGGTTAAGGGAGAATACAGATGGTGGTAGGTGCTATTGATGGAGAACCAGTGATCTATACAGAAGGGTGATCTATACAGAAAATAATAAACCTTTGAGCAATGATTTGCAGCGTTTTTTTACAGAACAAGTGGTACACTATTATTATTTACCACCAATTTATAGCAGTATATGTTATAGCAGTTGTTGTACAAATATCTGGCGGAGGCTGCGACATTGTCTACCACAAATATCCGATGTAAACTTGGAGCAGTTGTAGTATAGTATATAATACAACTTCGATAATGAGTCGTAATCTACGACCAAACCTGACCGATTGTACTAGTTGGGATCTGTGGTGTAATAAAATTGGTTACAGGGTTATCACCACGGCATCGATGTTCCTATTTAGTTCTCTAATCACTAAGTTAATTAATAATGTTAACCATCTGCGATAACATACACACAAGTACAGATGATATTTATTATAACGTAATGTTCGTGTACATGATATGACCTAGCAGCTTCAGCATGTAACGTGGTTGATATCACCCTCCCGGAAGCAACGACATCAGAAATATACCGCTCCGTCGGATTATGCAAATTAGTAGACGACCGTCTGATAGGCCTATTGTGCCCTAGGGCGGTCCCTCAACTGCGACCCACACCATACAGTGTAATTAGAGAGAATTAAACATGGGCTGGGGTAATTAAAGGGGGTATGTCAACAAGTTCCTGGCTTTTCATATTCCCATCCGCGTGTAACCGCTCGTTGCAGCTTTGTGTGAAACCACAACCAGATTACTGATTACGAGTGGAACCTACCAATCATTTGGACGGTAAGCAAGTTGTCAAGATAGAGCTGAGACATCAACCATATTGTATAGTATTGCATGCATTCCAGGGGACGTCCTATTGGATAAGAATTATTCGATGTAAACCAGTAGGTAAGAAATAACATGCATTTTTATTTACTTTCCTGCTTCACAAAACTGATTTACTCATTTAAGTTAGTATTTCAAGTAAGAAATAGTGGATACCCTCTATGTGGGGTATAGTAGATCATAGATTTTAAAATGCTGTTCAAATTCGGGGCTCTAATGTCACTAAAAGTGTTATGGTGGCTGATGAAGAGGGGGCACATGTTGGGTACTTTCATCAGTGATTTCCGATTTCAAAATAAGTATTTAGTTTTGGGCTTTTATAATCCAATAAAGATTATTATACATTCCCGAGTCACTTACTAGATTACGTCAAGTGAATCTGTTTTATGCAGTAGAAAGGTAAATAAAACTGTATGATTTTATTTATCTCTCTGGCTGAAATTGAACTAATCCTAATCCAATGGGACGTCCCCTGGAATGCATGCATTACTAAACAATACGTCTATTCTTAGCAGTTTCTTGCAAATGAGTAATTTACATAAAAGCCCATCGTTCCATGGAAAAGAAATGTCCGGAAGTTTGCAATAAAAAGAATACAGTTTGGTTGTTGATTAAAATCAAACGAGAAGAAGTTTTTGTTAAAATGATTTTCTTTTCGATTCCCATTGCAAGCTCCTTGTGGAATACCAGTAACTTTCCTAAGATACTTTCAGATATTATTATTTGGAATCGGGTGGTTAAAACTTAAAGTTAACTTCTTGATACAACCCTGGGATTAACTGGACGATTGGCCTCTACAAAATCTAACCCAAATGACCTACTCTACTCCAGATTCCTTATTAAAGGTTTGAAACAGTTGATAAGGGCGATTGGTTATGTTCGATTTTATGACGAGACAGGAACAATATCTTGGTTAGAACTGAACAGGCGTTTATGAAGAAAATGTCATTTTACGTGTTTCCGGTGGAGTGGAATGGTGCATGGAGATAAAGGTTGATTGGGGACTTGACGATATTATAAAAAAGTTAGGATTGCTTCAACAGGCGCTTTTTGTAGAGAATAACCGGTATTTTGTAAAAACATTACCAGCTACTCACTTCCGTCTCCCGTGAAAAAACGCTGCAAATTATTACAAAACGGTTTATTATTTTTATATAGATCACTCGTCTGCAGAGCCACCAACCATCCAACATGAAGAAAAACACCGATCGCATTTCGGTCAGCTTTAATTTGAACGGAGATTAGGACTGTTTTGCGATTCACACTCGTGTTTCTGATTTATCGTACGTCCAAACTTTAAATTCTCGTAGTGAGCGAACGGTTTGTCCTACAGAGCTCCGGGTGGTCTCAAAAAATTCTAAAAATTCTATAGAATCTTAAATTGAAGGAAAAAAATACCTTTAAATCAAAATTTTTTGAGTTGGGGCGTTTCCAAATTTCAAAATTGATTTTGGAACCCTTAGAAGTGACCTGCATCAACCAAAATCTTGGGGCACAACTAGACCCCAAATGGAGCCTACATACCAAATTTCATCAAAATCGGTCAATGCTAAGTGGCAAAAGTGCCGCGTACGGCGGACGGCGGACGGACGGCCAAATTTTTATTCGATTTTTGGATTCTACGTACCTTGAAACGTAAACCATCAAATTTTGAGGGGTGTTAAAATTTTTTTTTCTTGGTCGATTCCTAAGGTTCATTATTGAAAATAATAAACCAAAAGCGGGATTATGTGCTTGTTTAGATGTTTACATTCACACAAACTAGGTAAATCACTCATACAATTAATAGTTACATTCCCGCTGAATGTGGTATTTCCGTAGGTCGGAAATTCAGGTTTTGATCTCAAATTTGGATTCAGCACCATTGGAAACCTATAAACTCTAACTTTTTTCCCAATAGTACAATAACATGTGGTAGACAAATTAATTAAAGATATCACTCGTTTGAAAAGAAGGCGAGCAACTTGATACGTCACACAACTTACTACATCACACCCTGCTGCCATCGTTCAAATGTTCAACTTTTGTTAGCTTCCCTAATTTCTTCTAAACATTTTCTCTACGAACAGACCCGATTACCGTTATTCCTGAGCCATACTTTTTAGAAAAAAAAATTTTTTAAATTGACTAATACCCCATTTAGAAGAAGGCAATGAAGTTTGCCAAGAAAATTTTATTTCATAGTATACTAATGCAGAGGGAGCATTAGTTTCGTTTCCTTCCTTACCAGCTTTCTCGACTGTATGGATAATCAAATCATAACGTCAATCTATAAGTCCTAACACTTCCCTCCGAATTTGTTGACACTCGGAGGTCGTCACTCAACGTTTCAACCTCGCATCATGAACAAAACCTCCTTATGACTGTTTAAGCACGCAACGAATCTAATTACCTAATGAAGACTTTTTTTGGTTTTTTTCAGCAAACTTTTGGGGTAAATTGAACGATTCCTCTTTCTCCACTCCTCTTCCTCGGATTAAATCGCCAACTTTCTGTCGCCTTTCGTGCTCCACAAAGCCACTGGAGATGCGATAAACAAGAGGAGATTATTCCGGACAAAACCCATGTAAAAACTGCTAAAAACTACAAGTCCAATATGTCCACCAGTTCATTTTTTGTCGTGGAGGTGAATTTTTTCTCCTTCATTGCGCCAAGTTTCATGGTTTCAATAGAACCTCAGTATTCCTCACTGCTTGATACAAAAGACTGAGACAGAGAATTCGTCGACTCCACACACCGTCGTAAAATTGCCGGTGAACAAGTGCGTTTATTGTATCTTCTAAGGCTTGAGGTAAATCACGGCGCACAAGCACTTCTAGATCGTTGCCAAATGTACGAAAACAATGAAAGTTGCGGCTGAGTTTCAACGTGGGAGAAGAAGAGGTTTTTAGAAACCTTGCGACATCAAACTCCACATAGATCTCAAATATTTTCTCCTCCCTACACTCACAATTTCACCAACCACACACGAATCAGTGAATCAAGAAAATTAAAAGGACGAACAGAATGGCGCTCAACTTACGAAAAAGTCGGTCACGCGTTCCGGGTTAGTATTCCCCGAAATTACCGGAGCTCAAACTTTAAAGTTGTGCCTAACTTCGTAATTTTCAAGGATTTTCGAAATGCATTAGTGCATCAGCCTAGGGAATTGAAAAACTAAAATATTGTCGTTGGAATCATCAAAATCTAACAATGATTGCCGGCAAAAAATGAGAAAAACTGTTTATTCAGTTATGTTTTTCCCAATTTTCTCTGGCAATTATGGTTCGATTTTGATGATTCCAGCGGCAATCTTTTAATTTTTCTATTCCCTAGAATGATACACTAATGCATTTCAAAAATCCTTGAAATTCTCAAATTTAGGTACAATTTTTGAAGTTTGCGTGCCAGTAATTTCGGGAAATACTAACCCGGAACGCACTACCGTCTGAGACCCCTTAAAAATCCCAATTCCAGGTGTTTATAGTGCCTACTTATCTCTCCGTACTTGTCTTGTAGTGTTGTTCATCAACATAATCACTAACATCTCGATTGTTTTATAAAACTATCAACATCATCGAAAATCTAGTTTATATTATATACCTCATAATCCTGCAACACGTCATTATGTGAAAGGAACTTATAAAGTAAATCTAACTTGGGAGACTTTTTGAGTATGATAGCGACCTGCGGAGACAAAATTGCCGGTATTCACTCATGAAAATAAGAAATTTATTATTGTTTTGATTAAGTAATATTTGAGAATTTCGAATTCATATATGAATGAAAACCCCATTCTGTACGATAAAGGCTGGAAGACAGAAAAAGGGGGTTTTTAGTAACCTACGACATCAAACTCCACCTAGATCTAACGCTCTATTTATCCATATTCAACCTCCCTCACCATCGTTGCATCAAAAATAGTTCTTTACAAAAATAATCGAACAACTGGATTGTCATTACAGAAGGAATGCTAGGTTTTATGGAGTACATCAGAAGAACCATTCGTATTCTTATCAGTGTGAAGCCACCTATTGATGCGGCATCATTTCTTCTCTGTGGCGGTGATGAATGGCACTATCTCTCCTTCGTGGATGTGGAATGTCACCCTATTCATTTCGGATGGGAAGCGTTTTCAAGATGAAGAGCAGAGGAAGGGAAAGTAAAGGGATGGAGTGTGAACGTGTTTACAAATTGGGTGTGTCAAGACGGACGGTGGGCGAGGCGGCGGTCCTGACATATTGGGCCGTCAAGTGGAGCCAATATCAGCCGCCTTTAAGGACAATCTGCCGCCCTCGAGTCTCCCTCACAGTAAAGTCTACCTGTAACCTAAATAGGCTTTCCCTCTTCAACTGGTGACACGTCCATTTGGGGGCGAGAGGTTGAGTTGTGCTTCCCGAAGAGGCTTTTACCCTCTTCCTTCCCCCACGGCAGCACTGATGTCAGCAGTAACTCACCAGAAAACCTCTAGCTGCTGAATTCTTCAAGCCCATAGTACTTCTCAATTTTAAAAAATCATCAATATTACGCAGATAAGTACAAGACCTCCAAGTCATGTACACTATCAATATTCTGTACGGTACGAAGCAAAAGATTAATTTTATTAAACATCGATTATACCAACATTGCAGGTGAAATCATATTGAATACTTTAGATAACATCTGAAGGGTCATGGGGGAAAAGGATCAAACTCCATTTTTTGGCCGAATTGAGATAAGTACGCCATCGTGTAGCTTGGGAGGAGTAGAACCGAAGGGATTTTTCACTTTGTGTTAGAAAGATCGCATTCATTATTTTTAAAGCTAAAACAAATACGAGGCTCCGGGGAAAAGGATCAGATTCCGTGCGCTCGCAGGGAAGAAAGATCAGTGTCCGATTTAAAGACCCCTTATCTCGCCTTTGCATGAGTTGTACGACATGACACCAAAGATTCATCAAGCACAAAAGCTCCTACTTCTTAGGATACCAGACAGCTTTCGCAACCCCTTCCACCTCGAAGAAGAAGACTTCAGTACCAAAAGCAGGTGTAACATTGGGGAACCTTCACAACATCCCCATACCCATCAAACAAAATATACTACCCATAAAACACTTGTGTCAGTTTCTCGTCAACCCCGATGCTAACATTTTCTGAGTCACTGTCCAACAGGTTGGGGAATGTAGGATATGACGCCATTTCATATTTCTACGATCCTTCAGATGAATGATTTATTTATTGATTTTTTTTTTGCCTTTTTGCAATTAATGTTTTGTACAAAACTATCCCCAATTTGGAATATAAAGCCACTTTTTGCCCAAAATTTTTCTGGAGGTAACAGTAAGGTACCTACAAACCCTAGTAAATTTACTGAAGTGAATTACGAGATTTGAATAAACAATAGGAAACATGGTGATATAATTTTAGGTGTTATGGTGACCGAAACGCGGATATTTGTGGGGGAAAAAGATCGAAGTCCTTACCTTGTTTGAAATTTCTAATTATTTCTGGAAATTATCTTCGACCTACTTAATTTTCTTTCTCGTCAACTTGAACATAATTAAATTCCCGGTCAGGTGGCCCATACAGTTCACTTTTTTTATGCATAGCGTCTGTCTGGAACGACTTCAAACTTTGTTTTTCGATTTTCTCGGAATTGGGAAAAGAGGAGTGATCCTTTTTCCCCGTGACCCTTCATCTGCATATAGTTCCAGATTAAGAGTAGTGTCAAATTCTCAAATTCTTTGGTTAAATTCTTGAATTCCAGGAGTAACCATAATTTTATTTAATCCTATCCGATTTTTGTTTCAATATTTTATATTTTCAATTGTTTGTGCTTAGTACGATTTTATGTGAATTCAACAACCTAAAGCCTTACTTACATGACATAATTCAGTCCTCACAGTGCTCCCAAATGAAAAGGTTCCAAAACTCTCAATTATACCAGGAGATTCACCATTATGTTATTTACCGTTTTCCCGAAAAAAGTGTCAACATCAACGTGATCTAGATAGGTAATTGAAACAAACCAACTTATTGAACAACGGTGGAACAGAGTAAACTACCATTGAAATGCCATCACTTTCTGGCATCAGGTCAGAAAATAAAACGCTGTGAATTATTACAAAATGATTAATGATTATGTTACTGGGTAGATCTCCCTCCTGCATAGAGAGCGGTTTTTTCATTATTACTTCCTACAAAGAATAACATCGCTATCAAGAGCTGAGAGTGCCTTCATTACAGGTTTCAGAAGAAGCACTAACGAGTGACATGAAACTCAATGCGAAGAAAGAAAAACAGCCGACATTGAAATCTGATAAGCGATTCACACTCGAATTTATGATTCATCATTCGTCTAACTTTGAAGACTACAAAAATGTGGGGGAGGGAGACTGGGTCCTTTCGAGCTAGCTAACAGATTTATGAGACACGTGGGTCTGACGAAGTTCACAATAATAGCTTATTAACGATAGTTGATCGTATTAGTGGTTTCACTCATTTTAAAAAATCGGACAATATCTCAACTTGATGAAGAAAAGTCATGGAACATTCATTTATCAGTTCACAGTTAGTCCCACAGAGCTCTGGGTGGTGACAAAAAATGCTTTAAAATCGTCGCTACTTTAAATTAATGAAAAAAAATATATACCCGTATATCGACCTGTATATAAATAATGTTTTCTCCCACTTTTCACCTCTAAGAGGTGAAACAACAAAAATCAAAACCTTCGGAGCAGAAATAGACTCCAAACGGTACCGGATTCAGATTTCCTCAAAATTGGACCACAGGAGCATACGAGGATCGGACGGAAACATTTTCATTCGATTTTTGGATTCTGCATACCTTGAAAAGTAAACCATCAAATTTTGAGGGGGGGTTGAAATTTTAAAATATCCTCTCGGGCGTATAACGAATTGCAGGGCATCTAACGACGGGTGTTGAAAGCAGTAAAACTCGATAATTTGCTCGGTAGGAGAGTGAGAGCAGCACCGTCCTTACACAATACTGCCCTGCAACCTATCGGTAGATGGTCGAACCTACAACCTCCTTTCTGTACCCCCATCAAAACTATTTATCTACCAACCAATCATTCCAATTCACTTCAAGGAGCACTGATATAAAACAAAAGAAATGCGAATCAGCCTACCATTTACAGGAAGCAGCAAGTTCTTCGTACACCAAGGTTCAGGCACATCCTGTCACTCCAATGGAAAAACAATTTAGTCCTCCAAATTAAATAATCGCACTCGCATTATGAGTTTCAAGAGCGTTATGGGATCCTCGACGGTTTCTCTGAATACAATTCCATTACCGCGGTACGAATATACAAAATCATGGTCCGCTTTTCCTGAACTTTTCAGAGATAGAAATCACTTTCTCGATTGAGGCGTCCTTGTGACCGCAGAGACAGGACTGTCACAGCGGTAAGTCCCCAGAAGCAATAATCATTAGGATGTTCAATTTGAGTGAATTATCGAAAAAGTTGATTCGTGAATATTCTAAAACCGGACTCTTACTTCTCACCTAACTTCTTTTGAGACAGGAAAACATTGATTGAACATTTTATGAGTATAAGTCGGACAAGGGTTCTTGTCCAAGAAACAAAAGTTTCTAGTTTTCGGATGCAGTATTCATCTTTTCTGTAACTACTTTTCACCATTGTTCCCATTGAGATTACTAATATTTTGAGAAAGAGTCAAGTGAAAGAGAACATTCAAGAATTCACTCTTCCTAAAAACTGCGAGGAATTCATTTGGTACTACTCGAACTTCCTACTACATCTGTCGGGAGGCTGTAGAACTAACAGACCTGCAATATCCAACAACCTGTTGCTCCTACCGACGGGAAAAGCGAGAGCAGCGGGAAACTTGGGCTACAGCGGGTTGGAGCAAAATCCCATAGGAAGCGCTCGAAAGTGTTTTGAACATCAGATCAATACAGATGTAACAGGCGGGCAAAACGAGAACCTACCTCACTGAGAGGCGCTTTGAACATGGACCTAGTATCCCTAGGTCCCTAGGATACTAGGTCCATGGCTTTAGTAGTAAATGCACGGAGCATAAACCAACATATTGACACTTTAATTAATATTAGAATTAACAGCAAAATTAACAGTTTGAATTAAGTTCAAAATTATGAGGATGAGAATTTAAATAATGGAGTGTCAAATTAGTTTTCCATTTCCAGGATTCATTCATGTACTAATATTTATGTAAGGTGTAGCAACTAATAATGGAAAAAAAAATGGCATGAGGAAGTCTAATAAAAAACACATGGCCTTTTACTCAAAATGTGACGTAAATAACGTCTTTCGTAAGAGTAGTCACTACAAACAATAACTGTATTGCTGACAATAAATTTCAGTACAGTACCTAGTTTTAGTGTGGAAATGCAAACTATCTATAAATACAAAGTAAATCCCCGATATTATTATGGAAAAATATTTTAACACTTTCATTCATCCTTGAGAGATACTATATCAATTCAAGAGGTTCTCATACGTTTGACTACCAGACCCTTCCTTCTCCCAGTCAGTTTCACAAAGTTGGTAATTAACACATCGCATCTCAAGGACAAATTGACAACTTCCGGAAAAACATTTTAAAAGTTTTGAATTCAGAAAATCGCTAATTAAATCGTTTTTTTAGGTATCCTCTACACCTACAATAAAAGCAAAACAAATCTGAGTCAAGTTATGGCATGATTTTTGGTAAAATTTGAATAATTGTTCTTTTTTTTTGTTGTTTTCCTTTTCTCGACAGAATTGAACGGTTTTCTAAAGTCATTTCTTGTCCTCATGGCTGACTTCAATTGATGATAACTACCAATCAATTAAATAGGTAATAATAATAATAATAATAAAAAGTTCTTAAGGAAAAATCTTTGCACACAACGTTCTTCAATAATCAATAGTATTATATAGGAGAGTTGAATGAATAACTGCCAGTTACCTATTGCTATAACCTTCTAAGTAAGAAAAACCAACGGCCGTTAGCTGTTTTACTGAACCGGTTCCATGAACCATGAGCGAAATCATCAAAACCAATTCTGATCTTTTCTTTCTCATAAAGCGGGAAGAAGTTCCAGTATGATGTGTACTTCTCGTTTCAGCAGTATGAAACACTAATTGCCGAAAAAATGAACTTGACCAAAAAGTCCATGTACTACAGCTTTGAAGTGGTGGGACTAATTTGTGAAAGGCAAAAACGTGCACAATTAAGTATATTTTTGAGATCAGAAATTTTGAGATGAAGTTGACGTTTTGGGTCAATCATTTGGTACTGCTGCTCACTCATGTTTAGACAAAGAATCCTCTCGCTGATATCGGAGTGCGAACAAAGGAGGTGACCGAATCACCGGACTACATAGAAGGGTAAATCACCAGGGTAGAGCGACCGCAACCGCATCCGCGTCCCTGTGCACATGTGGGCAGTTTAGCGCTTCCAAGATGAATGGGTTCGCAGTGCGATGTCATTCTGCGGACGGTTCAGCACACTATTCCCCAACGAAGCTTGTTCATAATGTTTACATGAGCCAATAAATTTCAAGTTTTCACATGAACTGTTGATCAGCTGGTACTCTGCTGAAACTCATAAAAAGTTATGGAGTTGGAGGCAGCTATCTTCCCAATTCAAGAAGAACGAAGAACTACGTTGCGGCATATCTCGCTCTCAAATATAAATATTCAGTTCTCAAACCTCGCGGTAAATCTTTATTTCGGGAAATTAATACCGATTAACCATTACAAAGATTAACCCCACTAATCTACCAATTTATTCATTTCGAGTCATAGTCATGCTTTCCACATTACCCTCCTCCATTATGCGTATCATAAATGAAACTGAAGTAGCACTGATGGACAATTTTGATGCACTGAAATGGTCAAGTTCAAAACATACAACTGTTTCTATGTGAGAGTAAGTATTTTGAGTTTGAAAAGCGCCACATTATTTATATCATTTTATTGATTCCGAGTCTACCAAGGTAGCGAAAGCATTGCTTTCACTTTCCAAGGAGAATATTCTCCAAAATTAATCCACTCGCGTTTGTAGCAGTTCTGCGAGCAGCAGAACCCTAGCATAGAGAAGTTGCCGCTGCGTCTCCATGCTACCCTCTTTGAAAATGAAGAGGGGACCTTCAGTCACTTTGCTGCCTTTCTCCTGGTATTAGTGATCTCTTCACGATATTCCGTTGATACCCAAAATCCATTTTCATTTTATTTCGGACCAACGTAACATTAATCAATCAATTTAAACCACAATCCAGGTTGTTATTGAACCATACTCAACTCATATCTATATATTTTAGTTAATTAATAACTTTAAATTAAAATCAAATCATTGGGTAAAAATAAGTGAAGGTTATTCCATCAAAATATTTCCAACTCTTTTCAAATTTCATGATAGCAGAGCGTGGTTACGATCCACGGATCTCTGGGTTATGGGCCGAGCACGCTTCCACAGCGTTTTTACATTTTAGACCTTCCTGAACATTTTTGGTTTCGTGTCTGTCTGTGTGTGTATTGTTTGTCATGGAATCCGTGTAACGAGCAAAACTTAATGAAGTTATAGACCGATTTCGATAAAACTTTCAGGGAGTGTGCGGGTTGGCACATTTTTATGTGGATGACATAGGTTACATGTTTTGAACAATCATGAAATCATGTTCCTTGAACAATGACCACCCGATTTGGGACACCTGGACAACCGATATGGAATGTGAATCCAACTTGACGTACTACATGTTTCCAGTATTCATTCTGTCTTTCTTCCCTTCTGTCAGTTGATCTGTCAGTGGTCAATTCCTTGCCCAGAGCATAATTAAGAGGAATCATGATCCAATTTTAGTGATGAGAATCAGGTTAGTTATCAAATTCTCGGGGAGACCCTCCAACATCAAATCTAACTTAGGTACTTAGCTTTGCAGATGATGCAATTTTGTTAACCGATGTTCCGGTAGGTTAACAGACTATTCTAATATAATATACAATGGAATTTATTAATAAACTTGGAAAATTTTATAAGTATTTGATTAAAACGGCCAGAGGAAAGATTTCGAAAACGGACCACCGTGCTACATAAAGGATGAAAAACTTCTCATCTAGTTATACGAAGTATCAATACAGAATGTGAATGTGAATTTCAAACCCAGGGTAGTTGATCGCATATGTTTACATGTTTTTATAATTTAGGTCAGGATGAAACTATATCACATTTTTCACCACAATGCCAAATCCTAGGGGAAATTCGTAGATCTGAATTCGGCTCATTACACCTTCCTGGCGCATAAGCATTGGAGTACCTGCATGAAGAGAATTGTCTGTCTTTTGGATGGTTCATTGTGAGTGCAGCAAGGTATAGAAATGGATTGGTAGAAGAATGGAATTCCTAAGATATTTTTTGTAAATTGTTTTAAAAGTTGTTTGTAAGCCTAGAAGTGTGATTACATGATGTTTCCTACCTACAAGCTCTAAATACTAAAACAACCAAACTCCAGCACATAACTTGAGTGCTACAGCTGTACAATTGTTTTCTTTATTTCCGACCCAAGTTGTATTTTTTTGTTTTAATAAAGCACAATGAAAATCAAACCAGAATCCAAGAATTTAGGGAAAGTAGACATGTGGCGCAAAAGCAGCAGAAGCATTTTACGTTCATCAGCATCTTACTTGGAGCAAGGATATTAAACGGAATGCGACAAAAAATTAGAGCCCTCAAACGCAGCGCCTGGTACCAAGAGTGTGGAGGGAAAACTGTTTTAAATGAATTGGACTTTTATAGAGCTACCAAAAACTAAAGATGAAGCGCATAATCCAAAAAAAGTAATGTCTTGTTAATAAGTTTGAGGTAATGACAATTTTTTAAGGAGTCCACTTCATCATCAACTCGTTTAAATCAACATTACTGAATTTTAAACGATCGGATTCAAGGCAGGAATCATCATAATCTTACCTACAAACGAATTCAAATAGTGTCACCACCGATGACAATGTACCGGTATTTGGCACACCAATAAATTTACTGAGGTACCAGCAGGAGTACAGTTAATAATAATCAGAATTTATTAAGACATTCTAGGAAGGGTGTGTTCTGAAATGCAAGTACGCCGCCCTCTTCGACCGTAAATAACCATATCTGGCGTACATATCTAGAGTCAGCATCTCATGACTTTTACTCAGTTGGGATACTGTCATGAATATGAATGTCTCAAACGTTAACTATGTCTTGGCTCTATTATACGAACCAAAGGTCATTTGGCTTCATTCCATTCCATCTCATGCGGTTGCTCAGTCAGACTTTCTTATACGCATTCAATTTTCGAGTAGGAAACTTCATTCCGGCAGGCAACCCAAAACAAAGTAAACTTTGGCTCATATTGTGTGGATATGCTTCAAAACCCATCAATTGACGGTTTTTGAATTTTTCCAGTTCTCATCAGGTGCCTTGGAAATTTTGGAAAAAATTATCTTCATTTATTGAGAGAAATTGTTTTAAAAACTAGAAAAGTCTCAACAAATCAATCATCGAGGTTTTGGAAGATCAGTAATTTGGTGACAATCCGCAATGCGTCTTTGAGATTTAGATTAGATATAACTGCATTTCCCAAACTTTTCAAGTAAATTGAAGCGGAATGGAAAAATAGTGTAGCTTTAAATTCGAGCAAGTCAAAATTTTCTCTCTTATTTCGAAAAATTTTGGTTTTGAGTCTGTTTGTACGATTCAGATGAAATTTTCAAGAAATTAAAATGACTGCTTCTAAGTTCCTAATGGTTCAAAATTCCCGAAAATTGGATGGTTTATTGGGTTTAGACTCTAAAACGGTTATCTATAAATTCCATAACATTTAGATCCGTAAGAACCACAGACCTTGAGAGAAAGCAGCAAAACGTCCTGTCCTGAGCAGAATTATCCGATTTTTACGAAACTTCAAGTCCATGGTAATTGAAAAATTTTTGCCAAGAGGGTGTGGCACATAGCTTCCTCTTATCCATAACCCGATTATATAATCGTGATATATATAATTATTATATAATTATATAATAGTGATGATTATATAATAGTGATGATCCGATGATTCGTAGCTTATCTCAAAACATCAATCTCAGAGGCTACTATCAGTTCAGGGGTCATGATTTTCACAGATCATCTGCCAATATGACGAATCTCTGGAAATTTCATCAAATTCGGATGGAAAATGTAGAAGTTATGGCATTTACAAGGATTCTACGTTTGCGCATGCGCAGAGACTGCTATGAATCCGGGGGGCATGATGTCTATAGGGAACTATCTACAAGTTTGCGCATGCGCAGATGGTACTATTAGTCGGTAGACGACGATTTTCACAATCCCTGGAAATTTCATCAAAATAGGACAATAGGATTTTTCGTATAGTTTTGCCAATCACAAGGATTTCATGATAGACAGGCACACAGACGGACACGAAACCAAGATTGTTCAGAAAGACCTAAAAAAAAGACCTAAAACGCGAGTGGAAATTTTGATTTTGGCAAACAATTTTAACATTTTTTTCAACCTTGAAAAGTAAGAGCAATACTAAAAATAAACATACGGATGTTTTTTTTATTTTTTAATTCAATATTTGTTTTCCTCGTCAAATTTCGAGAAGGGGACTTTTTTTTCCTTGGTCGATTCCAAAGGTGTTCCAAAACTTAAAAACAAACAATTTTCTTATTTTTTGTTCTAATATTGTGAGTAACTCATTCCTCAACTGGGTACACTTACAGAAACAGGAGCAAAAAAAGTTCTCGTTTTTAATAAGAATGAAAGAGCCACGGTTCAATTTCCTGTTTTTTTTTTTTTTAATTGAAAGAGGATGACGCAGGCGATTCAAACGCTGCATCATTTCAGAGACATATATACTCAACTTCGGAGTTCGGCTTTAGCGTAGTTTTTAATGAAACAACGACCACCTCCGAAAATCCCTTTGTGAAAACGCCATGACAGCAATGAACATGACAGAATGAATCCAATAAAGGGAAGCCGAGAGGTGGCTCCGACCAACTTTATCGTAATCTCTGGCGTAGGTCGCTCTTTCTTCTATCGGGAGGTTATAACTTTCGAAGAAGACTGGGGGAGGCGGAGTTGGTCTACCAGGCTATATTTTTTGAGCTTCCACTTCGCTCTGGCATCAAAACACCTGCTCCCTGCTTCCTCGCTCGCTTTTTATAGAATGAGCAGCGTACGTAAGGCTTCTTCTGTGTAAACGGAAACGGGAAGCAACTTCTTACCAAGGCGGTCCTGCTAAAGAGGATCACCTGATGGAGTTGGTCTCTTTCGTATGAGCTTCTCGCTTATTCCATAAAAAAACTGACGGCTGGTTGGGCATTATTTTATGATAAATCGATCATTCACTTCACTTCTATAATCCATACGAATAGGCAATGTTCTACTCAACTCCGTTTTCATCTATAATCCATGTTATTCTATCATATTTATCAGAGAGTACGGAGTTTAAACTCCGAGGTGACTTACAGCTGGGAATCATTACAAAAATCTGGATCTTAACGACTCTGTCATATTTAAAATGAGAGGAATTTAACTTGTCTCCTGTACTCTCTGAGGAAGTAACTATGAACATAGGAGCGAATTTTTCAATTTAAAGTTTCTCTTGAACAGTAAGATTAGGGAAAACATGGCTTTATAAAATTCATTACTTGTTGTAAAGGATCTAATTTCTCCCTTGATGGGAAAAACAATAGATCATGGATCTGTCTAGGTATTATTTTCCCCATTAAGGGATAAATAAGATGAAGGTTAATATTTGAAATGAACGTAAGAAGATGTAAGTAGGAAGAGAAAACAAAATTAGATATAAACTCCTAATTTATTGAATTACGAAAAAATGTTGATGTCGCGAACCCGGGTCTCCCAGTCTAGTGAGTCTTGCAGTCTAGTTACCGAATTAGTTTGCCGGTCTCGCGTTACACTTTTTTGAGTGATTTTTTTTTTCACAGACCCCAACCTAAAAGACATAATTTATGTCATATTTTTTTGGTATGGGAATATTACCTGCGCAGTATAAAGATATGAATGATTTGAGTATTCGGGGGCTTGATCCTCCACATGGGATCCCTTGGCCTGAAGAACTGAGACTTCCAACTTCATTCAATAAGCTAGACCTAAACATCTTTTTATTGGCTCAGTCGTATGTACTTCCAAGAAGTTTGCTTCCTCACACCAATGATAAGAAAACTTCATAACTACCTATTCGTGCAGCAAGGCAAAAAGGTTTGGTCCACAAAAATCAAAATGTTCACCAAAATTTAGTTTTTAGAAAATGTTTATGAACAATTTTAGCCGCGCAACTTTCTGTATTCTTGTTCTCCGATTCCTTTTTTCAATGTTTGCTCATCCTTGTTAGCATAACAATAAACCTCACACTCCCATGTTAGTTTTAGGGTATGTGCATGTAAACCTCAAAACTTCCTTTTCTAGCATCGATTTCATCACCTTCGGGCATAAACGTGATTCTCTCGAGCTACTCGGCCGAGTTCAAGGGAATACTGAAGTTTTGCTTTCATAGTACCAGCAGATCAAGAGGTTCATCATTATGGGTTCTCCAACACCAAACTCATTAGCTTGTTGCATTTTAAAGCTTCCTGGACAATTTTGGACCCGTGTGTTGTATCAGGCTTAACTATACAAAATCTTGGTCTATTTTTGATTTGAAATTTTCATGGTTTAGTGGAGAATGGCCCATAGACGCTCCAATATCAACTTCAATCCTATCGGATAACCCTTAGAACTGACCTACATCAACCAAAATCTTCGGGGCACAACTAGACCTCAAATGGAGCCTACATAGCAAATTTCATCAAAATCGGTCAATGCTAAGTGGCAAAAGTGCCGCGTACGGCGTACGGCGGACGGCGGACGGACGGCCAAATTTTTATTCGATTTTTGGATTCTACGTACCTTGAAACGTAAACCATCAAATTTTGAGGGGGTGTTAAAAAAAAAATTTCTTGGTCGATTCCAAAGGTTCATTATTGAAAATGATAAACCAAAATATGGATGAAATAATGCCCAAGTCAGAGACGGGAGACCTTAAAGATTACCCAAGACTGCAAAGAACAAAAGGACGTTGGAGCAAGTCAGCTTCTGACTTCCGTCTAGAGAACAAGTTTCTCAACTTTATCGCTTCGAGCTTCGCCTTGTTTCAAACCTCGTGCCTTTTGGAAGCAGGAAAAGATAATCCTGTCACAACCAACTTCTCTCAGATATAGTTAATTCGGTTGGATTGCCCCGGGCACATTATGTTACACCGTCACATTTATACCGGGCCTAAAAATGTGTCCTAAAAGTCGGAAGAGTGTGAAAGTTTGCTTGTCAGTTTTATCGCAATCCAAAGTCCAAATCAGAAACAGTAAGGAACAAAATGGAGTTTGTAAACAAGATTGGTTGTTCAATGGAAAATCGTAGTTCCGCCAAGAAGGGACGGATCCCCAAGAAGGTACTTTTTCGTGTGTAGGTATATTTATACTGGTAGGTGAAATGCACTGCACCTCCCATTATTCAATTAGAACTTTTAAGACTTATTTAGATTCATCATGAAAGATGTATACCTACCAAAATACAACATTTTCGTTGGATAAAAATTCAAAAAAAGTTCACCTGAATGACAACAGGTCATTCATGTTTTATTACACGCAATTACCAAAATACAGAATACATTAATCTCAAAAACATTAGAAAAAATCTCAAAGTAACTAAGCTCACCTAATAATGCCTGGAAGAGCCTTGATTTGAAGATCCTGATGACCCGTTCTATGGCAAGCCTCAGCTGTTTGTCCTGAGGTCTTGTGAGTTTGGAGTGGTAATCCTCAAGGAGTTCCAACGCGCGGTGAGCCTCTGAAACAGGAGTGAATAACGTTAAGTTTCATTTCACGATAGAAGACATTTTTCGATTGAATTAATCCATATTATATTATTTTGGGATGAAATACGAAATATAGCGATGCAAATTTCATGCATATAGGTTTCATAGGAATTAATAAAAACGGTGGGATCAGTGAATTAAAAGTCTAAGTCATTGCCACAAACCAGGTAATTGTGACATGGATATAATCTTATTACAGGACATTATTCCCTTAAATCTGACCAAGACTAGAAGATCATGATTTCCACGGCACGTGGGCAATCACGGCGGGTGTATAAAGTGTGTCAATGAGGAGGAAAAAGGTCTGCTAGGTGCATGGATTGAATGATATATTGAGATGAACCCTTTAATGAACACTTTAAACAAAATATCCATATTCCTGAGAATTTAGGGCAAAGCGAAGGTACTTCCTTAATTTAAAAAAATAACTGTTCTCTCTATTATTAATTCTCCAATTTTCTAACAGTGAATCAAATTCTGAAACAACACCTAAGATACCTTACCGATTGATTCTACTATTCTAGTGATATTTTCAAACACTGCGATGCTGAACTCTACTTCATATTAACATCAAAGAAATTTGCATAGCTCTCCAAAGACAGGCATGAACCTTTTTTCAAAATTACGCTTTTTTCTGAGCCGAGGCATTAACATTTTGTGAGGATCTCGGAGTAATGACATGGAGAGAGATTCAGTGTAGGCCTTTGATATGCAGATTGAAACTTTTCTTTCCTCTTGTAGTTCAGCACTTCAGGAATCTTAAGGACGTAAAATAAAGGAGGAATTGCTCTTAGGAAGACTAGCTACAATGCGAAGTACATTTTAACATGCATATAAAGGTAAGTACATTACGTATTCTTTGAAGACCCAATTATACTATTGGTTGATTTTTCATTTGTCCTCTTTTACAGGACTTACAGTCGCAAAGTATCTTCGAATGAATACAGTATTGTGCATCAAACTTCACGAAATTCCGCAAATAATAAAAATTTACTGGTAATGATGATGAACAAAAATTTTTTTTTCCAAGTCTCTAATGTCTCTTGGTTCATTATTTTCAATAAAGAACCTTTGGAATCGACCAAGAAAAAAAATTCTAACACCCCCTCAAAATTTGTTGGCTTACGTTTCAAGGTACGTAGAATCCAAAAATCGAATAAAAATTTGGCCGTCCGTCCGCCGTACGCGGCACTTTCCCCACTTAGCATAGACTGATTTTGATGAAATTTGGTATGTATGCTCCGTTCGGGGTTTAGTTGTGCCCGAAGATTTTGGTTGATGTAAGTCACTTCTAAGGGTCGAAAATTGAATTTTGAAATTTTGAAAACGCGAAAATCAGAAAAACGAGTGTAAATCGCAAATGAGGCCTAATCTCCGTTCAAATTAAAGCTGACCGAAATGCGATCGATGTTTTTCTTCATGTTGGATGGTTGGTGGCTTTGCAGACGAGTGATCTATATAGAAAAATAATAAACCATTTTGTAATAATTTGCAGCGTTTTTATTGTAGGTAAGTATTTTAAAAAATTGGCTGTGCCTACCAAATCTTTGGTATCTCAAATATTGGGATTAAAGATAAACTAACTTCTCTCAATATTTTTTCATAGCAGTAAAAATTGATGAGATATTCGATATTACTTCAAAGTAATGAAAGAGATTGGGAAGAAGTTATATCAGCTGGAGTACTTCTGAGCCTTTCATTAACCGAGACGTGGAAATTATTTTGGGCAGTCCGGGTATGACTGTCCATGCAATAACGGCACCAACGAATCTAAGATTTGTATGTGAACATTTGAAGGTTACGGATAACCAGCTAGATTCTTAATTCTACCACTTGTTTGTAGTTATGTAGGTGACTGTCCATCGGTGGTCACTCTAAATTATCTAATCTGTGAACACTCCAATGCCAACTCAAATTTTTCTGATGACTTACTAATATAAACTGAAAGCTAGATGTAAACAAAGGCCAGAAAGGCGAGAAAAAATATATAATATATATTTTTTCTCGCCTTTCTAATAATATTATTATCCAATCCAAAGGATTTGCTGTGTTCTCATGGGGAATTGTATTGAGTAGTGTAGGTTCGAGGATGTGGATTTGTGACAGACCGACGTCCTTCGCAAATTATATTATGAGATGGTTATGAAACGAAATCTCGCCTTGAATTAAAATTGTGCAGTCAGAACAAGAATAATATATATATCTGCAATGACACGATAGGAAAAATCCGCACGGTCAAGGCGACTATTCCGCATTGACTTGAGCCGGGTCGCAGTTTTCTCTCGGCTCCCCTCGTATTCTCCTCTTGTGAGTGCCATGGAAATGTCGAGCCATCTCTGACAGGGATCACTAAGAAGTAAGAAAAAGAAAATTTCCCCGGAGTAGGTGGAAAAAAACAGCGAAGCGTTGAACCTGTTACAAGCCCTCACAAAATATAAATGTAGCTTTCTGTTCTGTCGTGTGTTTTTACTTTCACTAGCTTGAAGATCATGTTATAGCGAGTAATATAAATCAACCTTATGGGAATTTTGGAAGAAAATTTCCTTACTTCAAAATCCTCAATTTATTGAGATTTTAAAGTAAAATTTCAGAAGAAACTCAATATTGTTACATAGTTACCGAATGTTACCGCACCAAATTATCACACAACGATGTATTAGTATTATTAACACAGAATGTGTTTTTGCGATGACCTACCGAAAAAAAATCGTCACGAAAAAGCGACAGAAGAAACCGTTACGCGCCTTTTATAATGATTTTCACGTGCAACCAAGCCGTTGGTAAGGAAATAGAACTCCCGCAGTGTTCATTGCACAGAAATTGTTCACCATTCGTTGGAAAGCTCTCAATTTATATAGTATTTTTCTTGTAGTTACATATTTATTTATATAACATTTATAGGGTTTTAGACCAAATTAAATGTCTAAAAATTATTTATTTCATTATTGCCAAAGACTCCACATTTATTATTGTTGTTTTTTATTTAACGGATGACTAGCATCGCAAAAACACATTCTGTGTTCCTATGATTTCATACAGAGTATGGAAAAAGAAATAAACCGGGGGGTGCAGGGGGGCGGAGCCCCCCGCCGAGGCGCAAAGCGCCGAGTTTTTTCTACGTAGATCACTAACTTATCCGTAAATAACAGTTTATCCATTGACCGATACCGCCTTTATAATGAATTATCAGTCCAGTACGCTCTATGATTAATAGGTTCAATGTTCAATTATAGAAGTTATCACCAACCATACTATTTCGACGAGGTTCAAAATCAAGTTTATCCTGCAGAAACTACCTATCTGCACTAATACCTCTATGAGTTGTGGCTGCTGGAATTCGGTTGGTGAGCGACATGAACTATGTATCCATTGTTATGAGGGTTAATGTTTTTTTAACACCTAGTAGGTAGCAGCGGAAGCTTTTATCTTTGTTAGTTCTCCTCATCGTCAGTCAATCTGGAAAGTCTAAAGATAGCCGATCCTCAGGCCTCTTGAAGTATATGGTTCAATTTTATTGTAGATTCGCCCCTAACAACATGACTAATCACTCCAAACCGGCACATGTGTACAACGTACTAATATACCATCGTTTCACATCTTCAAGAAAATCTCACTTCTTCACAGATTCCCCGATTGCCAAGCGCCGCGTCATTTTATTTTATTAACCCGAAGGTCCCTGTATCTTTCTCTGGCCAAAATACAGTATCCAGTTTGCCATTCTTCCGTCGTGTAATGTTCGTCGTCCAGTTGGTCCAGAGCAATACCTGGAAAGCCTCTAGGTTCGGAAAAACTCCCTTCATCGCAACAGATGCACCATATCCGATATTCAGTTGTTAATCCTAATCGAAAAGGACTAGGTGCTAAGTTCACTGGGCAATATAGATTTCTACGTGGAGATCACATTGAATTATCATAAAAATCATTGACATTATTAATAACTACATGTTTATGTCCACTTGCCTACTTCATGTACAATAGGTATGTTGTTTGTATTCAATATGATCTTCTTATTGACTTTAACTGGTAGAGCCGTCAATACCTAATTGCGAATTTTCGAGTTGGGTTATTCTTAGTTAAGAACTGGACAACAGAACTAAATACCATTCGAAATGAGATCAGAAGAATGTTGAGGGGTGTCGCCAGAATTTATCTGCTATGGGGTTTTAACTTCTCTCTTTCGCTTAATTGCTCGTAACTCGTTGTGAAGGGGAGCTTATCAGGCACTTTAGTGGAGGCAACTCCGCCATGTAATTCCCCTTCTTCGTCTGCATCTATCGATCTAAATCCCGAACCAATCGATGGTTTAGTAGTAGGCGTCCAATACGCTCAACTGTTTAATCACTGAGCTCATTTTCCTTACTAGTAATTCAGAATGTTCAGGAACGATTTTTTCCCACCCTTGTTTATTGTCAATAACTTATTGATTCTGAGAGTGAGGGATGAGAACGTAATGTCCCAAATTTGATGCATCAAACTGTCTCTTCAGAAACGTTCCTTTCTGCATTATCGAAAGTACGATGTTGGAGATGAGATCTCGAACACCAACTCAAATTTTACTGTATAGAGATATCAATTCAAGTAATCTTCAAATAAGTATTTATCTTCGAGTACCTAACTGTAATTTTAACAAACATGTTCGAAGTTATTATCACATAAAGAACCACCAGTAGGTATGTAATCTACGTAATGATTTCCAAATGAACTTGTTTATGCGATTGGTAAGAAAATTTTTCGGTTACGTCTACGTTATTTTTGCGAACCAGAATCCTCAATTGAATGCCATAGGGGGAAACGTGACACTTTGGAGACTGAACAATTGTATTTTGAAGGGCCCAAAATTGTTTGCTTGTTTGAAAGTCGTACTTGCTTCAGTTGTGTGGCCAGAAGTCACGTTTTTGAGCTTACATACTTGTACATGCTGTAAGCAATTCATTGACTCTGACTAACCGTTAACACGTATGATTCAACTCCATCCGTATTCGTCAGATGCCAAAACTTCCTTTCACGTGGTGGTCCATGATATTGGCTATCACGAAACGAGCCCTGTCGTGAGACTGAGTCAGTGTTTCAGGAGCTTATTCAGCTGACACGAACGTTCCAACTTTCCGGGAGTGTAAAATTAGACGACTGATCGAACGCGTTGTGACCTTTTCAACGGAGCTTCGTTTCATAGGCATATTGCCACTCTTTAAGTATGGTACTCGTAGTTACTGGACCCAAGAATGAAACACGATTTTGTTCAATTATGGTGTCATCGTTCGACCGTAGAATTACAAATAAACGTTCTCCTTTTTCAACTATTTCTTACCTAACTTTCATCACTTCATCTGTTTGAATTGTAATGTAGTATTCGTACCCAACCTCTCTAGTCAAGAGATTGACTCAGATATGAATATTATGGTGTACCTATGATGGGTGGATGGACTTCGCTGATACACCTCCAATATGAATTGTGTCGGAACGATGACTGATTCCTCTTCTGATAAATTTACATCACGCTTCCGTCTCTATGATGATAAAATTATGGGAAGCAACTTGTTTATGAACTAAACGATGATTAGAAGTACCACGAATAGGACGTATTGTTTTCACAATACGTCTATTTTCCATAAATTGAGAACTCATGCTCTTCCGTCCCACAGGTTATACGATTTGTCCATAATTAATTAGTCCTTAAAACCAGACACTTGTGCGATTAATTTGGTGTGAAGGAGGAACGCTCAACGGAGAAAAAATCATCTCATACAAATTCGTTTTAGACCATTCTGATTCCAAATCTGCGAAAAAAACATGGGTGTCTGTGTGTAGATGTATGTATGTGTGCATATGACAAAATCTTGTGTACTAAAGTTGTGTACTACTTCTCCTGAATTTTGAATTTTGCCTTTGAAGGGAGGAAGGGAACTAATGCTTAAAAAACGTGCATTTTCGAACATAATTATGCGTACTCAGCCCAGGTCTTATTTTCCAACCGATTTGCGGTTACTGTTTTGTCCCGCGCAGAAGTTCACCGTATTGTGCACTACGTTGCCGAATTTCTGAATTTATGTTTAAGGGAGAGTAAGAGTGAGTAAAGGGATTATTTTACTGAAAATAAGGCGCATTCTGACAACATCCTTAGCGACCTGATTAGTCCTAAATTCTCAACCGATTGGGGTGTTTTTTTATTGTTCGACTTAGAATAATTCCGAGTTACACATTACTTCACCGGCGTATCGAAATTTGCCTGGGTAGGAGGCGAGTGGTGATGTGGTCCAGACTCACCCAAGAATACAAGCTGGATGATTTTGATGTCTTTTTCGGATTGCGTTGTTGGTGTACCCCGCTGGTAAGGCAATACGTAGCCATGAGCGAAATCATCAGACCCAATTCTGATCATCCCTGTAGGCGACAGCCTATGACGTCCGCTACGTCTGGAATGGCAGTTGGATGAAAATTCAACCTGAGTTGGTATACTTCACTTACTTTACTTTTTTATACTTCACTTACTTTACTTTTGATAAATAATTACAATCAGCCAAGGGTTCCTATGTCGTCTCCTTTTTCTTGCGGATATTTGCATGGATTACATTGAAAAACAAGAAATGAACCACTAAGTAATTCCTCTGATTGGTTCGAATGAGACCATGATGGAATTTATAAACAAAATGTTTTCCGTTTATTCCCCCACCTATGAGGAACTAGGTAAACATAATTATGAACTTTCTACGTTGGATTAAATAATAGTGAAATTGTTTTCAATAATTTTAATGAACCACAACTCATTTCGAAAAACTCGAGAGGTCAACCGGAAAAAAATGTTGTTGGGAAAAGAAATAAATCTTTTCCCAACGGAACACTTTTATCATCATGAGATCGGGAGTTGGAATTAGCACATAGAGGTGACCCAAAAAATAATGTGGAGAATATCGGGCGGTACCCCGACGAAAAATTACAACAGTCAAAAAAGGGTCAATCGATAACCTCGGTTTTCCAACAAGTTGCATGAGTTGCGATTACTGTCTGGTGCAAAAGTTTAAAAATCTTCTTCAATCATCATAGTAATACTATTTCCATTACTTGGTTACTTAATGGTTGAATGAATATTGTATTTAATCCATTACCTATTGTTAAAAAAACATAAGTTCAATTATTATTCAAAACTCAAGAAGAAATAAATTATTCGACAAAATTTATAGAATAGAACGTTTGTTACTGGATTGTTTCCAATAATGTAGGCATTATTTCTAAGAGAATTATCCCAAGAGTAGATCAAGGTAGTAAATAGTGATACATACAACAGAACTTCATGTGGTAACTAATAGACACTTAGCACAATAAACCCTTATAAATTTAAATTTGGGTTAAAATACAAGATTTTCCGCTAACGCTGCAAAAGTCTGATTCTTTCAAGTTCAATGACCTTCAAGTCGCACAGCCATCCATGAAATTAGTGTTCCTACTTCCTAGCTACTACGTTTAATCCAATAATATCCATTCTGCGTGAAAAGTGGGTAGGTTCTGCGAGATGGATTTGCATATTGTAATAACCCTTGGGACCAAAGATACCTCGGAAACTCACACAGCTCCCAACCCCCCTGAAACAATCAGTGTTTCCGATACAGTTCCATTCAAAGGGCATTTACCCATTCGATATTGAGGTCCCCAAATCCCAATCGATGCGTTATTTATTATGCTCTACCTCCCTCTCCCTAAACTTCAATTAACTACTCATTCTTCATCTCTTTTCTTAGGCTATTTATGAGAAAGTGGCTCCAATTTACTGTAACTAGATTGCATCAGAGTTTTTGGCAAATAAGATACTCTCCAAACTGGAAGAAGCAAGCGTTCGTTTGAATTCAAAATTTAAATGTAGGAGTCACATACCATGTAATGTAGAGATACAAACTGTGAGTTTGATTTCATAATTTACAGCTTTTCTGTAATTTAAGTGTCTTTTGTTTCTCTATTTCGAGACAATATTATAATATTTCTTAAGAAAATGCTTCTAATGGGAGGGAATTCACGTTGTTACTCATAAAAATTATTGTTTGTTGACGTGTAACAAACTCTTGCCACGAATGTTGTTTACAGTTCTTTTAACTCAGTGGTATATCTCAGTTTCTTCCATAATTACAGCGGTCTTGGCAGTATATAATTTATGCATAAATTTGGGGCTTTCCAACGAACGCTGAACGATTTTTAGACGAACACGTATGACGAAGATGAAGTTCCCTAGCAACGACTCGCTTGTAAGCGGAAATCATCAGAAAACCAACCGTAATTCTTTTTCTTAACCCTTTTGGTTTATTATTTTCAATAATAAGCCTTTGGAATCGAGCAAGAAAAAAAAAATTTTAACCCCCCCTCAAAATTTGATGTTTTACGTTTCAAGGTACGTAGAATACGAAAATCGAATAAAATAATTTCCGTCCGTCCGCCGTACGCGGCACTTTTCTTAGCAACACTAGACCGATTTGGTTCAAATTTGGTATATGGGCTCCATTTGGGGTCTAGTTGTGCCGCGAAGCTTTTGGTTGATGTAGGTCACTTCTAAGGAATGAAAATAAAGGGTTGAAATTTTCAAGAGTGCCCTAGCTCGAAAACTCTCGAAATAAAGGTATCGTTTTTTCACCAATTTTAAATAGTATTGAATTTTTAAAAATTTTTGAGACCACCCGGAGCTCTGTAGGACAAACCGTTCGGTCCCTACGAGTACTTGAAGGTTTTCCTTCGATAGAACAGAATCATGAGTGTGAATAGACAAAGAGGTCTGATCTCCATTCAAATTTTATCGGACTAAAATGCGATCGCTGTTCATTTCTTCGATTTGTATACAGTTTTGCCTTCTGCGTAACCAGTAATCAAATTTCCATATGAAGCTTTCTATTTTTCCAATCGAGTGTGAAGCGTTTAGTTCTTTCTAATAAACTTGATTGTGAAGGTGTGAAGCCAGTATGGTGTGGTAGGTAGTACCTAGCTGGTAGGTAAAAAAAATGTTGGTGGGTAAAAAACGCTGCAAATCATTGCTCAAAGGCTTCTTCACTCTTCAGATCACTGATCAGCTGAGTGAGCTCCAAAGCCATTTTCAATCCTTTTGAATGGAAGTGCTCTTCCAGGCGTCTCCAGCATTCGAGGAGATCTTCTTCACTCCTCAGATCACTGTTCAGCTGAGTGAGCTCCGAAGCCATTTTAAATCCTATTGAACGCAGGAAGCTGAAATTTGAGAGGGAAGGTCAAGGGAGAATACAGATGGTGGTAGGTGCTATTGATGGAGAACCAGTGATCTATACAGAAGGGTGATCTATACAGAAAATAATAAACCTTAGAGCAATGATTTGCAGCGTTTTTTCGTTTATGTGTCAAAGTAAAGACATAAAATGTCAAAAACATTCCTTTATTGGTTTCATTGCCTCCGGGATGATAACAGTGTTTGAGCAGGAGGAAACTTTCCATCCGATTCAATCGAAATTTTCAAATGTTTTGCTGTAAGGAGTGTAAATGATCCCTGATAGATTGCATCGTAATCACAGATCATCCTAACCTCTGCACTCAAATCCTTGTATCAAGCATAACTTCAACTTTTTTCGTTCAAAGTCGATGACATTTCCTGAGATTGTGTCCACTATGAATGTTACTACGATTGATTTCTATTTCTCGTTTACTGTCAATCTCCCCTCTCAATAATAGTCTCCAAAGTGGAATTTTCTATGTATATCACGTAGATAGGATAGTAGTGTTTAGTCTCTTATTATTTAAAGAGCCAAGATTCTGTCACCTCCAAGAAATCGGCACTGTGACAGCTTTCTATTGGTTCGGGAGCGCACCAAGAGACTTCCTTTACTTTCTTTCAACCTACTGTCCACGCTTCAACACCATGGTAACCCGAGCTGACCCGATCTCCCTTCAATATCCTCTTTCTAGCCCCACACCCCTCCTCCAACCAGTCTCCAAGTTCCCTCATAGTGATCCTGCCTTGTAATGACCGACCTTATCGAATACTGTTAATCCTTTCTTGTCCGTGAATCCTAACTCCGCTCCCTGATCTCTCAGACTAATCGAACCCAACTTTCATCATTAAACTCCCGTCACTCAGATGACCACGTTGTTTCTGCCTCTAACGTAGTAAGCCATACTAACTTCTTCGAGTCCATTATTCTCTCATTGATCAGCCAATGAAGGGTGATATGAGAACCTATTTGAACGATCTAACGATTTCTGTGGGAGTCGGGTATCAAACACTTAATGAGTTGGCTTTTCGATCTTACCCAAATAATAACATCAAATAATCGAAATGCTCTGTTTTGGTTTATTATTTTCATTAATGAAACCTTGGAATCGAGAAAAAATACAAAATTGTAACCCTCCTTTAAAAAATAATAGTTTACATTTCAACTTACGTAAAATCCGAAAAACGAACTTTTAACAATTCCGTCCGACGGCCGTCCACGGCATTTTACCCAGCTCCCATGGACCAATTTTGATGATACTTGGTATATTTCTTCTTCATCTGGGGTCTAGTTGTTCCCCTTAGCTTTTGTTTATGTTCAGCCATGTCCAAGTGGTAAAAAGTGGGGGATAACATTTACAAAATGCACAAGCTCGCAAACTTTCAATATACGGGATACTGTTTTTTTTCATTAGTTTAAAACAGTTACGATTTTCATGAAATCAACGACACCATCCAGAGCTGTGTAGGTTCAACCGTTTGATAATGAGAAACAACTCCTTGTCTAGAGTGCAACCACATAAAATCAACGCTGTGAGCAATCCACCTGCACCGGAAGCGCTATCTTCCTTTCATTTCTCATAGAACAGCAATTACTACTGGTTTGAAAACGAAGGTAGAGTGGGGCATAGGAGAGCTTTTAGTACAATCAGTAGGTATTTAACTACTCTAATCGTCATTGATTCTAAATTAATGACATCAAAAAATATAACATTTACAAGGTAGTTCTCAAGTTAGTAAAAACGTTGTTGAGTAAAGGAACGGAAGAGAACTCTAATGATTGATATAAGAACAGCATAAAAAAAGAGGGGAGAATTAATTACGATGAAATTAATCGCTGGAAGAGAGTTTGAAGAAAAAAAGGAAAGAAGCGAGCTCTTATTAGCTTGCACCCATCAGGGAGTAAACCACTTCTGGTCAAAAGGAGTCTGGCTGAATGCCTTTCTTCCCCCTTCAGCTCTTGTGATTGGATCAGTAAATCAAATTGAAGGCTCTAAAATAACTCAGTAAACCACTTTCAAAAGACTGACTGGTAAAATGAGAAACGATCCATTTGAAATTAAAAACGCTGCACATTATTACACAAAGGTTTATTATTTTTCTGGATCAAACAATTGGCCCTACAGAGAGGTGGTCTCATTCGATTCTAAAAATTCAATACTATTTTAAATTGGAAAGAAAACGATTTTTTTTCTTGATCAATTCCAAAGGTTCACTATTGAAAATAATAAGCCAAAATTCGAAAACCAATATTGTATAGGTAACTGATTGTAATCAACTACGTCGGTATCTTTTACTTACTGAGTGACTATATTATTGTTGAGATTCCTCAAATGCAATAACCAAAATCACAAAGTAAATCATTATGTAGGTCAACATTAAACCTCCCAGTAAATGTGTTCACTTCATAAGTATGAAAAATCATACTTCGAAAAACAGTGTTTCAAAGCCGGTTTGGAAAAAAAATTCTTGATTGATTTTTCCTCAGATAGGAATTTTCTTCACCAACAAGGAAGTAACTTGATGGATATCTCTCGATGGGAGAAATATCCTAAAAACTAACCATTGAAATAGTTAAGCATATATGCTTACAATTAGGAATAAATTATATTGATCTTGTTGGAATTTTTCAGTTTGTAAAAAAAAAAAAACAATCAATCCGTGTAAAGGAATTTATCAGTAAGACAATAATATTGTTTCATATTATGAAACATCTGCCAAGTAACACGGGCATTTCAATTAGTTTTTTTGATGAAGCTTGAATACAAATTTTATAAAAATTAAAAATAGAAGAGAAACGTGATCTTTATGATTCATGTTCCAGGACTTCTTGAACAATTGATACCGAGTGGTTGCTATTTTTTTGTGGTTAACTCATAGTCCCTGAACAACCTTACAAAATATTCAGAGGATCAATTAAAAAGTCCTGCAAGCTCGTGGTTGGTGAACTCATGTCCTTTCACCCAACATGAAATGTTCCTCTTAAAGAAGACTCCTGAATCTGGTTGGTTCTGAGTTCTTATAAGAATTTCACAGCCATCGGACCTATGAAAACATGAGCGCTGGTGCAATCCTGATTTTTCCAAAACACAAAATTCTTGCAGTCCATTCAATTGATCATACTCAAATTTGGAGAGTAGTAAGGCACAGTTAGCTCCAAAATAATCGTGTATGGATTCCACAGCGTCGTGATCACTAAAAGCGGAAGGAGAGATCTTGAAGATCATGTTTCATGTCATGGAATTTCAACTTGGCATTCAATGGAGTGTTGATGTGAATAAATTTTGTGCGCTGCGATATTTGTTCACCGCATCATACAGCAAAGTGATGGCAATCTCCGTATTGCGGGTTTCAAACGTCTCAGGAAGAAACGTCTTCCAGAGGAACTCCAGTTTTACTGGACGAATCAGAAGAAAAAATAAATGAAAGGCTCGTTCATCACTCTAAAACCACAGTGTTGTGAATCAGTCAAGAGCCGCCACAGATCCAGGGTAACAAACGACTTCCGCTCTTTCCGTGGATTCACGAAGACTTCTTGGGGGAAGGTGGATTGATTCGACTTGTCTGTTTCAAAACGAAGCGTTTTCTTTCTCTTTGATGAACTGCCATGCAACTCGTGAGTATGTCAAGAAAATGAAATGAACGGATAACTCAAAGAATTTGAAGCTCAGGAAGTGACACACGAGTTCTTCTGATGGCTTATTCTTCAATCCTATTAAGTACTCAAACATTTCTACATACTCACCCACCAATAATATAATGAATGAAATAATTTTCCCCACTACATTGAAACCCAGGGGTTTAACGCCCTTACGAGTTGAGGCTGAAAACATGTGGAAAAACAAAATTCCACGTGCACGGTCTTTCCAGCATAGTATCTGTTGACGGTATTGATTCTCACAGTAAGAAGAGAGTGACTCACAGTGAGAGAGTGACTCTCTTGACAAACCAGAAACCCAAATAAAATATTACACAGAGGTTTATTATTTTTCTATATAGATCACTCGTCTGCAAAGAACACGGCTTTGCCATTGTTGCCCCCAACCAACATAAAGAAAAACATCGATCGCATTTCGGTCAGCTAAAATTTGAACGGAGATTAGAACTCTTTTGCGATTCACGCTCGTGTTTCTGATTTATCGTAAGTTCAACCCTTAAGTTCGCGTAGGGAGCGAACGGTTTGTCCTACAGGGCTCTACGTGGTCTCTAAAAGTTCTAAAAATTCAAGACTATCTTAAATGCTGGAAAGACAATACCTTTATACCCAAACTTTTAGAGCTAGGACGTTTTCAAAATTTCAACCCTTAAAAATGACTGAAATTAATTAAAAGCTTCGGGGCAGAACTAGACCCCAAATGGAGCCCATATACCAAATTTCATCAAAATCGGTCCATGGGAACTAAGGGAAGTGCCGCGGACGGACGGGAAAATTTGTATTCGATTTTCGAATCCTACGTACCTTGAAACGTAAACCAACAAATTTTGAGGTGGGGGGGTTAACAAATTTTATCGTCATTCCAAATGTTCATTATTGAAAATGATAAACCAAAAAGGAGCTAGAGGAGAAGTCAAAAACATCTGCTGCCAGGCTTCAAAGCACTATCCTTAGTCTTAGAAACCCAAAACTCTGCTGTAGAAAAAAAACTGAAATGTAGGCTCACAGAAACTTCTCCAAAGTTGAGCTGTATTTGAAATAAACAAATCCTGTAGATTTCATCAAAATCTACTGAAAAATTTGTTTTAACTCCTTATTATAGTTTTTTGTGTTCGTAATGTTTGTAAGGGGACGAAATTGGCTGATTTTTGCGTTAGAAATTTATATTAACCTACAAAAAGAAGAATCATGAGAATTTCATCAAAATCTCGTCTAAAGCGCGGAAAAAGTTTTTCAGAAATGTTTAAAACATTATTATTGAAAACAATAATGTTTTATTGACACATTATTGAAAATAATAAACCAAAAGAGTGTAGTCTCCCTAGGTATGGCAATACTTTTTTCACATTTATTGTTACAGTCATTTTAATATTTATGTTGATTGAGCGGACAGTTTTGTGTGACACATAGCTTTCTTTTACACAAAATGACTGATAACCGGATAGGTGATCATCAAAACTGTTAACCAACAAATCAAGTTTAAATCAAAAAGACGACTTAGGGGTATTTCAATTTTTTAATTCTCAAAGGTTTGATTATTCTGACAAAAATCCAGGTTTATTTGGGACTTTTTCCACCTCTCAGAAGAGAAAAAAAATTATTCCGTTACCTTGGTATATTCGTAAGCAATAGATTGGTTGTAATATTTCAAATTACCTATCGACAAATTCGGGATACTTTTTGAATAGATAAATGAGTACACACTAACATAAGTGAGGGCACCCGTAAGATGTTGTATACTAGCTGATCCTAAGAAGAAGAGAGTTCGTCATAATTCATTGATAACAAAGGAAGCAAAGCCATAGCAGGAGGGGATCCTTCACAATGGCTTCCCTAAGAAGCTAAGGGAAATTGACCTACATCACTTCCCTGCTCATAGCTTCACCCAACTTTTCCTTTCTGCGAGAAACTATGTGATTTATGAAATACTTCGGGGCGGGAGGGTTTAATAAGTGGCATTCCCCACTTAACCATCCAGTTGGCGATATTTTTCCAACGCTGAAATATAGGTGTAAATGCCTTACCTTCATGCTTGATAGAGCTTCAGGGTATGAGAGTTCAACCCAGTAGTGAGAGTAGAATAGGCTTGAGGCACGTGTAAAACATGATACAGATCCAATAAGTAAGTAAGGAACTTTATTTACCCCTCGTAGTTCAAGTTACTTTTCTGACTCTTTCACAAAAGCTATCCGTGAGCACACGTATTGATTGATGTAAAATTTCGATTGCATGGTCATCATAACAGATTTACAATGTCTCTCAAGTCGTGGATGACCGATGGAAACATTTATTTGAATCCCCACAAACATTGATACTCTATTAAAAAATAGTTTAAGAAAACTTTCTTTCATCAAAACAATCCATTCAACGAAAACGAAGAAGAATTTGAGATGATCAAAAACGTATGCCGATTTGGGTAAGCAATGAAGCTCCTTCACGTGGGCATCAATATAGACTGTTGCTTCGAAAATTATGGAGTTGATTAGAGCACAAGTAAAATTGAAAGATGGCGAGTACATAATATGTACATAATATATTATGTTATGCGATTATTATATACATATTTTTATTACATTAGATATCACCAGGGATGATTACAAGTAATTCGATTGAAAGCCATCTAACTATTTTCAATTCCTCACGATAATTTGTATTGAAACCGATAATCGGAGAGCGTTTGAACATTATTATGACCGCCCAATGGAAGAACTGACATCTCATCTCTCTTGGTGGGGTTTTAAAAATGGCATAATTTACAGCATTCATTTTATTCTTCGTTAGTACAAAGCATTTCTGCTTCCGAGTCTACCAAGGTAGCGAGAGCTTTGTTTTCACTTTTCAAAGTAGAAAAAAAAGTTCTTCAAAATCAAACTCGCGTTTTATCTTTCAGACCTTCTTGACAAATTTTGGTTCCGTGTCTGTGTGTCTGTTTGTCAGTCTGTCATGAAGTTTGTGAGTCCGCAAATCCTTGCAATAGGCAAAACTATGCGAAGGTATTGTCCAGTTTCGATGACATCTTCAGGGATTGTGAGGATTGGCGAGTAGATAGCCACGCCTTCTTGGCATACGTTTTATTTACGTCTCTTGATGATCTCGAACAATTTATATAATCGATCATCACTGAACCTGACTCACATCGAGAATAGACGAATGCTATTGCCAATGACTGGTGGACGACAAAGGACCCTGGACGGAGGTCACCCGAGGGAATGACGTCACAAGTCAGGCGCCCGTCCAACGGAAATGAGGCCGCCGCCTCGTCACCGTCCTCCCTCGCTTTATCAATTGTCTATCTATAAATGGAGGACAGTGGGAGAGTACACCATACATTTTCTCGTTTGTGAGAGATAATACGACACGAAGAATTTGTACACTTCCAACTAGACATTAATTTTTATTATGAACCATTAGATTAGCTGTGCATTGCAGCAACCAAAATGAAGATAATGACACACCCACTCTATGTTAGTCTAGATGCGTGAGTGCGTAAATAACATGAAATTGCATCTCTTACAGATGAATAGAAAACCAGAAAGCTCATTTTTCATGATGATTCAATTCAAATCGTACTCAATTTGTTTGTATGGATTTGTCCGAAGATTTACATTAGGAGGTTCTTATTGTATTCGGAGAAGCTGGCAGAAGGAAGAACCAATCACTTCACAATAATAGTTTTATTCACTATAAGCACTCAGTCGTACAAAACAGGGGAAAAGCGTAACAAACAAGGGTAGCACACGCGCATACCACTCCGCTCTCTGGCTCGACTGACTGCCTCCCCTCAACGGGCGTTACCCCCTCCCAATCTCTCTCCTCCATACACAACATCTCTCCCCCCTCCAATTTAGGCGAGAAAATTCACTTAAAACCAATTTCGGGATCTAAGACTGAGTTTGGAAACCCCTATAAACAAGTTACACAATTTAACCTACTTTTCCTAAAACCATCACATTTTACAAACTATCAACATCACAAAAATACACTTTTTAATCGCGCTTGAATACTGTCAAGAACATGAAATAACATTATTTGAAACTTGACACCGAAACATAACACAATGTAATTGTTAAATCAACCCGACACCTAATCATAACATGTAATTGTTCAATCAAACATAATTTTTTTTTCTCGCGGCTGCCAAACAAAGAGTTCAATTAAGAAGGCAATCCACCTGAGAACAATTTCATTAATATTAGATTCTTATTGATAGTAAATTCGAGAATAATACTGAACTTAATCCGATTCTAAAGAATCGACACCTTCATTATGCCTTTTCCTCATGTGATTTATGTGACAAGACCTTTTATGACCCGAATCAAGAATTACTTCACAAACTAGAGGTGACACAACCTTGACTACACGAGCTTTCAACCATTTCACACGAGGTTGTTTTTGTCCTACATTTAAAACATAAACTAAATCGTTATCTTTGAATTTACATGTCAAGCCATACGAAGCTGGTGTTAATGACGGTGAAACCTCCAGGTTGGGATGTAACATAGACAATGGAGTCCTGACAGGTTTCTCAAAAATCAGAGATGCAGGAGATCTATTGGTCACCGTGCATGGTGTAGTGCGATAAGCCGCCAAATACCTATCAATAGCTTCAATGACCTCAACTTTTGTTGGCCTGCCCTTCAGCATCTTCCTCAAATTATATTTGACTTCTTGTACTTGCCGTTCTGCGGACCCATTTGATTCAGGGTGATAAGGTGGGGAAAAAATGTGCTTAACATTGCATTGATCCATAAACTGTTTGAATTCCGATCCGCTAAAGGGAGGTCCATTATCAGTAACTACCACCCAAGGTATACCATACCGAGCGAAATGCTGTCTAACCACAGGTAGGGTAGCCAAAAACGATGTGGAAGATATCACATTAGCTTCTACCCATCGACTATAAGTGTCCACCACAATTAAAATTAAAAAAGATTCAAACTGTAGAAAATCCATGTGAATTCGTTCCCAAAATCTTGTAGGAGGTGGCATAGGAAGAACCACCTTCTTGATAGTATTTCTTTGATTTTCTTGACAAGGACCGCATGAAGTAACCATCTGTGTCAAGTCGCTGTCTAACCCAGGCCACCATACAGCAGATCTTGCCAGTTCCTTGGACCTCACAATCCCTGGATGTCCTCTATGAATGATATGAAGGACTGACTGGCGTAAAGCCGAAGGTATAACCACTTTATTCCCAAACACTACGCAACCGTGTTCCAACGATAAGGCGTCCCTCAATTTGAAGTACGAATCCAACCCTGAATCCACCCGAGTTGGCCAACCCGTCATTACATAACTTTTAACGACTTGAAGCACAATATCTTTTTCTGTTTCCTCAGCCACTGTTTGATAGTTGAAAAATTTACCCCCACTATCAAAAGTTATTGCCGAAACGTACAGATCACTCACCTCCGGCAATGGTAGCCGACTGAGCCCATCAGCATGAGGGATTTTCGACCCTGACTTATATATTATTTTATACTGAAACTGGGACAACGTTACAGCCCATCTAGTAATTCTACCCGACGCCATTGAAGAAAGTGACTTGGAGGGATGGAACAACGAAACCAAAGGCTGATGGTCCGTGACCAAAGTAAATTGTTGCCCATGCAAATATTTCTGAAATTTAGATACCCCGAAAATGATCGCATAAGCCTCCTTTTCGATTTGAGGATGTTATGACTGCGTGTCGGAGCGTGAAGGCGATCGGCTTCCTTCTGATTGTCGATTTGATTGGTTCCTACTCAACGAAGACAAAGGACGGGACAACACTCGATGCCCGGCGCGGGTAACCGCAGACCGTGTGCAAGAGTGTTAAGATCGCCAGCTCGGATACATTCCTAGGCGCGATTGCTCGCCGACCCGGGGGATGCACCACATTTACCTATACCTAGTTGGAGACAGACGACGACTAGGGTAAATGGGAGCAGAAGCCGGCGCGATGAGCTTTATCGCATACCGAAACCCTCTGATGAACTGTGGGCTTCAGAGAAGAGGCGAGGTAGATCGAGAAATAAACAAGTCGAGTTTTCGAAGACGAATGCATAAAGGGGAAGCCCTGAGTCCTCCTTTTATATGGACTTGACAAGGTAAGAAGAGGGTGGAAAAAGGTGACGTCAACTGATGTCACTGTTCCCCGTACCTCACCTTACCTACCGTGCATGGTGAGTCACTCAGGGTTTCCCTCGACCTTTATTGGAGGACTACACAGTTAAAAGTATGAGTCATTACATAGGTCCCCCAGTTCGTACAATAAAGATAAAATATTAAAATATTACGACAAGAATCGTTAAGGAACAATATAGCATCGTGGTAGATAGAATTCAACCGAATGTGTTAATGAACAAAAATAACATAAATTTGAATCAAATCGAGCGTAGACGAGAAGTCTTGAACTGATGCGAAGACGCGGAGGCGGGTGATAGCGTCGTCTTGAACGGTGAAGACAAGCGCGCCGAACGTAGGGGAGCCACGCTGTCTGGAGCTATAGCGTGAGGCCCAGTGGGGTCTCGTCGGTAGGCTCCGACGCATTCTCCTTCTGGAGAATGTAAGTTCAAGTAGTGAAAATTGCCTGGACCGAAGTTTGGACAATCTCGCTCGGGCTTGACGCCCTTTACGACGGCGAGGCTTCGGCCCAGGTCTTGTTTGAGAGGAATCAGAGGATGGGTTTGTTTTGGAAAGGTTTTGAATAATCATGGAAATTTCGTTGTTTATTTTATGGTGAAGTCCTTGGACGTATTGCGGGACGTATGGCTCGTGCACATTGTTCTTTCGGGCGTTGTAAAACTCGATGATAATATTTGCCCTTTTCTTGAACGTTGGAAGGCTTATGCGTTGAGTTTTCCATGTAATATTGTTTCGGGGCGGGCTGATACGCTTAATCGTCGTATAGCCCGCTGTAGTCGAGGCCAAGAAGGATGGAGGTCGGCGACGAATGATCCTCTTCGGGTTTCCGATGTCGTGCGCCTCGTAGTACATCTGCGTACGAGAGGGGCGTCGGCTGATTTGTTTTGCAGCTTGAGTTTGTAGGGGCCTCGTCGGCCTTTGTGAATGCTGGTTTTCGTACTTCCGAGCTTTTGGAGGAAGCGGAGGATCTTCGATTTGCTGTCTGTCGGTTTGTAACTGCGCGCATGCAGTTTTCGGGCGGAAAATCTCCGCGAGCTCTTGTGCCGTGAAGAGGAGGTTCATTGCTGGGCGAGAGACAGTCGTCGAATGATTCGACTTCCGTTGTGTTGGGAGGTACCTCAGGTAAGCCGGGTCCCGTCGAGGTGGGGGTAAAGCCGAAAGCTGGCCGACACCTACTGAGTGAAACGGTCACCCGAGACCCGTCGATGAGGAGCGTAGCCGTCCGATCTCCTTTGTTCACGACGTCGTATGGGCCGGAGTAGAGGGGGTTTAAGCCTTTTCGGAGACCCTCTTCTCGCAAAAACATCCTTTTTGCGTTTTGAAACGTAGTTGGGAAAACCCGAGGACGGTTGTCCGTTGAGGGTTTTGCCGGCGGTCGTGTGTATTCCGTCGGTTGAGGCGGAAATAGGTCAGCAGGGAGGCGGAGGGGTGCACGAAAAGTGCGGTCTGCGGCGCTGTAACCGTCCGAATATCGGATCGTGGTGCGAAGGCCCAATAATATTGTCGGAAGATCCTTAGACCATGATGGCGAAGAAGTAGCCGTTCGTAGGGCATTTTTCAAATCTCGATGCCATCGTTCGATTTTCCCGTTTGATTCGGGATGATAGGCCGTCGTACGATTTCGTTTAATGCCGAATTTTTTTAAGAATTCGGAGAACTCGGCACTTTCAAATTGCCTACCCTGGTCCGTGATTATTGTGAGCGGGCAGCCAAATCGTGCGATCCAGTTGTTAAGAATGCCGTTTATAACCGCCGTAGTAGTTATATTGCGAAGCGGAATGCATTCCGGCCAACTGGTGTGCCTGTCGATAAGGGTTAAGAGGTATTTATAACCCTGTGAATCAGGCAGAGGTCCTACTAAATCAACATTCACTTCTTCAAACGGAAGACAATCGTCAAATTCTGCTGGGCGGACTTGAGGGTGGCGAAATTCCTTGAATTTGGAACATTTAGGACATGCTTGGACGTATTCTCGTATTTCGGTATTCATGCGAGGCCAGAAAAGCTTCGACCGAATGAGATCTCGAGTCGCTCGTATTCCGGGATGACTGAAAGAGTGATAGTGCTCGATGAGTTTACGTCGTAGTTGTTTCGGAATAAACGGTCGGGGCATGTCCGATGACGTATCACACCACAGCGAAAGGTTGAGCGCAGGTACCTGGGTTTCTTCGAGGCGGCCGGTCGAAATGAGGTTGCGAAACTCCGATGATTCATCGCTTTGTTGACCAACAGATATTTCTTTTCCGGATGGAAAAGTTGTGAGCTCATGAAGTTCGAGAGAAGGTCGAGATAAGGTGTCGGCGACTACGTTGGAGGTGCCCGGCGTATATCGTATATCGGTCGTGAATTGACTGATGAACTCCATCTGCCTAATACGACGAGGCGAGGCAGTTTTTCTGTCTTGATGGAGCGAGGTCGTGAGCGGTTTATGGTCGGTAATTATATGGAATGTACGTCCCTCAACGAAATCTCGGAAGTGTTTGACGCTTTCGTAAATAGCGAGAAGCTCCTTGTCGAATGTGGAGTATTTCTGCTGCGCTGTTGTCAGTGTTTTAGAGAAAAATCCGAGAGGGGACGTCTTGTTATCGACCTCTTGTTGTAAAACCGCGCCAATTCCGACGTCCGAGGCATCGGTCGTAATTGATAGTCGCCCCTTCGGCGAGGGATGAGCTAGCGTAGTCGCATTTTGCAAATCGTTTTTGCATTTATTGAATGCGGATTTCATTTGGTCCGTCCATTCAATCGTGCGACGATCCTTCTTTTTGGAAGGTTGCGGAATAGCGTTAACTAACGGCTGTTGGTGCATGGCCGCGTTAGGGATATGCCGTCGGTAAAAATTTAACATTCCCAAAAACCTGCGTAGGTCGGTGACGGTAGTCGGAAGCGGGAACGTCGTGAGATTGTCGACCTTTTTAGGTACCGGTCGAATCCCATTTTCGTTTACAATATGACCGAGACAGGTCACTTCGTTTTTCGCAAGGACGCATTTTTCCTTGTTTACAGTGAGACCCTCAGCAGCGAAGACGTCGAGGACCGCTTTTACATGGCGTTCATGTTCCTTGATGTTTCGGGACGCGATTAAAACGTCATCTAAGAAACAAAAGACAAAGTCGAAGTCTCGAAGGATTTGGTCCATATATCGCTGCCATGACTGTGCAGCGTTTTTCAATCCGAAATTCATTTTGCGGTATTCGTATAACCCAAAGGGCGTTATAATCGCTGTTTTCGGAACGTCTTGGGGATTCACGTCGATGTGATGAAACGCACGCGATATGTCGAGCGTGGAGAAAACCGTACATCCGTGGAGGTGAGACGAAAAATCTCGAAGATGCGGAACGGCGTATTGGTCTCCGACAGTGCGTTCGTTCAGTCGTCGATAATCACCGCAAAAACGCCAAGTACCATTAGGTTTAGGTACCGCGTGAAGTGGACTTGCCCAAGGTGATTTCGAAGGTTGAATTATTCCGTCGTTGATGAGTTGTTTGAAGTGTTCCTTCGTTTGACGGAGTTGTTCGGGGTGGAGACGTCTACTTTTCGCTGTGACGGGTGGGCCTTTGGTTTCAATAAAATGTTTGACCGTGGAGAGGTGTGACGATGATCGAGGCTCCGGTCGGTATTTATTGAGCATATTGACGAAGGTCGGCGGAGTAGGTTCGGTGGTGACGCCGGAGTTGACCGTGTTGACGTACCCGCGTATAGGTTTTTGCGAGTGAGGGTTGAATAACTCTCGATTTTTCAAGTCAACGTGTAAGCCAAAATATCCGAGGAAGTCGGCTCCGATAATCGGTCGTTTAACGTCCGCAACTACAAATGACCATTCGTAGATTTCGTTTTGTAGGTAAACCTTCGTTGTAAAAGAACCGTAGGTAGTGATGGCTGTGCCGTTCGCGGCGAAAAGTAGGTAGTCGGATGTTTTTTTCTTCCTATGAACTAAAGAGTTCGGAAGAATTGAGATGCTTGCGCCCGTATCGATCAAAAAAGGTATATTATTTTTATGGCATTTGACGAAAAGACGATTCGTAACGTCGTGGAAAGGGGCGCCCGCCTTGTAAACAGGCGGGCCCGCTAGTTTTCCTGCCATCGTACCTTTTTGAATGAGCAAGGCTGTCGACATTTGGTAGCCTTGTCACGGTATTTAAAATGGTACCAACACAAACCTTGTCGTTGAATCGGAGATTGTGGTCGAGTTTGTTGGTATTTTCGGGCGGGGCTGTTTCGTCTCGGAGGCTGCTTCGTAGCGACTGCCTCGGTGTTACAGTCCGGTTCTATTTGATGAACCGCTGCGGCGCTACGTATTTCGTGCGTAGCATCTGCGATCGGCGCGAGGAATTCTGGCGTTTTATCCATCCACGGAGCAATGGACATTTGGACCGCGATGGGTAGCGCCTTGATCCAAAATGCTTTTAAGATGTCGTTAGGCGTGAGGTCCCCCAGATGATGGCGCATTTGGCGTAAAAGCTGGGAAGGCTTGAGGTCCCCCAGTGGCCGATGCTCGGTGAGTGCCGTGATCCTCGCATGCCGAGATGGCTCGAAAATTTCGATGAGCCGCTGCTTGAGGTCGTCGTAGGGAGTCACAAGCTGGGCTTGTGTTAAATCCGCCGCTTGAACTGCAACATCGTAGGGCAGTAGAGGGATCGTGCGGGTGAAGCGAGCGCGCTGCGTGTTTACATGCGCGCCGGTGAAAGCTGCGTCGAGCTGAATAAACCACAGCCGGGGATCCTCTCGGTAGAACGGCGGAAGAGTGAGCGGTATTGAGACCTTCGTGGCCTCGGCGAAGTCCGGTGCGGGCGGTGGTAGCGGTGGGTCCATAATCCTCGAGTTAGCTTCGTGTTGAATAGCGAACCAAAAACGTGCGGGGTCACCAATGTTATGACTGCGTGTCGGAGCGTGAAGGCGATCGGCTTCCTTCTGATTGTCGATTTGATTGGTTCCTACTCAACGAAGACAAAGGACGGGACAACACTCGATGCCCGGCGCGGGTAACCGCAGACCGTGTGCAAGAGTGTTAAGATCGCCAGCTCGGATACATTCCTAGGCGCGATTGCTCGCCGACCCGGGGGATGCACCACATTTACCTATACCTAGTTGGAGACAGACGACGACTAGGGTAAATGGGAGCAGAAGCCGGCGCGATGAGCTTTATCGCATACCGAAACCCTCTGATGAACTGTGGGCTTCAGAGAAGAGGCGAGGTAGATCGAGAAATAAACAAGTCGAGTTTTCGAAGACGAATGCATAAAGGGGAAGCCCTGAGTCCTCCTTTTATATGGACTTGACAAGGTAAGAAGAGGGTGGAAAAAGGTGACGTCAACTGATGTCACTGTTCCCCGTACCTCACCTTACCTACCGTGCATGGTGAGTCACTCAGGGTTTCCCTCGACCTTTATTGGAGGACTACACAGTTAAAAGTATGAGTCATTACAGAGGATAATTCCTCTGAGCCGAAGAAAGAGTCTGAGATGCGTAACAAATTGGATATTCAACACCTTGCACTAAATGGGATAAAACAGCCCCTACCCCATACTGACTCGCTTCTGTCGTCAGCAATAGCGGTAGTTTTGGATCAAATGGTTTCAGTATCATTGACTCACAAATCAATTTTTTCGCTGCTTGAAAAGCATGTTCATGCTCAGACGACCATTTCCAATGAGCTTTTGGACTAGTGAGTTCGTACAAACAATGAAGGGTGTCCGTGGGATCTTTGATGAATGATCTATGAAAATTGATAAGGGCAATAAACGCTCGCAGCTTATGAACATCCGTGGGGCGAGGACAATCCTTAATTGCTTGGATTTTATCCGGATCTGGCCTACGCCCTTTTTTGGACAAAATGAAACCCAAAAATTTTAGTTCGGTCTTGAACCAGTTACATTTTTTACGATTTAACTGCACATTTGCGTTATTCAATTTGCTGAGGACCCTAACCACATTTTCCAAATTCTCCTGCAAGGTATGACCTCCAATGATAATATTGTCCAAATAAATACCAACCATTGAACACCCTTGAAGCACCTGCTCCATTAATGCTTGAAAAATAGCTGGCGCCGAAGCCAGTCCCTGGGGCAATCTATTGAACTGATAGAGACCTTTGTGAGTGTTGATGGTCAAAACCTCTTTAGAAGCCTCATCCAGCGGAACCTGCATGTACGCATTTTTTAAATCTATTTCCGTGAAAACCGTACACCCTGTCAAGGAATTTACAATGTCTTCCAGTTTTGGAAGAGGATAATGATTTATTTCACATCTTGGATTCACAGTCTTTTTCAGATCCGAACAAACCCTGATTCCCCCACTGGATTTTTTAACTGCCACGATCGGACTTGCCCATGAAGAGGACGAAACGGGCGAAATAATACCCCCTTTCACCATTGCTTCCAATTCATCCTCTAACATAGGCTTCAAGGAGTATGCTGGTTCATAACGTCTAGCAAACACTGGAGTAGCACCTGGCTTCATGGAAACAGTCACTGGATTACAAACAATAGGTTTTGAATTCGGATGAAAAGAATTTGGAAAGCGCTTAACAAATGACTCCACTATTGTTTCCAAACTTTCTGAATCCCGTTCATTCTTGGAGCCCTCCACAGAATTTAAAGAATCCGCGGAAACATCGCTGCGCTCTAACAATTTGTCAAGCCTTTCAATTTGCGATTTGGGTTTTGGTAAGAATGTACAACGCCAATTTGGCCATAAAACATCCATAATATCCCTACCTAACAATGGACAGACCAAATTACCCTCTACCACAAAAAACTTTACTTGATATTTACGTTTATTGTACAACTGAATCGTACAATCCAACTCACCCTTTACCTCCAATTTCGTGTTATTGGCAGCTCTCAAGGACGTGTCAACCTTCTGTACAATTGAATCAGGAACCTTATTTTGAATCAAGGAATACGGGAGCACCGAAACTGATGCTCCACTATCAATTTGCAACAACGTTGTGATATCAAATGCCGGAAAAAATACAGAAATACTTATAGGTTCTGAACTATTCGAATTCAACAACTTAATGAATTTTTGTGGTCTTAATTTAGGCACAATGACAACATTTTTTGAAATTCCATTACCTTGAGAGTGCGCGAACTTCTTGAAAAAACGGCAGGCTATTGCTTTGTGTCCCATCTTCTTACATTCCAAACATTCCAAATGAACGTATGCGCATTCCTCATCCTGGTGTCCATTCCCAAGACATCTTGAACAAGGCAGGGAATCTTGAAGACGTTGCATATTTAACGCACCTCCTCGCATCGATTTCTTCTGATTAGGTGAACGAAATTGTCGCTGAGGTGGCCAGTTGTTACTATCTGCTATTGGTGACGGAAATCTACCATATTGTTGACTGGACCACCCTGAACCACCGTGATAAGGATCTGCGAATTGCGGTGGGGGGAAAGGAGGCGGGAAACGCGAGTAAAAAGGTGCACCGTGACCATGACCTTGAGAAAAAGATGAGTACGCGTCACCGTGGTGGTACTGTGAGCGCCTCCCATAGGGGTAGGGGGGTCGAAATGGTTGAGCGCCAACATGAGACACTCCGCTGGTAAGGCGGGGAAGGGGGGGCCCATGATCGCCAGGCTGTCTACCCCCACCCTTAGCGCCATGCACGAAGAATAACTCCCTGTGACCAAGGTCCTCGACCCCCAACCCTTCGGAATCAACCTTCACCTCAGATCCGTCAACATCACATTCAGCCCCCGACGCATGCTGTATTTTCAAAGCGAAATTTTGTGACGTCTTCTCTACCTCTTTCGTGGAATTAGCTTGAAGTTTATTCATGGCAAGATCAATTAGTTTGCTCAATTCGCTTTCAGAATTTTCCATAAGCAATGCCTTCAAAGAGGGGTCATGCAATCCATTTATGAATTTGTATTTGAACGTGTTATCCGTATCAAAACCAGTATCATGCCCTGTGTCAAAGCCACAGTCGGTAGCTGCTAATCTAATCCGATGTAAATAGTCCTGAAATCCCTCATCGGCCTTTTGCACGCAACTGAAAAACTGCTCAAATTTCCAACCCGCCGTAGGTCTGGGTTTATAAATACCTATCAATCTATGTTTCAACGTGGTGTAGGTAGCAGTATGGTAATCGGAAAATGCTCTCAACCGATCGGACGGTTGTTTTGGTAGGTTAACGAGTAAGTTATACCTCCACGCCCTTGGCTCTATTTCTTCAAATTCAAAACCTTCCTCCAACAAATCAAAAAATCGACCCACGTCGTCCTCGGAAAACGCCGGAACCTTGGACAAAACTTTAGATTTTTTTGGTGCCATGCTTCCCAATAAAAAGTTCGTGTTGATGTTACCTTAGTATTTGCGTGGTGTACAGACTCGTCGCCAATATTGTATTCGGAGAAGCTGGCAGAAGGAAGAACCAATCACTTCACAATAATAGTTTTATTCACTATAAGCACTCAGTAGTACAAAACAGGGGAAAAGCGTAACAAACAAGGGTAGCACACGCGCATACCACTCCGCTCTCTGGCTCGACTGACTGCCTCCCCTCAACGGGCGTTACCCCCTCCCAATCTCTCTCCTCCATACACAACAGTTCTATTCCAGCCAAACAGATAGATAAACAGAAAGAAACCTAACCAAAATAGGTAATTTTGATTCTGGAGGACTCTCATTTTTCTGCTGCAATAAAAAAACGTCTGCCAAGTGGGTGTGGCACATAGCTTCCTCGTGTCCATAACCCGATTGTATAGATGATCCGATGAATAGTAGTTAATCTCAAAACACCAATCTCTAAGTACCTTTCACTACCCTCATAGGGGACCATCTACACGCTAATCTGGACAATCCTAGAAAATTTCATCAAATTCGGATGAAAAAATAAGTGAGTAGATGTATGTGATTGGATCAAAAAAAATACTTAGCCTCGGCTGGGATTCGAACCCGCGATCCCTGGAGCACAAATCAAGACTCTGTCCTCTGAGCTATTGAAGCCTTGTCATGTATGTAAGATTTGAGATTCTCACAGGAGACCATCCCTCTATGAATGAATCCCTCTCTGAAAAACAATTCTCTATGATTTTCATACGATACCATCTAAACACTACTCTGTAACATCCCTGAAAATTTCATTGAAATCGGATGGAAAATGTAGAAGTCATGGACGTTACGAGAAAATTCACGTTTGCGCATGCGCAGTCGCTACTATCAGTCCGAAGGTGGTGATTTTCATAGGGGACCATTTAAATACTAATCTGTAACATCCCTGAAAATTTCATTGAAATCGGATTGAAAATGTAGAAGTTATGGCCGTTACAAGGAATTCACGTTTGCGCATGCGCAGTCGCTTCTATCAGTCCGAGGATGATGATTTTCATAGGGGACCATTCACAACCTAATCCACATAATCCCTGAAAATTTCATAGAAATCGAGTGGAAAATGTGGAAGTTATGGCCGTTAGAAGGAAATTCACGTTTGCGCATGCGCAGTAGCTACTATCAGTCGGAAGGTGATGATTTTCATAGGGGACCATCTAAGTACTAATCTGTAATATCCGTGAAAATTTCATTGAAATAGGATGGAAAGTGTAGAAATTATGGCCGTTACAAGGAATTCACGTTTGCGCATGCGCAGTCGCTTCTATCAGTCCGAGGATGATGATTTTCATAGGGGACCGTCTACACACCAACCCGCACAATCCCTGAAAATTTCATCGAAATCGGACAATAACTTCGTATAGTTATGCGCGTTACAAGGAATTGATGACAGACACACAGACACAGAGACACACGGACACACAGACACACAGACAGACAGACACGGAACCAAAATTGTTCAGAAAGGTCTAAAACGCAAAACGCGAGTGAAAATTTTGATTTTGGAGAACTTTTTTTTTCGTCCTTGAAAAGTGAAAACAATGCTTCCGCTACCTTGGTAGACTCGGAAGCAATAATTGTTATTTATGATTGGAAAAATAGTTCACCTCTATACTCGATCGTATAGGAACTAATAATTCAGATCTGTAATTACATCAGCAATTTTAGCACTCGGTAGCCATTTCCATCTCACAGATTCCGAGGACTTAGCCCAGACATTAAGGGTGAGGGACAAGATTTAATTGTCTTGTTCCCGAATTGATGGAGGAAGGATTGTGCCTCTTCGGGGTATGCCATCAGATGACGATTCTGCTCCCCATGGGGGTTGAGTTTAGCACCAATCTCGTCGTGTCCATTCGGTCAAGGCGTCGCACGTCTTTGAGTAGCCATAGCCTTGAATGAAAAATGTTCATCCTACCCCTGCCTTGCCATATCCCTTTCCAGCATTCCTAACTTTTGGGGTAAGGATACAAACAAAACCAAGACTACAAGTTTGCGGAAGCTTAGGCTCACCCCAGGGTTACAAGTTACCCATGTCTCGTGATCTGGCCAACAGAAGATTGTTAATATAGACGGAAAACTTTGTCAAAAATCCGGACAATATTTCAGGACGTCCCACCCCCAAGACTTGGGCATCCGTTTGCAATTGATGTAAGGTAATGGAGGACAACTACACAGTACGGAGAAAAAAAATTACCAGATACAAATCCATTTCAGACCAATCTGAATAGAAATCCGCGAAAAAAACCATAGGTATGTCTGTGTCTGTGTACATTCGAGTGTTACAAATCTTAGGTACTCTGCCGTGCCCAGGCCTTAGTTTCCAACCGATTTGAGCGTTTATTGCTTCCGAGTCTACCAAGGTAGCGGAAGCTTTGTTTTCACTTTTCAAGGACGAAAAAAAAAAGTTCTCCAAAATCAAAATTTTCACTCGCGTTTTGCGTTTTAGACCTTTCTGAACAATTTTGGTTCCGTGTCTGTCTGTCTGTGTGTCTGTGTGTCTGTCTGTCTGTGTGTCTGTGTGTCTGTCATGAATTCCTTGTAACGCGCATAACTATACGAAGTTATTGTCCGATTTCGATGAAATTTTCAGGGATTGTGCGGGTTGGTGTGTAGACGGTCCCCTATGAAAATCATCATCCTCGGACTGATAGAAGCGACTGCGCATGCGCAAACGTGAAATCCTTGTAACGGCCATAACTTCTACATTTTCCATCCGATTTCGATGAAATTTTCAGGGAATGTGCGGGTTGGTGTGTAGACGGTCCCCTATGAAATTCATTATCTTCGGATTGATAGAAGCGACTGCGCATGCGCAAACGTGAATTTCCTTGTAACAGCCGTAACTTCCACATTTTCCATCCGATTTCAATGAAATTTTCAGGGATTACGCGGATTAGGTTGTAGATGGTCCCCAATGAAAATCAAGGCCTTGAAATTTACAGTAGCCTCTGCGCATGCGCAAACGTAAAATCCTTGTAACAACCGTAACAGTCGCGTGTGACCTGAGGATCTCAAACCCCATTCTTCCAACCCCTTTGTAGATCAAATAGCAATGCTCTGGACTCCTACCCAGGAGTTCTAGGTTCGACTCCTAGATAAGTTAAGAAATTTTTTGATCCAATCACTACCGCACTTACATTTTTCGTCCAAATTTGATGAAATTTTCTAGGATTGTCCAGATTAGCGTGTAAATGGTCCCCTAAGAGGGTAGTGAAAGGTACTTAGAGATTGGTGTTTTCAGATTAACTACTATGTATCGGATCATCTATATAATCGGTTTATGGATACGAGGAAGCTATGTGCCACACCAATTTGGCAGACGTTTTTTTGGTTCGACACAAATTACTTCCCAGTTGCACTTTTCTTTTACTTCATCAGCCAATGACAATTTGGCTGTGAAGAGGGCGAGTGGGGGATTATATTCACAAGATTCACGGCTTTTCAATATTTCTATTTCTATTAAGCCTTACTCATGGAACCCATGCTTTGAAATTCAGGGAAAATAATCAAGATACCTCTGGATTTTTATTAACTATTCTATGTGCCTATTCTTATGAGGGTTTTTGGATGTTTCACCTTGAATACAGAAGATTACTTCTGACAACTGAAAAAACCTGTTTGACTGAAAAAAATGTTTTAACCTGTTACCGATGTGGTGCCAGGCTGGCACCGTGAGAGGAGGAGGAGGAGAGACTAGAACTAACATGTTGGGTATCGAAGCTCATGGATTTTAAAATGCTTTTCAAAGTCGGGGCTCTATGGTTACGGTGAGGGGGGATATTAGTGATAAGTCTCTTCTTATCGACGATTTCCGATTTCAAAATAACCAATAATGCTCCCATTATGCTAAAAATGATAAAATACTTCCACTGCATATTAACTAAATTACATTGGGTGAAACAGTTTCGTGGTAAATACATTTATTTTTATCATTTACCAGTTGATATTGAAAGAACTCTCCTTATCCAATGGGAAGCCCCCTGGAATGCATCCATTATCAATCAAAATGTTTCTGTTTCTTCTAGAAATTGTACACTAGACTACGCCGTTTTGTTTTCATCACCGTTCACCTTCTAATCGAAGTACATCGATAATTCATTAGATTGGTATTACAATATTTATGTATGGGATAACAATAGCTCTAAAAAGTTATCCTGGTGTATCACTATTACGCGGGTTTAATACGCTTTTCAATGTATATAAACAGGAATCCATAATTCACAAAGTAAGCGGAAGCTGCCCAGTACAATGTAATCAACTTCACTAAATTGATATAATTCTTCAAGGCACATCCTAAAATGGTTTATTACCTTCAGAAAACTTTGGTCGTTTTCCTTTGGCAAAGGAAAACTTCGCGGTTCTTTCCTTGGCATCCCTCCAAAGAGGTTCATTTACGACTACCCTTCAACCACAAATGAAGTGCTTTGAAGGAGGAGAAAAGTCAACAATTTATTGATGTTGAATGCGAATAAAGAGCAAAACTGCTCCTTCATAGCATATAAATGTTGTACAGGAGGACTAGAGATCCCTACAACCGCCCATGCTACTCTAGACTCAAGATGTATCAACGACTTTTTACGCAATGACTTTTTTTTTAGTTGCAATTCAAATATCGCAAACAGGGGAGTTATTTTACTCCATTTAGGCCTTTATACAAAACATTAGTGGAGCATGCACATGGAAACGTGTCTGCTCTATTTCAAAGAGTGCTCATCGAATTGTCAAGTGGACTGACGTGTTTTCCACAAGCGTGAAATCTCTGCATGTGCGAAACTCAGTTAAATGAGAACCCTCGGCGCGTTGATTAGAAACGTGAAATCCCAGCACTGCGGTGTTTGCATACTGATGTCCCATTTGTTAATTTGTTGGAAGGAGAATCACCGCTTTAGGGCTCGAAAAAAATCGATAATTTATATTCAGCTGAGTATACCGACAATTGGATAGAAGTAGTCATTTGAGATTGTTCCAAAACATAGATTCACGAAGAAAATAATGCAAAATGTCCACACTTAACATTATAAAACTTTGGAATATCTTCATTTTCCTCGAAAATGCGTTAATGATAAAATTACAAACATCCTTCCCTTTTCACTATAAAGTTTATTCAATCAACGTGGCCAAGGACGGCCTGCTCTACGTTGAAGAGAGTGGATGTACGACATGAACTAGAACCATCTCGGAACTTAGTCGTCATTTAGTGCCCTTCGCATGGTAATCTGTGCAGCCATTCCAAAGTTTAGTCAATACACCATTCTTCAATGAATGAAAATAGAAAATATAACAAATAATTTTTTGTACCACTCAAACATCCACAAAAATTACACCAGAATCCACTTACAAAACCAACTTGTAGGTTATTTATAATGGGAGTTTTCATTACCTATTTATATTGAGCTCCCAAACAACATTTCCAAGTAGCTCCAAAATGAATCAACACGATTATTTCAATAAAGCAGACTTTGGTAACGGCAAACGGTTTCATTATTAAAACTATAGTATATTGTTGAAGCTCTAGTTATAAAGGTCTCTGGCAAGCTAATTCATTAGGACGCCTCTGGGGCATTTCAAGTCCCTTCTAACCACTTCCTTTCTACTTACTTTGGTCTTTATTCTATTCACGGGGGAAATGAAAACCTGAAATGCTCGGCGGAACCAATACAGGCTGTCAACGATTTCTGATCTCAAGGAAAATTGAAATAGCGGGCAACAATAATTAATCATAAAATGTGGTGATAAGACTAACAACAAGTTCAACAAACTCGAATGCTAGCAAAGGTGAACGTAGCAGAAGTTGAAATTTCTTCCTCACTCCTTACTCTAGATATTTTGAAATGCACACAGAAAGAGACTCACAATTCACATAACACATTTACAATTACGAAACAATGATTTTTCTACTATCCCATCGATTTCTTTGTTTAAATTAAACGAAAAGAGATACGTTACTCGCTATTGATAGTTGTTATGATTATCTTTTTTTTAATTCTGTTGAGTTTTTCTTTGATAGGTGAGTAGTAGTTCCAATAACATTTATGATCTACACACACGCCCATTGCATAGAGAAATTTGTAGAACGAAACCTATTTACGCTGTTCCGTGATCGGTAAATTCACAAAAATTGAGTTTGTACGAAAGACAACTCGGAGAAAATAACAAGGGTTTTAAATATGAAAAAACGGAGAATTTTGGCAATAATTAATAAAATATGAAGACCCATACTCTGAAGGATGGAGAGACGTAAGTGTTGGTTACTGGCAACGATTATGAGTGTCTTTTCCCTTGCTTAATTAAGAAGACTCCTGTTGCCTCTGAGCGTTACAAGATGAACAACAGGCTGGTCAGCCACTTCTCATCGAGAGACTGGTCATCATGAACATACCACAAAAAACCAATGCAGCCTTCAGAGGAGTCAAGCTTATAAGACGGTGCTCAATTTGAGAGGACTACCTTCTACCAAACTCCATTTTTCACCGGATTTTCACGCCAGAAAATCTGCTGCAGCGCCTGGTACCTCCCATCATTAGATCTCTTCACGTCTTCTGTTCTCAAGATCGTCGTCCATCATCCTGAGCAGCAGATGAGAATCAGAGTCCCAGTTTTATCCTTCCAGTCTCGATTCTAATCATAGTACTCGTATCCTGACATTTCTTGAGTCAGTAGGGAAACGGCTTTAATACCTACATCTAGTCTGATTTTTTTCTAGTTCGTCACGTTATTAGCACTAACTTCTTTGGTGGTGGAAGTTTCGTGATCATCAGGGGGGAGTAATATTGGCTTCCTCGCAAATTGGAATTATACACGGGATTCACGCTTTGGAAAGAAAATCTGAAAGTAAAATAAATATGTTTTTTTCTTCTAAGAAAGTACTCGTAGGATAGAAACCCCAGGCTGAACACACCTGACTCTTCTCTCAAAAGAATGTTATTCGTTTTTTCTCTTGGAGACAAAAATAAGGTGGGAAGCAAAAAATATCATTGAGTTTAATACTGACAAGGACGTTAGCTGTACCTATTACGAACAAATATTCAACCGAGAGAAATGTTTATATTTTCGAGTTAAAAAATTGAAGGCGCCCTAGTTTTCCTCTCAAACGTTTCATGTTGTAATCCGAGAAAAAACGTAAGGACCAAAAGGTTAGAAAGTCAAGATAAAGCGCCGTTTATGAGAGCGTAGCAGTAATTTCACCACACAAAAGATACCTCGAGGTTGCTTTCATCTCAAACCAAGGCTCCCCCTTTTGAAATATGGAAAAATCTATAAATTATTAAATATCTTTCTCCGTGCCACTTGCAGCGCGAGCGATGTCCTATCTAAATTAGGAACGGTACCTAACTTTCATACCAAGAGAACACTGTACACCCAGCAAAGCTCGATAGCACCCAACTTTATCGATTTAATTAATTATAGTAAGTAATACAACGTAGATTTATGCATCACAACAAAATTCTCATTGTATTTTCCCGTCAGAGTGAACAAATCTGGTATCAATCTTTGGTCAAAGCAAGGTGAGTTCCTAAGTTTTTTTTTTCTTGTGTATTACCTTAAGGAAAAACTAATTTCCTGACTTCACAACTCTCGATTAAGTTGACGATTCCATCCTTTTAACAAGAAACTTTTTAAACTAAAGCAAATATTTGAAAACGAATTATATAGTTGTATGAATCTTACAAAAACACTCAGTATAGTAGTTGTTCCTTAAGGGGTTATTGGTTATTTCAGTCAGAAAGAACTAATTAACCCAACTTATAGCCTGTTATCCATGGAAATGCATTTCTTTGTTCTCAGAATGATAGCAGCTCCAGAGCATTTTAAAAATGCAGACTTTTTTTTCTCTCTAAATTGTCTTCCTTAGATCCGATCCAAAGCACTAGATTGATAGGTTCTAAATCGACTAAGTAGGTAGGTCTGATTCTGATCAAACTTGGGGATCCTAGTTAAGTATTGATGTTTCGATCATACCTAGTATGTTTCATTGTGACCACTTACACACTGCGCATATGTGAGATCCTCCAACTCTATACCCTTACGGTTCAATTAGGACGAAACTCTAATAAATCTAGTATATAAGAAAAACAACACCATTGTTTCCGAATCAAAGAAATTCACTCCCTTAATTTACTTGAAATAACTTTCAAAATCTTCAACAAATTTCAGTAAAATTACTATGGATTGTGCGGATTTTCCCCTAAATTGTCACTAATCAATCTCATTGCTTATACAATAATACTGTACCCAACACCAGCATGCATAAATACACTCAAAGCCTGTAAGCCTGAGTAAGCCTTACATCACACCCATTTGGAAGATTTTTTGTTGTTTTTGATCTGGCAAACCTTTGACTTATTAATAGACATCGGTGGGTAAGACGTGGCTATATGCACTTTTTTTATCTTTCTCATTACTTTTCATTTTGTATCTTTTTTTACATGAAATTCATGATTCTGGGTTTTTTTCAATTTCCGGAATTGCCGGACACTGAAAGAGCGGTTCAGTTCAAATTTCCAGTATCGGGCCATTAGCCTCCCTTTGTGATTTGAAAAGTTCATGCTCTAGTTGAGTGAAAGCCCTATTTTTAGATACTCTCCGTCAGAAGTAAGGAAAGTAAGGAGACATGCATGTAAGAGCCTACGATATTTTGAAAAGGAACCGGACATCGATTAGGGGAGCTAGAGCTGGAGGACGCCAAGCAGAATTATGTGAGGGGGCGTCGTCCCCTTCCTCTCCAAGCGTCTTGGCTAAGGGCCTTTCATGTCTCTTGGGGGAAATATAGGTCACATCTATTTCGCTTTTGTACATTTCACTGTTCGGTTGACTCCATCGGAAAAGCAATGTCTATCCGTTTCAGATATATCGGGAGAGAGAAACTTTATCAACAAGAATCTATTTTTTACTTTAGACAATATTTATTCGCAAAGTGTGAAAATCCAATCAGACCTTCCATACCAAATCAGCTGAGGCCTACGATTCAAAGTTTGACTCACTATAGATGAGGTTTTGATGTAAGTAGTTTTGATTGGTTGGCCCAATTAAATAATGTTCAGGTCAATAGGATCGAGATGAGCATGGCAAAAAATTGTAATTTTACAGCTACTTTAAGCTTTTTTGGAAAAAATGTCAGGGATTTTTTTCAATTTTGTTTATATGAAATTTTTGAGAACATAATTATTATTTATACATTAAATAAGAACTAAATTTTGGCATTGATGGTGTAATACAATCATAAAACAAGTAATCCATAAGCCAGCTACATGATGCATTAAGAAGAATCGAAAACATTGTAAACTTGGCGCTCCGCGCCTCGCCAGGGGGCAAGCCCTCTGGACCCCGGTTACCTCTATTTGCGTACTTCGGACGAAATTATTGAAACACAGAATGTGTTTTAGCTCACGCGTTTCACATAATTTCGCTACTTTCCTCCCACTAAATCAGAATCTCAATCAGAATCACCAGGTTACACAATCCTTAGTTCCGTATCATCGGTATCCATGTTCTCATAATTTCGCTTCTTTCCTCCCACTAAATCAGAATCTCAATCAGAATCAGAATCACCAGGTTACGCGATCCTTAGTTCCGTATCATCGGTATCCATGTTGTCGTCCCATATTTCGTTAGCTTTTTTTCTAGTTAGTCCATGGCTAAAACACATTCTGTTTTAAAATAGGGACCTATTTTAGAAGTAGAATATTCCCCTGAAGAACTGCTATAGCAAACAAAGCAACAGGTGAACGGAGATAGGAAGATTTTCTAGTTCTCTAGGGTCCTGTTCCCCTAAACAGACCTAAAGACAAAAGGTCCGGCGCTTTGTTGTCAAGTCTTCCTTGCGATACCATGACTCCTTCAATCGAAGACAACGTAAACATAACGATAACGTAAGCACTGGGGATATCAGTTTTTGGCTGTTTCGAATTTTTTTTTCTAATATTTTCGTTTCTTTACTAAGCAATTTGTTGTGAGGAGTTTCAATTGGACGTTTATATCCAAGCGCCAAAATTTCAAAAACCGAGTTTTTTGTATCAACGATCTGTCTCAACGAGTACCTCAGAATTTTATTAATTAAGTGCAAACCGTTTTTCAGCAGATCAGTAATATTAGTATAAACCAATCAAATTGCGAGTTGCCAAAATCAACCTAAATCAACAAAGCACCCCATTGCTCTAGGTATACTACTCGGATTAATACAATATTCATTTCCAAAAAGAGGAGTTAACAGCCTTGTCAGCTTGGAAAGGTCCAAACTTCCGCCTCCGCTGAAACTTTTGAAGTTAACTTGTTTTGCAGAGTTGGTGAGCGAATCGCGATAATCCGACGGTCCAACACCCTCGTCAACGGGGCACTCTTAGTTGTGGTCAGGTAACAATTTCAGACAGTTCAAGCCTGACGAGCAAATTAAGGAATCGCGTTATTATAGTTAGACCAACATAATAAGTTACTCGAGGCCATACCTGATTATTTGGAAGGAACAATATGCTCGCCAGGTTATTTTTCAAACTATGTTATTCAAAGGTGATGTCTTCCAGCTGAAACACGGCATTTTTCAAAGACCATCAAACGCTTCGAATATGCTCCATTTCATCACCTTTCCAATGGTAAACCATTTTTTAGGTTTACTGTAAAATTTAAGGGAAATTTAAACAAAAAAGTTATTTCAGCAAAGATTGAAAAGGAGTTTTTTCACCTTGTTCCAAGTCAAAAAAGTTGTATTCTAAGCGGAGTAAAAAATTGAAGTGGGGAAAGTTGTTGCAAATCGTTTCCAGTAGTATTGATTATTGGTATTGGGACACCCAGTAATAACCAAGTGCAATTGGAGAATCACGGTAAAAACAGGTACCTACCGACTCTAATAAATTGGAAAACTGTCAACTTTGTACTCTTACACATAACTGATCTTTGTACTCGTATACAGGAACGATTTTGCGTATTTTGAAGTACAAGAAGTAATAACTCGCAAAACAAGGCTGGTAAGACAACGAAAAAACAACTCCGGTGAACATAATCTCCCTTGTTAACTCGCAGAAGGGAGCGTGATAGTGCTATGGGCTCGTTATAAAAGACATGAAAAACGAAGAATTACTGAGCTTTGAAACATGAGTATCAGCCCCACTCATAAATGACTTTCCAGTTTTTCACAGACCATGACTGGAGTAACAAGGTGATCAATAGTCGTTTCATAATTAATTAGATAATAGTACCCCAGAGTTTACCGAAAAGTAGATGGAGCTTCTTGTTCCATTTCGTGGAAGTCAAATACTTTTCTCCAAAATCGAAATTATTAACAGTCAACCACGTAATCACAGTGTTCCTCTAGAAAGCAGTACATAATATGTTCCAATCCAACGAAATTATTGTCGAGTGTGTTGGTCTCAGTCTGATTGTAGGTAATTCAATCCCTTAAAACTGTTAACCACATTCACAATAGGATGGCAAAGCTCCAGCGAAATTTTTAGTATGTGGTTAAAACCTCCATTGTGAAATCAGCAACCCTTGGTTATGCTGAAAAATAGTGAAGGTTTGGGTAATTAATTTTTTTAAAGGCCAAATTGAACTTGAGAAACACACTAAGTAGTCGTTTCCAAAGTATCTCATAGATTTAATTAATCTTCAATGAAAGTTCGGTGATAATTTTGTACAAAAATTGACATAATATGTCACAGTGGCGTTAAAGAATTTCGATCATGCCCACGTGTTAGTAAGGAGAATTTAGGACTCAACTCCTGCAAGTCTTGATTACTACTACTCTCTAGGGTCTATCGTGATCCAGGAAAATCATGTTTGATGTTTTCGGCTTTTTATCCATTGATACTTAGTAAGATTCGTGAGGAGAGCTGAATTTCGGTGGAAAGAAGTTGATCAACGAAACAAGAGATTTTGGAAACGAGGAATGGAAACAAGTGATTTTGAGGAAGTCGGGTTAGCTATTTAAGAGATACAGCAAAAATTACCCTCTATCCCCCTCTATCCCTCTCTCTCTCTAGGTTGGTGAAATATCGATCGATACTCTTGGGAACACTGGAAGTAATCAGGTAGGAGTCAGATTAGTTACATGTTGAGCATATTATGTTTTTTCCGGAATGATGAAAATTTAGAACAGTTAGAGCATGTTTACGGAAACAATCTAAGCACCAAGTGACAAAATACTCGTACATAGAAGCCCATAGAAGGCACAAGTTTTTACAATTTCACAATTTACAGTTTATTAAAAAGTTTGTCAAGAGGGGGTTGTTGTAGACAACCGTACAACACAGATTGATAATGTTCAAGTACCTTCTACTACCTTCCCAATTTGATGATCTCATGACATCGAACAACCCACCCAAACTATAAGGTCTATCAAATTCGATATTCGGTATTTTGACATTTTATGTCTTTACTATGGCACATAAATGAAAGATCGTCACGCGGGGATCGTTACGCGGGGAGCGTTATGAGGGGAGCGTTACGCGGAAATTTCTGATTATTTTCACGTACAACCAATCGTTCCTAGGGAAAACTAACTTCCTCATTTTCCACCCCACAAAAATCGTTCACCACTCGTTGGAAAGCTCTCAATTTATTAAACATAAGACATAAAATGTCTCTCGTGGTTGCGTACTTGTACGAAAGCTGTATCCACCGTTTGTGTTTTTTCTCTTATCCTTAAAAGAGAAAACAGTGAGCTAGCTTGGTAGGATCGAGAGAAAAAGACACTGCTTCAACATGAGAGCTTTGGGTAACAATCTTATGAGTTCATACTCTCGCCTTTCGAGCGTGTATACTCGAGGGTTGGTCGATTTACGTATGTTCGGTCGGACCAATACCTTCAATACTTTCAGTCCCCAAATTTACAAGGTCACGAGATATGTACGGGTAGCAGGTATTTTTCCCAATTTCATGTTAACAATTCATGCAAGCATACATGCCAGCAGTGAAGCGGCACTCTATTTATAGCCATTTCCTTCCCCACGTTCATATCTAATGCAAGAGGGGCGGAGGTGGAGACATCCGAGTGGATTCAGGAGGGTGTTTTTGCAACACGTTCCGTGATCCTTGGAAAGTAAACTCAAAATAAGTAAAAGGTCACCAACACATTTCAAGTTTGAAATTGAAGCGCGAATTCCGCTTCTACAGAATTAACCTTGAGGGTGGCGGAAAGTAGATAAGCCTCGAACGACGTTGAGTGTCCGCTCGGGTGACCAGTGACCACTCCTGGAAGGGCAGCGGTCCCATCGGCCTGCCCTGAATAATTGAGCTGGTCCGGGGATCCGGTGTTATCCCTGGGGGAAGTGGACAACGACTGCATTCGCGTCCGACCACTTCCTTCCGCCTCCCTGGGCGTGAGCTCCTATTATAATTTCTGCCTGTTCCTCAGTTGTAGAACTTAATTCAGTCTATCTGTCAAATTGATGCATCATGACTAGGAACAAGATTTTACATATTTTAAATAATTATTTTTTGGCTCTGAATGTTTCTTAGGGGTTTTGAGGGGTTTTAAGCTGTTTCCAACAATTTAGACGCAATTCAGTTTTACATATATATTTTTAGGTTTTCAAATATTTGGATGGTTTTAGAATATTACTTTCAAAATATTTGGATAGTTTCTAAGAAAAAAAGAAAAATAAATCGCAGGATATTCAATTTTGTCAAACTGCAGGATTGTTTTTTTTTTCTTTTTGACCTTGCATTTATTTATACATATTGCCAGCACAATTTCATTTAGTTCTTATACAATTTTTTACTTTAAGATATCTTTTGTCACTTCGCAATCAGCTGTTCTAATGAGTTCGTGCAACTCGCGGTTCTCTAGGACTTGTCCCCATTCTCTTCATAAATTGCGAACTGCATAATCTTGTGTTCCATGTCTTCTTCTACTTCGCAGTGCTCGCAATTTGGCGAATCTGTTATTCCTACCAAATACGGACTGCGGTTAACTTCACCATAGTTCGTCCTCAATCTTATCATTTGGACAATGTCTTACCGATTCAACGTGTGGTAGGAGAACCATAGTTTGGGCTGGATCCTGTAGTGGCTTATTGGCCCTTTTCCAATGAAGCTTGCTCGTACAGGTTTTGCCATTCAACTAGCGTAGCTCCGTGAGTTTTAGCGCGTCTGGGAGAGGTAGGCGGGTATGTGTAGCGTTATCCTGCTGTTCCGTTCCATATTTGGAAGCAAGATCAGCCATTTCATTTCTTTCGACGTTACTGTGTCCCGGGACCCATTGGATAGTGACATTTACATCGGGATTTTCCAATATTACAGCTGGAAAATCATCCTGCTCCAAACTGCAGGATGATTCCTATTCAACCAAGAATAGCTCCATTGTGTACCTACCTGATTTTCTCTTAACCTTTGAGTGAAAGGTGGCAAGATGTTTAGTAAATCCCCAAGGGGCCTGGAAATTGCATGGACCAAGGCCAAAAATTAATTAGACGCACATAAGTTGAGGTATCTTGGTAATCTTAGAAAAAATGGTAAGCCGAGGTAAACATAGAAAAAATGCAGTAGGACGTAATAATTTATAGTACTCACGATTGTTTTTCATATATTCAAACGTTTTATTTCACGTTGTATTTCATGAGTTATTTTAATTGTAACAAAACACAAATAAGTTGATATGAAACAGTGACATGCCTTCACTTATTTGTCCTATAACTTCGTAATTACGCGTTTTCCGTCCAGAGTAGATTATCATTCAATTATCATCCTTGGTAAAAACGTTGTTAAGAAATTTTTGAAAATTGTCTCATTTGTTTATTGAATTTATACATCCACACAATTATCCATGCAATTTTGGAAATTGTATTGTGATGGTCCCAAACGGATTCTCATGAAAAAAATTGAAGCACTTTTTTTACTAGGGCTGTTTGAAAATATGTGTGACTATGAACAAAGATTTGAACATTTTATCTCGAGTGTTCTCAAGGAACATCGTAAAATACATTTACAAGGAACATGTTTTAGCCGTGAGATAACTGGCCAAAATGGTGTTACGAAAAAGCGACTACTATTTTGCAATGATTTCCACTTACAACCAAGTACTTAGTTGCTATGGAACTTAATCTTTGTCATTCATTTTCGTGGAAAAATTTGAAAAAAAAAAATTTATGCATAAATTAAATACTGCCAAACCCGCTTAGTTATGAAAGAAACTGAGATATACCCCTGAGTTAAAAGAACTGTAAACAACATTGATAGATAATATAACTCTTGCATTATAGCTACTTACTACTAAAGGTTCTGCACTAAATTTGGCTAAAACATGATCCATGTTTTTAAAATTTACGTGAAGCGCCGAGTTTTTTCATCAGATTTGTCACTCGCTAACCTCCTGTCAATGGAATTACTTTTACACTTGCACTACTACTGGAATGGTTCCAACTAACTAGCAACGTTTCTATGGTGATGAAAAGCGTTTTTAAATTACTTTTTCCCTGTAAATACAACGGACTTCTGGGTCTTCGGCGGATTTGAGATTTTAATGCGACTGGATGGCTCTTTTGGAGATGTAAATTGGTGTTCCTGAGACTGCACATTCCAAGAAGAAACTAGAAGAACCTCAGCTGAGCCATAAGTCTGATATCAACGGCACGAGCCGACGCGACGTCGAGGCAGGGCGAGAGGACATTATCGGGAAGGGTGGGTATTGTTCGTGATAGCCGGGTTGACAGTATCAGAACGCCGCGATAGGAAACAGAGACCCACCGCTGACTACCACCGTCCTGCTACGGAGTGAGGCTTCTCAACATGTTCCAATACGAGCTACCATCCTACGTCAATACCTGCTAGCTTCTGACTTTCTCACTGGTTTGAGGAACTATGATTTGATTTACGAGTAGATACTTAAAAGCACAATCCGTTTGACCATCACTTCCTGTACTTTTTAGGACGTCCCACAGTAAGACTTGGGCGTCCTTATGCGATCGATCTGGGGTGAAGTTGGACAACACTCAACAGAAGAAACAAATAACCACACAGTAATCCGTTTCAGACCATTCTGAATCCAAATCCGCGAGAAAAAAAACCATAGGTGTATGTCTGTGTGTGTGTGTGACAAAATCTTGTGTCGTCTGCACAGGCCTTAGTACTCAACCGATTTTCCTGGTTCTTTTTTTTCGACGCGGAAAACTATCTAGTTGTGCACTACGTCGCCGGAATTTCGAATTTTGCCTTTTAAGGGGGGAAAGGGGGAGTTAATGCTCAAAAAACGTGCGTTTTTGGGCATAATCTTGTGTCGTCTGCCCAGGCCTCAGTTCTCAACCGATTTTTGTGGTTCTTTTTTTCATCGACGCGGAAAACTATCTAGTTGTGCACTACGGCGCCGAAATTTTGAATTTTGCTTTTTAATGGGGGGGAAGGAGGGGTTAATGTTTAAAAACGTGCGTTTGCGGGCATAATCCTGTAAACTCTGCCCAGGCCTCAATTTCCAACCGATTTGTGTGTTTCTTTTTTGTTTGACTCAAGTAACTTCCAAGTTGTACATAATTTCACCTGAGTACCAAAATTCGCAAGGGGAGGAGGCAAGTGGGGGATAATATTCATAAAATATCCGATTTTTCAATATTTCGGTTCCTTTACTGCTTACTAATTGTACACAACCTTTGAAATTGAGGAAAAATTCTCATTATACCTCCGTATTTTCATGAATTATTCTTTGTACCACCATGGAACTAACAGTGGTGCCACCGTGGTGCCAGTACACCCCTTCATCAATAACTGCTTAATGAAGCAAGGTGAAATCAGGGGACCATCTACATCCAAATCTGCATAATACCTGGAAATTTCATCGAAATCGGATAGAAAAGGTGGAAGTAATGGCTATTACAAGAAATTTTAACAGTCCGGGGCAAAGATTTTCATATCGGACCATCTACACCCCAATCCGTACAATCCCTGAACATTTCATCAAAATCAGACAACAACTTCTCGTATAGTTCTACCCATTAAAAGGGTTTCATGAAAAAATCACAGACATGGAGCCGAAATTGTTCCGAAAACCCCCAAACATAAAACAGGTGTGAAAATTTTGATTTTGGAGAACTTTTTTTTAACATTGAAATTTGAAAACAATGATTCCACTACCTAGATTGAACTAGGAGCAAACATCGCAATAAAGAGTTTTTTAGATACGAGGTTCTCGAAGAAAAGTGCGGCCACTTGAATTGGAGGACGGGGCAGCTGTTGGAAGAAAACCTATGACCCCCCCCCCCCCCAAAGAATGAAATCCCCCGTTGTTATTTACAGTAACTCTATTGTTACGGTTGAAGAAAATTGTACTGAATGATATTCATTTATTTTGGGTCAAATCCCAACGAAAATGGAGAAGGAGAATAAGAGACGGCCGAGAACTTGCTAAATCCAGTTACAGCTACGGGAAAGAGCAACAACCGAATCAAAACGAACGAGTGGACGAAACTTGGACGAAAAGAGTTGTTCGCAAAGACTAGACAGGAACTAGAGACCTATTTATATGACTCGCTATTTTTGAAACAAGGCGTTTCTCAAGTGGAATTCCCCTTTTCTACTATCGGATACGGCTAAACTGAAGAGAGTGGTATAATTTTAGATTCTAAATGTGTGTCAAATAAATAGTCGTTAGTTTACTCTGAAGGTGGATCCTCTGAGATTCTCATAGCATTCCCAGATTTTCCTGAGCGTCGAGGGATTTCAAGCTTCAACTACATTGAGCTGATCAATTTGTTGATTATAGTGCCAAGAGAAAACGAGTTGAATTTGTTATTTCCTGGGTAGGCCAAATGTTATGAGAATCTGTTGGCAACTGATTCCCTTCGAGTCGCTCGTGTTAGTGACACCGGTTACATCCAGAATGTGCCCAAAAAAATACAAACTACATTTTGTGAAACACAGCAAATGATTGACCTTTCTTACCCACAGAAATGAACCGGACGATTTGGCTGTTTCAACATTTTTATTGGGCAGTATATTTTTTAAAATTGTTTATGTTGTAAAATTCCAGAACCTAATACAACCAATAGTATAATAAAATAAAACAATGATACAATAATGAAATATCAATAAATTAATGACGAAACATTTTGATAAAAGTAAAGAAACCCTTATGTGGCCCGTGGCAGGGAATCACCTCGGCCATTAATTATTTTATAATTTTGTTTCATATTTACCCAGAATACATTTCATGGAATATAAATTATCCCATGACACAATTATTATTTTTATTTTGATACACAAGCTCATGCTCGGTATGAGTTATACCCTAAGGTGTTTCGGAAATATGAAAAAGTCAAAATATTGATCGACTGAAACCTGGTATAAGTTGAATGTTCAGGAGAGAAATAGCCAACCATTGAGATTTACTCAAGTTTATAGTGGATTTATTCTTGACAAACCAAGAGTTTAGACAGAGTTTTTGTGGAATTAAAGTTTGACTTCCAGGTCCCTGAAAAACAGAGTTCTAAATTTCAGCATCCCAAGGATAAGATGAAGTCAGTGGTGTTGTTCACACCGAACCTTTTTCCAATTACTTAAAATTCCTTATAAAGCAAAGTAGGTATCTAACTTCAACGCTCCAGTATTAACTCAATTCTAACGCTCCACGACTAACCAAAGGCCAGTTTCCCTAGTTATAAACAATCATATTAGGTGGAACCTACTGATTGAAAACAGGAAGTCTGGCTCTTATGTAAAAATTCCAAGACATACAGCCAAACCACTTTATTATGCGGTTTTCTAGAATAAATACGTCTCTGTCGGCAGAATCCTTTCTCAACAATAGTAGTCGTTTATGAGACAGGTAATGATGAAAAATACCATGGAACAGAGAGTTCACGTCATATGTCATTCCTCAAAGACACTTGGTTACAGCCTTTTGTTGTTACGAAAGCTTCAAATGACGAAACAAGTTTTAATGAGATTCCCAGTTGAGACACCAGAAGACACAAACTATATTTACCGTTAAATTGACAACAATTTTTAATGCGGTTACAAGGTCGCGGTTGCCTATTCAGTAAGAGCTCGTGTTGCATGGTAATGTCGTTCTCGAGAGAATTATCATATTGTTGTCCGTTTGAAAGGAGACTTCATGCCTCGTCTCCCAGTTGTGGATGCTGCGCTAAAAGGTGAACGAGTTTGGATGTTACGGTATTTATTTGTGTTTGGTTCCCTCTTGTTAGTTCGAGGAGATGACCCCAAGGACATATCGGTGGCTCTCAGTGCTCATGTCGCAGCCAATGTTAATCAGCTCCCTCAACTGGCCTTCGTGGGGGATTTGATTTTTGGCAATGTGATTATGCGCGATGCGTACCTCGGTGACTTGAGAACGATGAAGTTGGTCAACAAGGCGTGGTTTTGGAGAAAGTTTGTGTGGTTCTCCGTTTTCGGTGACGTGACGCTAGACGAAATGTATTTAACCGCAGGAAATTTTACAATTGGTGAGCATCAATATATTTACTCTGTAAGTTTGTTAGCAGGAATGCACAGATAAAAAATGTTTTGCTACCCTCTGATTCAGTCTGAAATACGCACGGGGGAAATGTGAGGTTTGGATTTTTGAAAAGTATACCTATTTAATTACAAAATTGAAACAACAACAAAAAGCTTATTTGGATAAATGTATTCATCTAATTGGTTTAAAAAAGCCATAGAAAATCACTTCAGTACTCTTTATTACCTCCTGTGGCGTTAACTAAAGCTCGCACGAAACAGGCACGTGCGAAAACAATTTTTAAAAATAGTTTAAAGGAGAAAATGAACAAACGTTGGTACTTATCATGTGAAGTAGGTAGTGGTCCACGAGTTGAGAGCCCCTCGTCTATTTTCACTAATAATACATTTTCGGAGTAAAATATCCGGTTCATCTCAATGTTTTTCGTAGATTTAAAAAACGACAAAATTACTCATTGAGAACTTGCGCTAATGTAGGAAACGCATCAACTTTTGTCTTCCAGATTCGGAACTACGTGATATTTTATGAATTTTTGACCCTCACGTAGTTTTGGATTACGCATAACCCGGCTCCTACCGGCGCAATAAAAAACCGAAATAAAGAGTCAACAATTCAAGAAATTTCACGCAAATCTGAATCTGCAATAAAAATTTGGTCGCGGCCATTTGAGATTACAAAGTTTGTGCGCGTTGCGCACTTTCGTGCGCAATTTTTTCATTTTTGAAATCCACGGGAAAAACTCTGCTAATGATTACACAATGGTTTATTATTTTACTGTACAGGTCATGCTCATCATGTTTTTCTATTAATACTACCCAATAGCAATTACATTGTTGTCCGAGAGCTGTGAATGCCTCCATTACGAAATTACATGATTATAATATAATCATGTATATGCATATTATACATATATTATCCATGATGTAACGTTACTTCTGGATTCTGCCTGTTCTCCGTCTCTCACTTTTCACTTCCCAGCCTCAAAATGAAATCTTCTGATTTTCATCTCAGACAATCTTGCAAGGAGTAGCGCAACAACTCATTTTCTTTACAAAAGTAACGCCAGAACTTGACGCAGGATTTGTTTTCGTTTTTTTTTTGTACATAGAATCATACTATGTACAAACAGTTTGTAAATTAGTTTGTAAATAGCTTAAAAACAACAGGGCTCAAACCAGTTTTAGAGAGAAAACAGATTAACGATTTCATAACCAATTTTTGGATTTCAAAACCTCAAATGCGTTTCTCCAAAAGTTGTGATTTTCAAACTTTCTCAATTCTATTCTTGTGTAGTGAATTGTTTGCGTAAACTTTTACTATGACCTTATTAAGGATTAGCGCAATGCGCACTTACCTACACGAAAAAATAAAAAGAAAAAAGAATTAAATTGTTCTTTGAACATTCCCAATTCTATTTCATGTCATAATGCATGACTGAAACTTTCCTGCTGGTTTTTGGTCCCTTGCACGTATTTGGTCCACGAATTGGTATATACACAATGGTTTGTGTAATATACCTTCACATTTCAGGGACGTAGCAGGTGGAACCCAAGGAGGATCGGGTAGCGTGGAACAAAGGGCAGAAGCTAAAGAACCGTATAAGTACAATCACACGGTCGGGTGAAGTTTACCTCAACAATGCAAAAAGGCAGGTAGCAAGGGTGGAGGGCACAAAGAGGGATAGGGGTGATCTAACACCGCAGACCGCCTGACTGCTATGGAATAAAGTTACAACATTTTACGCTCTTAGCGGTACCAAGTGTCCATCTAAATACCAGAAGGTAGGTAAATGATAAAATTAGAGTAACATTTATAAATAACTAGCAAATCCGCTCGCTTAGCTCGTGGAGATCGGGGTATAGACCACTGGTCTTGGTCATCAAACTGGTTATGATTTGCACATCCCCAGGGAAGTGGCCTTGCGGAATTGAAGTCTCGAAGGTTTCATTATCGTAAAATCAACCTAGTGTGGGAGCGAGCATGAAATATTTTACTTTTGCTACATTTGAATTAAGTAAGGTTTATATTATATTTAAATAAATAGAACGATTTGGAGCTTACCGGCGCCTCCGTTATGACAAATTCTACACGAAACAGCAGTAACCTCATTTTCGCAAAAATTGGAAAAAACTGTGGGTCCACTCAAGTTACAATTTGATGCTTATTTATCAACAATGGCGTATTATATTCAAATTTTCATTATTTTTTTTTTTTTTTTTTAGATGGAAAAACTCATTCTGGAGCGATTTCTATTGAAGACAACACCCTGCATTTCAATTGGGAAGCTATTGACCACTTCAGGTGCACTGTAATCAACGAAAGGATAGACTGGCTCCCTTTGAAAGGGCTCAGCCTCCACGAAGGGAGAACTAAGACGAGTCTGCACTTTTCCGACGCTGATATAGATAAAATGAAAAACAAGTTGTTAAGTTACGATTTTTTGACTCAATTCAGAAAAATTCTCTTGCCATGTCTCCACCCGAAGTATCCCATCACATACCGATGGGAAGACTCCGAACTTTCGAACTAATCAATAAAAACAACTCAAAATTTTATGGAACGTTTGGTTTGAAAAAAAAAACCAAAACCATTTTAGCCCCATTTTCAGTTTGGCGAGTCAATTGCCTTGTCACTTGTAGTTCCTATTCCCTTCCTAGGTGAATTAATAAACACCACTACTTTCACTTTTAAAAATTTAAGGGTGATTTTGCATCAGCGTTTTCAGTATTTTTCGTTAAAACTCACTTCCAAAATAAATTCCTAATAAAAATTGCATAATTAAAGCATCTTGAAATGGGTTTTAATGGAAAATTCTTAAAGGTTTGTGCAGGAAAAAAGCAAAAACAAACTATTATCATGGAAAAACGAGCTAAACAAAAAAATACACCTCGGATTCGGATTCAGCACATCAAAAAACATAAGAAACCGACAAGCTTCGGTCGGATGCAGGACCACCCCTAAATTTAGTAAAGTGATATAATTTGAAGGAATACGTTTGTAAGGTACCAACTCCAAAGAGTGCACTGAATAAAATTAATTTCACCCAATGATTTTAAGTCGCTTTTATAATCATCTGTTTAACTATTTACGCAGAAATGTTTCAGTAGCTTATTCAAGTTAATGGGGATGTAGGGGGAGCAAACATTTAATTTGCTCCTCCATTTCCATGAGAGGTAAATGATTACTTAATTAATGAGTCAGCACCAACCATTTACCAGGATGGGCAAAATAAATATTAAACATTTTGAACGTTTTAGAACAGAGTATTCAAATGGGATTTTGTATGGATAATTTGAGGTTTCATTATTGAAAAGAAATAATTGTTATTTATTTGTCAAAAATCAATAGTCACACACACTCGAGAGAATATTATTATGTTTTAATACAGAATGGGGAAGTTAATTGTCACATCCATGAGTTCACTTTGTATACAAATTTCCTGTACCAACATGTGTAAGTAGTAATTGTTGATACTAATAATATTAGTAGGTTGTCGTTATATTGTTAAAGTATTGAAATTGTTAATATAAGATTGTTAATATATTGTATAGTAATTGTTAATAATATGAGGTTAATTTTTTGAAATCCGAACGTCAAATGGTATGTATTCGTGGTTGGTACAGTTGGTGGTTTTTATTTCAAACTATATTCTAAAATGAAAGGTGTTCGAAAAGCAGATCCCGAACGACGTGACAGAGTAAAAGAGGTGGCAACACTCTAAAGACTCGGAGCTGGAAAATGATTTCCCTGAGGTGAAGTTTCAGATATAGCTCTCTTCATTTCCAGACAGTTTTCACACAATTTCCTGTATCTTAAATTACTTCGTGTCCCAGTTAGCAACATATTATATTCTATTTTCAAAATCAATACCGTCGTTTCATACGATATAAACGTATCACTTTGTTCTGATTCGTGAAATAATTAACCCTTCGCGAAACAGCCTCTTATGATTTTCATCAAAATCGAACCAGTAATATCGATAGTCAAGTTATAACGTGATTTCCATGAAACATCAATTTCTCACTATTTAATAACTCGAGTTTGCCCAATACATATGGGTTTGGGAGAGAGGTTTGGGACTGAACCGTAGTGATCTTTAATTCAGCAAGATGAACACATATGAGCAGATAACACCTGAACTGGTGGACATTTGTGTGCACCTCAGAAAACTATGGCCGGTTTCGTAGGTATCCACAAGTATTTTCGAACAACAAGGACTCATTAGGAAGAAGTTTGTTTCAGTTTCACAACACTACTAAAGTTGGTCCTCAGTTTCACTAGTTCATCACCGCCTAATTTATGTACATCTATCTTCGACAATGTTGTAGAATCTAGGTTAATGCCTTAGGCATTAACAAGCCCCATGGACAGGTATGGTTGGTGGTAATTTACAGAGTCTCGGCTTTTAAGCTATTTGCAGTAATTGGCATTTTAATGGAGTTCACTAGTGGGTAGAAGAGTACAATGTGAAATCGAGCTTCAATGAAGATGAATTTTCAGAAGAAGCTGTTAGAAACTTCAGTTTTCCTTCACATAGAATAACATGGGCCCAGAGAATTAGTTGATAAACAAACTTTAGTTGAAGATTGAAATGGTTGATAGCATTGTTGTGCAGGTATGGTACTGATTTTACTGAATTTACTCCTCGAAATAAATCTTGTTGACAAAGAGCAACACAATGAAGAAGTCGTTCACGATTTTGTAAATGATTTCATGTGTCTGTGTTTGTTACTCTACCTCGCTGGAATCGCTATAATGAATTATAATGGGAAGTTTTGCTATACTTTGGCAAAACTCATGAGGAGGTTTAATGTCTAGTTCCTTACAGAAATCCTAGAGTAAATGTCCTTTTTTTGTGATGTTCATTAAGAAAACAAGTTCGTAAATAGTGAATGTTTGGGTGATAGTATCCATCAAATGGAGCGTGGAACATTTAGCTGACAATTCGAACGGTATCTCATGGGACTTTAGTGAATTGTACACCTTGAGATAGAGCATTGAAAATTAACCATTTCAATTAGTTTCATATCAAAATCTCCAATATAGTTCCTAACAACTCCCCCGCTGACAACCGTCTTAGTCTCATTGCTATCCGAATAAAAATATTGTTCAAATTAGTTGCTTAAGAAGCGCCCACATTTTCACCTGAATGAGGGGGTATACATGCTACATGAGTGTACATACCTATACCAGCAACGCACGAGAAACCTGCTATGCAGAAAAGAAAGATGCTTGTGCTGAAAAGGTTTCTACATGGTTAGCAATACTATAAAACGGGTCTCCAAGAAAAGAGTTGCCATAACGAGATTGACGCTTAATCTTGTTTCTAAAGAGACCTTTAGCATTTGGTATGCATTTTGGTTTGTTATTTTCAATAATGGAATTTTGGAATCGACGAAGAAAAATTTTGAAAAAAAAAACGTAGGATATTTGTCGGTTTACGTTTCAATGTACCAAGAATCCAAAAATGGAATTTGCCATCCGTCCGCCGTACACGGCACTTTCTTTTCTTAGTTCCCAAGGACCGATTTTGATGAAATTGGCATATGGGCTCCATTTGGGGTCTAACTGTGCTCCGAAGCTTTTGGTTGATGTCAGTCACTTATAAGGGTTGAACAATAGAGCTGAAATTTTCAAAACGCCCTAGCTCAAAAACTTTCAATATAAGGGTAAATTTCGTAGACATGTGGTAACAGTTTTGTCTATATCAATTCGGTTGAAATTAGTAGTATGTATGTCACGATGTAGCTCCGGTCAGCGTAATTCCCGGTCAGTCGTCTCAATAGATAATATTTCTCCAGACCTCCAAGATAGCGCGTTTAATGTAGCAATCACGCCTAGTGATCGAGTAGGCCTTGATTGTTGTTGATTAAGCATTCATTATTATTTTTTGCCTCGAGTATGATATACGAAAAAACCTATTTTGCATACTTCCGACTTGTACACGTTTCTTTTATTTTTATTCAATAGTTATTGTTTTTTTTTTTAAATAAAGTTCAGCAAAAGAAGTTTGTTTAAATTTAAAACACCCAGTAAACCCGAAATTACGAGTACAATTTCGTCAATTATCGCCGGGGGAAAGATTTTTCACTTATCAGGTTAGATTTTAATAAAATCACCAGTATAACCTGATAAATTGGTAGCAGAGCAATCAGTGTAAATTTATCAGTCTGACTTGATAAATTCGATCTACTAAAAATAAAACGATGAAATGCTACTTCAAATTGAGGGTGGGGGGGGGGTGCAATAGAAAAGATCCCCCAGTGGACGCCGTCTTATGCTCACTTTGTACACTTTATTTCCATGGGGCTTGTACGCGGCTCCACACCTGAGGCATGGACCAAAAAAACTATGATTGCCGTTGTATTTGGAAATGCGATACAAGTAAAAGCTCGCCACAACCACAGGACAAGACACCTGAGTGGTATGGCCGACTCTTAGAAGATTTAAAACACATTGCCAATGAATTGAAAGAGCTACGAGATGAGAACGCCAAGCAACTCTCTGACGTTGACAAACTTGGTGATAAGGTTGAGTCACCAGCAATTGTTCTCCAGGAACAGTTCCACACCTAACTGCAAAGAGTAGGTATCAACGCACTCCGTGGAGTAATTGGTACAGTAGATAATACCATCCCAAAATACATTGAAGAAGAAATACCCAATACTAATGAAGGGAAAAATTATTCTAAATATTATTTCTCGTTGTCTTGAGTGTCCTACGAGAAGAAACTATTTTGCATATTTCCGACTTGTACAAAAGATTTATTTTATTTTAACTCAAAAGTTTTTGTTTTCTTTTAAAACATAAAGTGAGTGTTCAGCAACAGAAGTGCGTTTAACTGTAACACCCAGGAAACCCGAAACTAGGAGTACGATTTCGTCAACTATCGCCGGTGAAAAGATTTTCACTTACAGGTTAGATTGTAATAAAATCACCAAATATAACCTGATATTTAACAGTAGTAAGTTATTTGTCGACTTCTATTCGAAGAAACAAAACGCTGTAAATTATTTCACAAAAGTTTATTATTTTCCTGGGTAAATCACTCGCCTGCAAAGAACACAGTTTTAAGTGAGGCCAACAACTTTAGCAAACATAGAACTACAGATCAAGAGAAAAAACGCTGCAAATTATTACGCAACGGCAGCAAAACTGAATACAACTCGAAGAAACGAAAAACGACAACTCGTCGGTCAACTAAAATATTTGAACGGAGATTAGGCCTCTTTTGCGATTCACACTCTTGTTTTTGACTTATCGTAAGACCAATCCTTAAGTTCCGTAGGAAGCCAACGGTTGGTCCTAGAGAGCTCCGATGGTCTCATTACTAACCTAAATTGATGAAAAAATAATACCTTTATATACAATTTCTGAGCTAGGGAGTTTTTAAAAATGTTAGTCCTTTTTTTCCAATCCTTAGAAGTTACTGACATCAACCACAAGCTTTGGGGAACAACTAGACCTCAAATGGAGCCAGTATACCAAATTTAATCAAAAGCGGTCCACGTACGGCGGACGGTGGAATTAATATTCGATTTTTGGATTCTACGTAGGTACCTTGAAACAAAAACCAACAAATTTGTGGGGGGGGGGGGGGGTAAAGAAAATTTTCTTGGTCGATTCCAAAGGTTCATTATTGAAAATAATAAACCAAAACGATGGCATTTGATCAGCCGAAATTTGGAGCACGTCAGTGAGCGATTTTGGGTCGTGTTTCTGAATGATCATTCAACACAATGATCATTTCGTGATGATTTGTCCAACACAGAAACCTTCTAACCAACCTTGCGAGAGAACTGTCATCTACCTTTTAAGGAGCAGTGGTAGGTGGGGGGAGGAGGTTTGGGCTCATAGAGGCAACGGATATAGTCTGGCTTGCACCCGCGTGTTCTAATAAATTTCACAATAACAAAAACAATTATTTTCTATCGTCTGGGTGGTATCATACGTTCCTCGGAATTGAACGCTATCTCAAATTGATGAAAAAACGTCATGAACATTCACTAATCAGGTAATTAATTATCCTCATCAGGCGAATGAATGATCCCACATAACTCTGAGTGGTGTCATTAAATTCTTTAAAATCGTCTCGATTTTAAATTAATGAAAAAATAATACCTTTACCACAAAAGTTTTCGAGCTTGGGGGTTCTGAATGCCCCCCCCCCACTTTTTACCTCTTAGAAGTGAGTGACAACAATCAAAATCTTCTGGGCACGATTGGAGGGGGGGGGTTACAATCTGTTTCTTGCTCGATTCCATAGGTTCATTGTTGAAAATAATAAACCAATAAACAGGATAAAATAAAAAATACACAAGATGTTTTTTTCAAAAAATTCAAAGACCAGTTTGGTCAGACCCAACTTCTAGATGTATTATACTATTATTGTGTATCTGAAATGACATGTATATTCATGATGGTAGATGATCTGGTGGCTGGACAAGAGGAAAAGAGCAGGTGTACTTTGCAGTGACACTGGCATGGGATCTCGTCAGTTTGATTCCGAGTCATCCCAGCAGTCGGATTTTACTGCAGATCATTCTTTTTCACGGCCGGGCGACCGAGAGGGTAGCGTTGCGGAACGTAGTAACCTACTTACGACAAGCGAAATTCTCTCTCGTTTGGAGCCTCGTCCGATCGATAAGGGCAATATAAGGGAGCTCGCTGCTTGCGGTCCTTCTGTTGACGGAGCCGAACCTGACCTCACCTCAAACGTCAGCGTCTCTTCTCCATTGTTAGGAGGATTTGTTTGTTTGGGGTCACTTCGTCACCTCCTACGCCTGCGAGCCTCCGACGAATCTCACGTCACTCACGATTCACCGGGCTTTTCCGCCGATTTGCTGAGGATCAACATTGAGAACAATATCCCATAAAAGGTAGTTTGTTTTAGGATTTCCTGAGCTCATGTTTGTCTTTTTTGCTTCCACATTATCGAGGATAAGGAGTTTTGTATTCGTTCACCACTTCAAAAAAATGTGAGTCCTCAAAAATTGATTTCCACTTGCACATTGTGTTTCCGAGCTTTTTGAACTACTTACGTTTCTGTCAATCAGTAGTCCAGCGGTGATAGTTACCCAAAATCATGTTCCAATTTTGATGCAATTTCCAGCTCTACGTGCGCACACTAAAAAAACACTGCAAATTATTACACAAAGGTTGATTATTTTTTCTGATAAATCACTCGCCTGCAAAGAACTCAACTTTACCGTTGTCACTAGGTACCTACCAACCTAATTTCGCTTCAAATTTAATTTCAATTTAATGAAATAAACGCCTCACACTCAATTAAAAAAAAGATTGCTAAGGACGCAAACCTGAGTAGAATTCGAAGAAACGAACAGCCATCTTTGATCAGCTAAAATTTTAACGGAGATTAGGCCTCTTGCGATTCACACTCGTGTTTCTGATTTATCGTAAGCCCAACCCTCAAGTTTTCATAGGGACCGAACGGTTGGTCCTACAAAGCTCCATGTGGTGTCATTTGATTCTAAAAATTCAATACTATCTTAAATTAATGGAAAAACAATACCTTCATTTCAAAATTTTTTGAGCTAGGGCGTTTTCAAATGTCAACTCTTATTTTTCAACCCTTAGAAGTGATTGACATCAACCAAACGCTTCGGGGCACAATTAGACCCCAAATGGAGCCCATATACCACATTTCATCAAAATTGGTCCATGGAAACTAAGGAAAGTGCCGCGTACGGTGGACGGACGGAAATTTTTTAATTCAATTTTCGGGTTCTACGTATCTTGAAACGTAAACGAACAAATTTTGAGGAAGTAAACAATTTTTTCTTCTTCATAGCTTCCTCGTGTCCATTACCCTGTTGTATAGATGATCTATGTACCTATGCATAGAAGCTAATCTCAAAACATCAATTTCAGAGTACCTTGCACTATCCTCATAGGAGACCGTCTTCCCGTCAATCATCAAAATCTCAGAGAATTTCAATCAATCCGGGTAGAAAATTATGTAGAAGAATTATGTAGAATTAAGTAGAAGTTATTATGGCAGAGACAAGGAATTCACATTTTGCGCATGCGTAGTGACTACTATCTGTCCGGGGGTGATGATTATTATTATTATATTATTATTAAGGAAATTCAAGCTGCTCACTGGCTATTGTCAGTCTCGAGGGAATGATTTTCATAGGGAACCATCTACACGCCAACCTGTACAATACCTGAAAATGTCACCGTAAAGTAAAGCAAGTAAAAATGTCACCGTAATGTAAAGTGAGTAAAAAGGCTATAAGTTCGTATAGTTTTGCCCGTTACAAGGATATAACGACATACAGATATGAAACCAAAATTGTTCAAGAAGGTCTAAGACGTAAAACGCGAATGAAAATTTGGATTTTGGAGAAAATTGTTTTTTTTTTTCAACCTTGAGAGGTGCAAATAATGCTACTTACCTTGGAAGACTCGGAAGCAATAATAATAACATCAATCTCAGACGATCTGGCGTTTGATTGTGCTAAAATTCGGAGGGTGGTTGGGGACCGGGCTAAAAAAAATTTAATCAATCTCATCTTGATCTGATGAGGAGCCACGATACCCGTGAAAAAGTGAAATATCATCAATGTAATCACAAACTAATACACAATCGAGTTTTTGTTTGTCAATTACAGAAACCATCAACATGATCAAGAATATCTAGCTTCGTATTGAAAAAATCCTTTACTGCTCAGAAACAATCAAGTATTTTTGATCAAACTAATTCCTCATGTTATTCTGCGTGAGGAAGCTATATCGTTCAGCTGGCATGGAAAACATTTTGAAGGATATCGCACGTAAAAAGTGTCGTTTTTCTATGCGAGCTTGCAAGACAATAGACAATTGTCTTGGGTATACTATGTCATGGGTATTTGCTTTTGAGAGAATACGTTTTTGAACCCCGAAAATGCATCAAGTACCTCAGAAGCAGTATCGTTGTCAAATTGAATATCGTCAAAGCATCGAGTTATGGTGTTCAGAAAGATTCATTCCTCTCGTACTCGTACGTTTACTAGTATTCAAGGATAGATGCACAGTACTACAAGAAGCTGAGAGTAGCAGCAATATCTGAAGGTAGGTGTTAAAAGTGATTTTATCGCGGCCGCAAATCGGTTTTATAACCTCGTCACCGCAACAGCAATATGAGCTCATCATTATAGCAAGTATGTGAGCGTAGCTGCAGGAGAGAATGAGCCGCCTCCACTTTGTGGCAAAGGACGCTGCTTGCCATGTTTGAAGAGTGTGCTCCGACCGTAAACCTATTCCCACTAATTAAATCAAACAAGAGCGAATTGTGCTACCAGGCCTGGATTGAGTGTTTACATCGACCCTCATCTACACCAAGCACATCGCTTCTCGTTATCGCTTCGTTATAACTCTTCTCCCTCAAATTAATTCTGTCAAATTATTTTTATTAATAATAAATAATTTTGTCAAATTAATTACTAATAAATAGCATAATAAAGTAATAAGTAATAAATTAACAAATAATCTGCATCCTCATCGAAATTAGACAGAAATACTTATTTTTCATAGAATGTGTTCTAATTCGAGTGTTTTTCTCAGCAATTCGTTGGTAATAACTGTGAGATCAACACAAACAAGAGAAAAGGGGTCCTATCATAGCAAAAAACGCATTTTAAGTGAAAGCATACTGGTAGAGTAGGGGCCACCATCTTCCCTGCTACAGTAGAAAAAAAGGCTAAGTGGGAGAATTGGTTGTTAGCACTTTTCTTACCTGAACTCTTCATATTTATTCTAATTTATTTTTGCATCCAGAGTATTCATTAGACTCTAATTCCTTCCGTATAAATGATATAAATGGAAGAAAATGTAATTCAGCTTCGATTTGTCCCTCAACACCGCAGAGGTACGACTATTCATTTTGCCTTAGAAGACCAAGGTGCCAAGTATTCATTGCTTACTGCTCTGGCCCATTCAGTCACTACTTGGTCATGATAATCTGTTGCATCTTAAAAAGTCACAGATATCATTCATTAGATATTTTAATGAACACAATGATGAGGACCTATTGGCAAGGCGGTCATCAATAATGTCATTAATGTTCCCGTAACAATTTTGAGGGCGCATGCATAAGTCCTTTTGAACTACGATTTTCCAATTCCCTATTATAAAAAATTACAGGTTTAGGCTCCAAAACAATTGCCATGAACTTGAAAATGAAGTTCAAGTAAAATCGAAAAATTTAGATGACTAATGATGTTCCGATCAACGCAATCATTGAAACAACAGTTCTTTGTTCATTTTATCATCCATAATGAAGCTTTAGTGCCCACAAAACGTGGTGGACGTTTTGAAAAGCCACATTTATTTAATAATTACACGTATGTTTGGAAATTATTTATTAGAGTCTGTTCTTAACTCTATTGATTTAACTTTTACCAAACGTATATGGGTTTTCTTGTACGATCCTCCACACCTAAAATTGACACAGAATAGATACCTAATTATAGATATATGATAGAACGGGGCAGTGTTGGGTTGTCTCTTCTTGTAGTTTCTAGGCGTGTTTTCAATTTTATACGAATACAAAGTTTACAGAAAAGGACGTGAAATACGATGAGAATAATGTATTATGGTATTATTTAGACTACTGTCAGGCTAAAAGGAGAAAGACTTTCAGAAGAATGAATAGCCTTGTATGATCTCACATCTTTATTTTGCCAGGGCAGGCAAGAATATCTTAAATCATAAAACCATTCATTATTCAGGTACCGTATTAATCATGACTTAATTAAATTTTTCTTGAAGGACTCAAAGCCGCAGTTAAAAAATGTTCGGTCCCAAGACCCAGCATCTCATTAGCGATGAAATGGGAGAGTAGTCGGAATAAAAAGTTGCTTTGCCTTTCGCATTTAACTGCAGTCTAATTAAGGACTTTTAACGGGAAGGGTCTTTCGAACCGATGAGAAATCACCTACATTAAACCGTGCCTCAAACAGTCACTCTATCACTCTCGAATCGATCAAAAAAATATGTGTTTCTCTCCGACCCATATAGAGAGAGTTGAATACGTTGTTCAACAACTGATTCCATAAAACAACAGAATAACTTGAACTAATGGTGAAATGAAACAAATGATAGATTAAACTGATATGTAATAAACTAACGATAACCAATGAAACGCATTATAAATAAAAGGTAGGTAAGTAGGTATACCGAAATATTTTACACCCAGGAAATTACTGAGCGAGAGAGCGGGAGTGTGTTAATTCTACTCCATGGGCTACTGTGAAATGTATATATCCAGGTCAATTCTGTACTAAATTAGATTTTCCGCATTCAGACTAATATGAAACGTCCAAGATGTGTCAATGGATGTGTATGTAGGCGAATGAGTGTATTTATGTGGTGTACCAGGCATAAGGAGGTGCGGTTTTGTACAATTTTTTTTTTTTTTTTTTCCAATCTCCCCTCAAAGACAAAATGTCTTTTGTGACGGAGGGGGCACGCCATAAAACAAAATAAATAAATAAATCAAATATAATGGGGAGGACGCCCAGGACTCACCCGACGCCGGCCCTAGGGATGAGGGAAGATGAGGAAGGTGGGGGAGGGAGAGAGGGATGAAGGGAAGTGCCTCTATAAAATGACCACCAGTTTAAATATGAGCCGAGCAGTACGCGGCGGGTGACACCACGGAGTACACCTACTGAGATGCCCATCTGGCGTAACTCCGTGGCACTTTTCCCGCACCACACTCCGCGCCACGACAAGGTCGCAGCCATCACCCTGATGTTGTTGGGTTCCACTCCTTTTAGCTCTGACACTGCTTGCCGCAAATCATCTCTATCATACTTTCTTATCTTAGCCCGCCAGCCGACGGGCTAAGGGCCGACGGGGGGGGGGGGGGGGGTTATTATATATAAGACCAGTCGGCCCGGGAGATTATCTGGATTGGTGACCGTTCGCGAGCGGTATCGCAGGTACTGATAATATCTCGGGTTAGGGCGTTGAGAACCCCGTGCCACTTAAGCAGGTGAGGCAATAAGTTTTCATAGGCGAAATCATCAGAACCAATTCTGAATTTCCCTTTGGAAAATAGCTGATGATATCCGCGACGCCAGAAACGACAGACGAAAATTCAACCTGAGATGGTTGTTTTCTTTATTTACTTTACTTTTACCACTTACCTACTAGATACTTACTATAAGGAACTTAACGAGTGATTTTCACATTGAATCAACAATCAATTGTTAATGTTATTAATGATAATTGTTTTTCTGTTATTTTCTTCTCGCTATCGATTATTTAATGGAGAAGCTTTATATTCGAGCAGCAGGCCGAAAGAATTTGGGTATATTTGGTGGTTGGAAGTTGGTTATAGAATAGTTGTTAAAAAACTTAGGCAAAAAATGTAGGCAACCTTATCGGGAACATACGACATACCAAATAATATGTAGGTATGGGTTGAAGGAAATCAACTGTCATTTTAATTTGAGAGAATTCAAGATAGTGTAGGTACTATCTGTATGATGTACCTGTTTGATGAACCAAGGTAGCTGAGGTTGGCATGGTAAGAAATACGTGAGTTTGTATCTAATAAGTTGAGATTTCAGATTCCAAGATGGGCGAGAGGGTCATTTCTTCCAAGTACCAAATGCGGTTGAAAATGGTGATGATAAGGATTTCAAGGGAAGTTCTTCCATTTGGAGAGGGGATCCATAAAAGAAAATCACCAAGCAGGAAAAGGAGCGAGAGAAGGAGAAAAATAAAAATAACTCAGACCTGCAAAATTCACGCTAGACTTGGCATTTTGACGTTAAAAAAATAAACTTCTCGGTAGTTCAGGTGAATAAATAAAAAGTCTTAATTGAGGTTATGGAGATTTAGCTTGGGGAGAAAAAAACTTGGCTGACTCTTGAGAACCCGCCCTGCGGCGCAAAGCCCGTAATTAGGAACGACTGTTTCCAATAATACCGGAGCGTCACGCGAGATTTGCTGAAAAGCCGGGAATTTCGAGTGGGGGAATAAGACGAACAGTGCATGCCGAATCCTGTTCTCATAACATATATTCCGTCCTCCGACGATGCGCCATTCATACAAAAATGTTGTGGACACTGTCAATGGAGTACCTACCAAGATATAACGAGAAATCCTATTTTAAAGAGGGAAATGGACACGTTGAAAAAATCGTCATTAAAATTGAACCGAAGGTGAGCACAGTTGCACCTCCCTAGAGTTTACTAAAACTTCTCAGCTTCATAGCGTATACGAGATAAATTACATCATTGTACAAAATTTGGTGGATCTCGGTTGCGCTGTTTGTTTGTAATTCATTTGGGTTTCGGCAATCCCCCAGGCAACTCAAGGGAAAACTTTTATTTTCAAGTCGGACCTTCCACACGATGTAAGACACGATGTAATTATTCACTAACTCGGTTGGTGTTGAATAGTTTTTGCTCCACCAAGAGGTGAGAGTTATGGATCATGGATAGGTTTATTGAGGAAGAAGTCTGAAAATTCTCCAAAATTAATTCAAAGCAATCAAATTTTGGAGCTTGCAATTTTTCTGGGAAAATTTCCGGGTTTCTAGACTTATAGAAATCGAGTGTATTGACCAAAGTAGACATTTCTAATCTGGTGTTACATCATCCCTTCAAGTGAAGTCGCCTTCAGCGATCAACCAGGTCCACAGAGCTGGGGTTTGCTCCCCACAGTTGAACACCAGAAGCTGTTGTCAGCAAGATGCTGGAAAGTGAAAAGAACTGGAGTCTTGTGGAGAGTATCCTGACAAGGAAGACACTGTTAGAACAGGAGAGAGGGAGAGAAGGGAGCCTGGTCCGTCCTGCCACCCAGAACTGATGAAGCGCCCCAGGACTCAGCCTGAAGTAATGTGTTAAACAGTTCCAGGTTGAGCTTTAAACGTGGGAGAAAAGGAAGTGTTTTTTAGTGGGTTTAAATCCTACATAATCTCGAAGACACGGACCCTTCAAGGTACCTTAAGAAATCCAACTCCACCTGTGGATCTTAAAGATTTTCTCTCCTGCCTGCCGAAAAAAAAAATATGCCTATCTTTTCATATCGTGCCCTTCTCTCTCTTGCCTCAAACCTCCAGTCTTTTCTCGTTTTTCTAATTGTTCGAAATTTTTCTTAGCACCAGTGCACCTTCCTCTCAGTTCACGTTATTCTCGTAGCTCAACGACGGAAAACTTCAGGTGTTCCTTTCCCGCAAGCGTGAATTTTCACCTGATTTCTTCGGAGTGGAATCGTCCGACTTCCGTGCACCTCATTTACCCGGCCGGGAAAAGTCAAGAAGAGCTTCAAAAGGGTGAGGTCGAACCATTAGTATTTTCCGATCGTTTTTCCCCAATTCACCGAACATTGACCAAAAAGCAGCTCTTGTATTAGCGTTAATACAAGAACGCTATTATATATTATAATATATAATAATAATAATATAATAGAATAATATTAAATGTAATAAAATAATAATGCACCTAATTTTATGTTTCTTTGTAAAAACACGAAATAATATTCACCGACATGACGTCCTCGTATGGAATATTCATACTTCTCTATGAATGTTTTGCCTCGCCAAACATTCGCACGTACGCGAGCTATGGAATATTCATAATTCCATCGTGTGCAGGGAATTTGTTTCGTTGAGGGGGGTGGACGTAATCTGTTTGGAACGTCTGAAGAGGCAGCGCGAGAATCCCATCCAACAGGGACCTGACTCAAACGGAATAAGCAACACGAAAACATTAAAATAGAATCACATGTCTCCCCACACCCACTGGGCACATCTGGGCTTCTCTTTTGGTTCATTTTTTTAAATTATGAACTTTTAAAATCATCACGTAACTTTTTTAACCTCACAGATTATAATCGTTGCGAGAGTATGTCGCGCGAATGTATCTTCTGGTCGGATTCATGCTAATCTGCTGAGTGAAGGATGCCATTACATCATGAACAGTTGAGCAATGTTTGGGTGAAGGAGCGAACCGTGTCGTATCTTCTTGGCTCAGCGCCCCGAGCGAGACGACAAGACTTCCCGCTGAGTATGGAGAGTTTCTGGATCCCGCCTGCTGATAATGCACGCTCCGCCTCTTAAAACGTGAATTTTGTGGTAGAGATCCAGGAAGAGTAGTTTAGTTCCATATCTTAAAATACGCTCCTTAGACTTCGAACTTTCTATAAAGGTAGATACCCGAATGTTGGATACATAACATTCGAATATGGGGTGTTAATAATATTGGGACCTTAAGGACCTGAGGACTTAAGGACCTTCTCTAGTCTATAATCAAACGAAACTTTTGTTAAGGAACTTTTTCACGTGGTTTTGGCTTCATTTTGGTTTCTCAATATTGATTATTGGAAATGAGCAAGGAAAAGAATGTGACCCCTTTTAAAATTTGATGGTTTTCAAGTTTGTAAATTCCGAAAATGGATTTAAAATATTTTCGTTCGTACCCAATATTTTGCCCAGTTCCTGTGGACCAATTTTGATGGAATTTAGTATACCGGCTCCGTTTAGGGTTTAGTTGTACCCTGAAGGTTTTATTGTCTCACTTCACAGGGATAATATGTGGGGGAAAACATCTTCTAAACGCTCTAGCGGGGATTCTAGGGTTTGTTCGCGGATTTGGATTCAGAACGGTTTACAACGAATTAGTACGAGGTTATTTTTTTTCTGCCCAAGTCTAACTGTGGGAAGTCCTAAAAAAAATATTGTTAAGTAATGTATGCATTCCAGGGGACGCCCCACTGGATAAGCATTAGGTCAATTTTAACCAGTTGGTAAGCGATAAAACAATTCAATCGATCTAATTTATACCCAACATGCGAATATGAGTTCACCCCCCCCCCCCTCTCTCTCCAATTGTGCCAGTATGGCACCAAAGCTTAATACTTCCTATCGTTGAACTTTCATGTATTAGTGTAAGCAGTCCGTAAAAGTTCATATCCGTATTCAAGGTTAAACACGCAAAAACCCACGAAATGATGGAGGCACGACCATTAGTTCCATGGTGGTACAGAGAATAATGAAAATCCGGAGGTGTAATGAGAATTTTGCCTCAATTTCAAAACTTGGGTACAATTAGGAGCTACAAAGGAACCGAAATATTGAAAAATTGGATATTTTCTAAATATTATCCCCCCATGCTAATTTTGTGAAATAATGTGCAGCTCAAATATCTGAGTCAAATAAAAAAAAAACACGCAAATCGGTTGGAAATTGAGGCCTGAGTAGAGTACACAAGATTAAGCCCGCCATTCCCCTCTCCAAAAGGCTAAATTCTAAATTTTTTTTTTTCGCGGATTTGGATTCAGAATTGTTTAAAACGGATTAGTAAGTGGGCATTTTTTTCTGTTGAGTGTTGTCCAACTTCACCTCAGATTAATAGCATAAGGACGCCCAAATCTTACTGTGGGACGTCCTAAAAAACGCGCGTCTTTTTCATGTTCATGTCTGTTTCATGACATGAAATTGTGTTTGAAACAGAGTCCAGAGGCTCCATATCGATTAAGGGTTCATTGTAATACTCAACAAATTAAACCGCCAACAACAAATTAAAATAATAAAAAATGTGACTGCGATTTTGCATCATGGAATAATCGAACTCTTGTATTTCTTGTATTTTTTCAACAGTTTTTATTCCGGAAAATTGCTGGTCCGTGGTCGGTGTACTCTTTTTTCGTTACCATCATGTTATGGAAGGACTCTAGAGAGGCGAGAATTGAACCTCCGATCCACGCGGAGTAAAGTCTCTCTTTTGGCACTGATAACTTCACCTTTACGTCTTTAGGGGCTTTCTTCTTCAACTCGTTCAAAACTCGAATGCTGAATCCCGGTAGAAGGGAAGTTCCTCCCGAGATTACGATATTTTGGAAAAGTGTCCTTCTCAAATCCATGTCTGCGAGTCCTATAGACTCAGAGAGGAGTTCGTGAATCCCGAGGGACTCGTCACCTATCAAATGAGGACGGAAGAGAACTTCCGGTGCGCGGTATCTCGGTGATCCTACTTCTAGCTTGACTCCATCTGGAAGTACGTATTTCACTGATCCATGACTCTGATTGTCTTCCTCTTCCGAACGCACGAAACAGGTCTTTTCCTTGATGTCTTTTACGACTTCCAGTTCAGTTAAAACGCAATTAACGCTGTTGTGCTCGTCTCTCAAGAGATTTTTCAAAAATTTCGTCACTTCCCGCCCAGCGATATCGATCCGGTTCATACAATGAGGAATGGCGAAGCCCTGGTAGACGGGCACAGCTTGCGTCACGCCTTCTCCCGAATCACAAACGACTCCCGTCGTCCTGCCTGTTGCATACAAACTAAGGACTGCCTGCATGGAGAAGTAGAGGCCGGGAACATTGAAAGATTCAAAGAATATTTCGGCGGCTTTTTCTCTACTGGCGAAAGTTTCGAAAGGAACCTCCGTGAGTAGTACAGGATGTTCGTCACGTGCCACGTTGAGCTGCTCGCGACTGTACAGATGATCCCAAACGGATTCCATGTCACTCCAGTTCACTACAGACCCAAATTCCATGGGGTACCTAGAATACCATTATAAGATGTTGAGTGTATCGACCCAAGGTATAACGAATTGTCAACTACAAAATATATTTCCTTCATCAGGGCTCAATGGCAGTCAAACATGAGAGGGCACCAACCAACCCATACTCTCCATCCGGTTCTCACTCAACTAGCAAAAAACCAAAAAAAGTCGAAAAACTATCAAAATAAATATCTTATAGCAACAGGTTCTCAACAAAAACAATTCCTAGATTTAAAATTTAGGTTTATCAAATAGGTAACAAGCAAAGTTTTTTGTGTGGTAAACTCAGAACTATAAAAATCACTTGTGGCTACCTAAATCTTGGAAGCAAAACTAAAGTTTTCACTTTTCAAGGTTGAAAAAAATGCTCTCAAAAATCAAAATTTCTACTCGCGTTTTACGTTTCAGATCTTTCTGAACCATTTTGGTACCGTGTCCGTCTGTCTATGTGTCTGTCGTAGAATCCTTTCCATAGCCATAACTTCTACATTTCTCACCCGATTTCGATGAAATTTTCAGGGATTGTGCTGCTTAGTGTGTACATGGTCCCCTATGAAAATAATCACCCCCGGACTGATAGTAGCCACTGCGCATGCGCATGCGCAAATCCTTGTAACAGCCATAGTTCCTACATTTTCCAACAGTATTCAGATATTGTAAGGTAAGTAGTTCAAAATGCAAAGAGATTGATGTTTTGGGATAAGCTATGCATATGCATCGGATCATCTACGCAGTCGGGTTATGGATACGAGGAAGATATGTGCCACACCCACTTGGCAGACTTTTGCTTCCGAGTCTACCAAGGTAGCGGAAGCTTTGTTTTCACTTTTCAAGGAAGAAAAAAAAAAATTCTCCAAAATCAAAATTTTCACTCGCGTTTTGCGTTTTAGACCTTTCTGAACAATTTTGGTTCCGTGTCTGTGTGTCTGTCATGAATTCCTTGTAACGCGCATAACTATACGAAGTTATTGTCCGATTTCGATGAAATTTTCAGGGATTGTGCGGGTTGGTGTGTAGACGTTCCCCTATGAAAATCATCATCCCCGGACTGATAGAAGCGACTGCGCATGCGCAAACGTGAATTCCTTGTAACGGCCATAACTTCTACATTTTTCATCCGATTTCGATGAAATTCTCAGGGATTGTGCGGGTTGGTGTGTAGACGGTCCCCTATGAAAATCATCATCCTCGGACTGATAGAAGCGACTGCACATGCGCAAAAGTGAATTTCCTTGTAACGGCCGTAACTTCCACATTTTCCATCCAATTTCAATGAAATTTTCAGGGATGTTACAAATTTGAGTTTAGATGGTCCCCTATGAAAATCATCACCCCGGATTGATAGTAGCCGATGCGTATGCGCGAATGTGAATTGCTTGTAACAGACATAACTTCCACAATTTCTACCCGATTTCGATGTCATTTTCAGGGATTACGCGGATTAGGTTGTAGATGGTCCAGAATGAAAATCAAGGCCTTAAAATTTACAGTAGCCTCTGCGCATGCGCAAACGTAAAATCCTTGTAACAGCCGTAACAGTGGCGTGTGAGGTGAGGATCTCAAACCCCATTCACCCATCCCCTTGATAGGTCAGTCAGCAATGCTCTGGATTCCCAATCATGAGTCCCAGGTCCGAATCCTAGTCAAGCTAAAATTTTTTTGATCCAATCACTACCGCACTTACATTTATCGTCCGAATTTGATGAAATTTTCTAGGATTGTCCAGATTAGCGTGTAGATAGTCCCCTATGAGGGTAGTGAAAGGTACTTAGAGATTGGTGTTTTCAGATTAACTACTATGTTTTTACTGTGTTCGCAAAAGTTGAATTTATTAAATTTACTGAAATGTACTATTAAACTGACTTTCATGTAGAATGCACTCCAGTTGAAGAAAAGGTAGGACGATTTAGATGAAGATTGCCGACTGCCTCAAAATCGATTACACGACGTAGGTGACAGAAAGGGTGGTTAGGACGATCACACAGCTCGAAACCGTTCGATGATCGTGTAAAGTGAGGAAAAGGCGATAAATGCGAGAGAAGTCATCAAGACGAGATTTTGAGTTAAAGTAGATTCTGATAGTAACTCGATCTTCCCTTTGAAACAGGTGATGAAGGCGAGAGACGATTGGAGGTGAGACGTAGGTACTGTTCGCAGATAGAAATAATGCGGTTGGGTATACCTGCTAACATAGACGACTACCTGTTCCAAAATCTTAGGTAGCCTGTTGAGTCAGGCTAGGAAAGGGCCGAGCCTAAGTAATCGTAATCCAGGGATCGAGCAACTCGAATCATAATAAAGTAGAGAGCCCCTCCACTCAGCCAATTGTTAGGAAGGATTTTTATCTCGAATGTGAGTTCACTTGCCCTTCTGTTTACCCTTCAGTCGCCTTTAAAATTTGAAAGGAGCATCATCCTTTAGGTACTGGAATCGTGATTTTATTTTTGAATGAATGAATGAATGTACACTCCCTTAATTGATAAGACTTTCCCGAGAGTAAGGAATCTGTTTTATTTTTTATTAGTGTTCTGTATTTGTTTTGTTTTGCCTGTAATAAATCAATCCTTTCACTTCATCATCGGTCGGTAGTCAACAACCCTCGGTCTCATTTTCCCTGAGTTGAGTGACGAGAAGAAGGTGGACAATATTTTTGGGATTGTCATACATATGAACACCTCACCAAACCATCCGCATTCTTTCAATCTGCAAACAGTACCTCCAGTCTCTGACGTTGCAAGTTCTTTGTGAACATGTATACATGCCGAAGTACCCTCATTCCATTATTTTATTTATGGAATATTAACCAAAGAGGGAGGTCAATAGGTACCTAATACATAAAGGGGCACAAATAATTCTTCTCCGATGAAGTAACTGATCATAAATTCACACCCTAATTCAATTTATGCTATCATGGAATAATTCACTGAGAGAATGTGATGTAGTTACGTGCCGTATAGTCAAGACTCCTCTATGCTGCTCAGCTTTGGCTCCCACGAATATCTCTCCATTCAATTCCCCCGACATCACTCTGAGGTGTTTGGGGACTCCCACGTAATTCGGAAATGAGCATTTCGGCGTGGCTGTCCCCGCGAGACCGGCTTTGACGATGCCGGTTCCGTTGTCTATGATTACTGGCTGAGCAAACCCTTCCATGCTTCCTTCCCAACGCGGAGATGGTTAACCCGAATGTCAGTCCAACAAAAATTTATGCAAACGCTGCCAAAACAATCTCGACACTAGACCGCCACGGCGATGTCAACACCATGGCAATATCGACCGGTAATTTTTTCGATCCAACACATTTGACTGAAGATGACGATATTATTTGAGTTGACTACTTAGCTATTCTACAGTTTACTAGGTACTATTACTAATCAATGTTGACATTCAACGTAGTACCTCTATCGAATTCCAACAGTGCACAACAGTGTACAAATCGTCCCATTAAAAAACAAATAGTTGAGTAACGCATGCATTCCAGGGGACGTCCCATTGGATAAGCATTAGGTCAATTTAAACCAGTAAGTAGGTAAGCATTGAAACTTGCATTTTTAATCACCTTCCTCCTGCAAAAAACTGTTTCACCCAATGTAATTTAGTTAGCATTTTGAGTAAGAAATTTGTGGGCTCCCCTCCACCTTATCCACCATAAAATTTCTAGCGTAATGCGAGCCTCGGATTTGAACAGCATTTTAAAATCTATCAACAATAACCAACATGCGAATTCGAGTTCATCCCCTCCCCCACTATTGGTGCCAGTGTGGCAACAGCGGTCGTACGTCGTATCGTTGAATTTTCATCTGTTAGTTAAGGTTCAACACACAAAAACCCACGAAATAAGCGGTTTACAGTGTCCTAGCACCATGGCGGCACAAAGAATAATTCATGAAAATCCAAGGTTACCTATATTAATAATGCCCCTTCAATTTCAAAGCTTGAGTACAATCAGAAAGCTATAAAGGAACCGAAATATTGAAAAATTGTATATTTTGTGAATATTATCCCCCCACCCCACCCGCCCCCAGACCATGCTTATTTCGATACTCTGATTAAATAATATGCAACTCGGAAGTTATCTGAGTCGAACAAAAAATGAAACGCGCTATTCGGTTGGAAATTGAGGCCTAGACAGACTACACAAGATTATGCCCGAAAAACGCACGTTTTTAAGCATTAACCACCCCCCTCCCCACTCGTCAAAGGCAAAGTTCGAAATTCCGGCGACGGAGTGCACAACTAGATACTAGATATATTATTTAACTAGATATATTTCCGCGTCGAACTAGAAAATAACCACGAAAATCAGTAGAAAATTAAGGCCTGGGCAGAGTACACAAGATTTTGTCACATGCACAGAAATTCACCAATGCTTTTAGGATTTGGATTCAGAATGGCCTAGGAAAAAACTAAAAACTAAAATCCTAAAACGGATTAGTACGTGGTTATTTTTTTCTGTTGTGTTGTCCAACCTCACCTCAGATTAATCGTATAAGGACGCCTAAGTCCTACAGTGGGATGTCCTAAAAACGAGTGGTATTCATATGGTTCCAAACAAACCTTTTCATCCACCCCGGTATTTTGGTGAATTCTAACTCATGACCTTTCCATAAGGAAACACATTCACGAATCCGGGTGTTTTGGATGAAACAAATCAAAGTACTACGATGGATATAGGCAGAATAGGTTGGCACACTTTGGATACCTACCACATTTCTATTATTGGGATTGGTGGAGATTTTATACTCTGTTGCACTGGATCGTATAAATGTAAACTGGGTCAAAGACGTTTTCTGATGCAATAAGAACCAAAAATTTCATATCCTCTACAGCAGGGGTGCTCAAACGGTCGATCGCAAGTGCTTTTTGGGTAGATCTCGAGAAGAAAAAAAATTTTAATAAGTAGGTAGGTAACTAAACTACAAAAATGTATTACGTAATAAAATAACACTGCTTGCGGCAAAAGGTGGCTTTATCGAAGGAACGCGCGTCACTTTTCAAAGAAAAGCCGTGTTGTTTCTAGACTAGACAGTACACAGTACATTTTGTCCGTCTTTGAAAGCAAGGATTCCTCAGTTGAATTATGATACGTATGAGGCTGAATTATCAAATATTTTGGGACAATTCGAAATGCGTTTTTATTATTGCAGTAAATTGGAAAATATAGCATCATTTATGAGTTATCCTTTTTCATGTAAAAACATTGAGGAATTAGCTACTGAAATAGCAATTCAGTTTAATATGAACTCATGTTCTGTTGAAAATGAGTTGGTGCAGATTATATCATATATATATCTCAAAGCTACAGCATCTGATACAAATTTCTGGTGTTTTATATCTGAAGATAAATATCCGAATGTAAGGCAAATCGCCCTTCAACTGACGGCATTTTTTGGGTCAACTTACTTGTGCGTGTCTGCATTTTCTGAAATGAAGATAATCAAGTCAAAATATCGCAATCGACTAACTGACGATCATATGTCATCATGCTTGGGATTAGCACTCAGTGGTTACGTACCATCTTATGAAAAGTATGCTGAGGACAAGCAGTGCCACGCTTCAACATCCAAAGCCACTCTTTAGTTAAGTTTAACACCCTATGTAACTCTTTTGTTTTGTAACAACCGATAAACTCGCAATTTTGAATAACTACATGTAAATATGAGTTTTTTCATTGATATTGTAGAGAAGAACCTAACTAAACCTAACCCAAACCTTGACTAAAATAATGTACCTATATTGTGCAGAAAGCTAATATCTATATATGCTACGGTAAGCCCTACCTAGGTAGGTAGGGTGTATCGTGTATGTACGACAACCCTGCATCACACACACTTGCAGTCTCTCAGAGTCGATCGTATGTAGTCTAAAAATATCGAGGTAGATCGCCAGTAGTTCAAGTTTGAGCACCCCTGCTCTACAGTAATACTGGTTCTTTGTTGACATTACACTGCAAAGTTCAAGGGAAATACAGAAGAAATATAATGGAAAACATGGAAATATTGCAAACAATCACCACATCCGAATCTATAAAAGATTCCCACGATTGAAGAGTTGAAACAACAACGTGGGAGCGTGTTGGAACTTACAGTATTGAGGAGAGGTAACAATTGGGTAGATCTTCATATATGGAGGGTGGCATAAGTGTGTGAAAATATCGTTGGCTTGCTATGCCGAGATGAAGAGAAGGGCCCTTCACGATCGTTATGAAGCCACCGTAACACGTACCGGACACAATACACAATGCGGTCGGGAGATGGAAACCAGAGAATACCACCTTTGGAATAGGCCCCATAACAAAGAGGTTCGAAGCACTTCCAAGTATCTGCAGGTAAGCATGTGGTACACATACCGTTCGTTATTTTCAGGGCCTCGCTAAGCCTAACACTGCGACGTGAGGTGCAAAAGGACTGGTTGTATAGTTCTGAGAAGACGAATCCGTTAAGCAATCTCACAAACCCTCCCACCCGGCCTAAAAAGCTTCTTTTTTCGGATATTCTAGGTGTGCCATTGTTTCCTGAAAAGTCAAATGCCAAAAGAGCATCACTAGTCTTGCTAGAGACAGTGAAAGATGAACATACGCGTACGAAATTCGTACAGTGATTCAGCATCAGGATTTTTTCTCATCCTAAAAGTCAATCACTTCACGTTACTCCCATAAACCTATGCACCTAGAGTTTATAGAGCGGACAGATTTACAGGTCCTCTAGGACATAAGTACCAAGCGATAGTGAAATCGAATGATTCATGCGATGGGAACGCTTTACGAGCCGTCATTGATCCTACGAAGGAACCCCCAGCAGAAATCGGGGTGTCGGCATTTCCAGGGTCTCATTCAATCCTTAAGCCCTTAGAAGCTGGAAGGAGAGCTTAAGCACACGACTGGTTGCCTGATGTATGGATTTTGCGCTGCAATATTTTCGGACGAAAACATCTCAGTCTCCCTCCGGTTCTTTATTTTCCCTTTGGGAATCTCAGATAGCTCGAAGACCAGAGAAAATATCAAGAAAAACTACACAGTAAATTATTTTCAAACAAAATCTTTGTTGCTTCCTTTGTTGCTCTGTATTCGTCCAACAAATCTAGGACGTCTGCTAAGTTGGGTGGGCATTATATCTTTCTTACATAGAATAACAAGGACATATCCAAACGTCCATAAATTCGAGTGAATTAATTTTTAAAATCACTTATAAAACATAGGATAACTTTGAATTTAAAATCCTTTCCCTTCATCAGCTTTAGGAATTCGATAGGACATTTATTTATAAATGAATTGAACACTTCCCAAAAGTGAATGACTTTCATAAGTAGGGGCACATTGAAGATAAAACAAAGAACTTTATTGTAACATGAATTTATTCATTCTTAACCAACAGTGTTGAATAAAGAATAAATAAGTATAGTGGAACAAATCAAGATGAAGTTGGAATCTCTCTGTCCATCCAACTGTCACTCTTATTTTTCCCTCTCATGAGGATCCCAGGATCCCACTAAAGGAAAATAGAAAGAGGTTTCGTTCAAATCTTGAACTTGATCTAATCTGGTTTCCCCCGTGTTGACTTTGGACACGATAATTGGATTTGCGCTCCACCCAAAACTTCTCCTCCTCAAAAGTTTATTGTGCTTCGCGAACTTCCCGACCTCCGCTGGTCGTATCTTTTAGCTGAACCCCGCATTCTAAATACTCCGATCGCATCATGAAAGGAATTGCCAAATGAACGAGCTCTGCAAAAGAAACAGCCGAACGCACTGGAATTAACTTTTGAAAGAGTTATTTCAATCCACGAGGTTTCATAGGCATCCAGAATCCAAAACAGAATGATGGAACCATCATTGACTACTCAACTTCTCGGTCACATCGAAATCCTTCGATGAATCTATCTTCAAATAATCTCACCTCAAATTTGGACTTTCTAAAATATGGGCCGCCAAGAGTGAGCGGAACCAGCACGAGAAGGAAGTTGACACATGTACAGTTCATGCATGTTCAATGAGCTGAAACTATTATTTTCACCTTATCAGTCAGGAAGTTGTGACTTTCTCCAAGGAAGTGGTATCGACTGGGAATTCTTCTGGATTCTACCAGAAGACACGGAGGTTACCTCTGCTGGCTCTATTATTTCTTTTTGTTCTGAAGGCGTTAATGCAAAGAGGAACTACAGCTGCAGCAAAAGCTTCAAGTGATTTTAACACAAAATGTGTTTTCCAGAGATTTTTTGGTTTAAAATGTCTGTCACGTAAGACCGTCATAAGATCCCTTGGTGGTGAGAATAATTTATAGTGATGTAAAATTGTCTACTACAGGCAAAAACTATGTCAACAGACTGCTGATTCTAAATAACAACTAAGGTGTAAAAACTTCTGGTGGACCCAAGCAGTTGAAATTTTACTAGAAGTCTATTTAATACTGCTAAATCTGAATTATAAGCTGAACTACTCCCTGGTCATCTGGGTGAGCTAAATTTGGAACTGGTGGACCCAAGAAATTCCAATTTCACAGGAAATTTCAAACTGAACTCCCCTTTGATCAGCTGTAATTCTCTTTGTGTTATTGGTTTGATCCTTGATGATGAAAGTGTGTCCCCCGGATATCACTCTACAATAAATGTACTTTCATAAAGACACTGGCGGCTGGACACCCCAAAGGCTATTTTTTTCTTTTTTTAATTAAATATTCTTAATAATGTGATATTTTTTCATGTTGAATAATTACCTCTATTGTATACATTATTCTCATTTGACTAAGATATTTCTTTCATTCTTGGAACCTACGTTTGACGATGATTTGCTCGACAGCGTAAAATGCAGCAATATAAAGGAGTAATACTATAGTAAGTATAATATTTTACTAATGAAAACTCTATTCCAACTAGGAGATATTCAAGTACAGTTTAGGATTGGAAATACTAGTGCTCCTCGAGGGATTAGTCGTTCGTTAAAAGCGCACTCAACCTGCGCTAATTCCTCTCTGCGCTCAACACTTGGGGTGGCCAAACGATTTATAGGCAGGTGCGAGGAAACCAATATTAACCCCCTCCCTTTCCCACAGCCTCCTAGGTGTTGGCGAACCCACGCGAACTGTACCATCCTTCCATGAAACCTTGGGAGTTACTGCGAATAAACTTTGTCCGCGCAATATACAACACACTTGCAGAGGGCAGTATTTCATTTCCAACCGAACTACCTAAATTTCCGATGAAATCTCGAAACAAAATTTTTGTAATTGATGATTATGATGTACTATTATAAACAATATTGGGTACATTCAACTTGTAAGGAGTCACATCAAGAAAAAAATTATAGATTCAATCCTATCAATCAGCAAAGTTGTTGTAGAATTTTATTCCAGTACAGTCGTGTTATTTTCTTATCATAGTCGTCACTATAACCAAGTTCTACCTTAAGGCTCTTCATTCATTCAAAGCTGGCCTGAACGTACATGTTCAGAAGAGTTAAAATCCCGAACAGCTGAGAAAATTGCTTAAGCAGGCTTCAGGCTTCACCTCTTTCCAAAATCCTTTTACTGCCTTATGAATTTGCATCTCCTTGGTTATGCGCCACTAGCATTCTCAAAAGCAGAACCCCGGAACTTGAACAGACCATGGTAAGTATTTGGAGTAACCCAGAGAAGATACAAGGGAAAAGCGTTCCCTCAGCAGAGCCTCCATTCAGTAAGTGAGTTTGTCACCTACATATAACGGCCTAATCCACCATAAATCCATGCAATCAGTCGAAGACCATAAACACACTGGATCACAACTTTAAGCTCCAAACCACAGTAACCTCAGTTTTTACTCATGCAGAACTACATCAATTTATTGGAGAACGAAAATATCACCCACTCAGCCCATAGTTTCTGGGTAATGATCCTACTATCAGTGCTACTTATATCTTTCCCTCGGAGTGATGATGCCAAGGGCATACAAAAAAGTCGTCCTTCCCTTCTTTCGAGTAAGTAGTTCAGTTTTCAAAAAGTTTAGGAAGGACCTGTTGTCAAACTACAACTTATTGTTTCTCGGACCAAGCCCCAAAATAATAATTTGTATGTTAATGTTAATATATAATGTTAATACAAGTAGTTGTAAGTGGGATGTTTTTCTTCAAATTTGGTCATAACAGTTGCAGGAAAAACTACTGACTAATTTTTGTTTCATGAAAGTTACGAATATGAACTTTAGTATTTATTGGATCAAAGATACAATGTTTAATAGATTCAACAACGTAGATATGTAACTCACAGTTCCACAAGAAGTGATTATGTTATGGCGAAATAATACTGTTCGCTTGTGCCAGAAAACTAGGAAGATTATAAGATACCATGACCCAAAGGTCGACCACAACTTGTAAAACAGTTGCATTTTCCTCCATATCTTCCAAGCCTTTTAAAAAAGCGGGCAAGGTAAGAAACGTTATTCCAAGGGAAGCGTATCTCGTTGGAAATAGTTCAGAGCCCAGCGAGAAGAGCGGCGAATTCTTGTACTTACTGCTCCACAAAATAAATTCAACGCACGTCACTTGTGGGACTACTATGGGGTACGAGCACTGCGAAGCATCCAAAGCATTCGATGAGCTTTTCCCTCTTCATCAACTTGGGATTTCAAAAAGAGTTTTAAACTCTATGGAGGTACACATTCCAGGGTTATTCCCCGGAGATGAAACAATGGCTCGACTGGATCCAGCGGAACGGTTTTACACTCTGATTACTTACTCGTTGAGTGTGCACGCCGATGGGTAAATTCCATGGTCTGAACTTTCATAGAACAAAGTGGTGTCCAACAGATAAACCTATTTCCAACCCGTGGTGACCCGAAGCTTTCCTCCGTGCTAGATTACATTGCCTGTATCACACAAGAAAAAATTCCATTTTATTAGCACCAAACGTAACTTCTGCACTAGAATTCCTGCTTCAAGTCGATCCAATCAGCAAGAACCACAGAAATACTCGTATCCTAAAAACCTGACAAAAATGAGACAAACATCTCATATAAAATTTTGAAACACGATAAACGACTATTACTATCGTTGTTGTTGAAGTAATAGATTCTATTAATGTACATGTTGTTCTTTGTGGCGAACTAATACTGTCCACCCAACTTGGCAGACTTTTGGAAGTGTACCCGTTTACATCACCAGCACAGTAGGTATCAGTGGCCTCAAATTTAATTTAAGCCCATAACACATGTACTAACTACGTATAACATTAAAGAGTGTTGTTATATTGTAAGCCAACATTGTGACTTCACGCCTCCCCGAGCCTCTGGACTCCAGAAATTCTTGTTTTCTTTTCTCCAGATACAAATACAAAAAAGGCAACTTCGGCGAGAAGTTCCGCTCATATTTATCATTCCAAAGTTTTTGAGAAGGAACGGCAGGGTCGAAAAGAATAAAAGAACAATTTAGAAAACCGCACGGGACTGTAAATAATCTCGCTCTTTGTACCTATCCTGAGGGATGAAAACCAGGGGAGTTGGACAAAAAAAATTTAGAGCATTTCCCACCAAGGTCTCCTCAGTTTTACTTCAAAGGGCTCCAAAGGGACTGGAGTGGATATTGTTTGTTCTTAAGTAATGAACGTTTTCCAGCAGCCTCATTTTCTAATAGCTTACCACGAGGTTGGGATGAAGACGGCGCGAACGTATTGCTTTGTTTTTTCTTCGACTCGTTCCATCGACAATAGAATGGGGACCGCCCATTCAAAGATTGGAATACCCAAGAAGATTTATTATAATGAATTCGGCGTTTAATTTGATTATTTCTTTGGCTTTGTGAGCGAATGAAAACAATCCGATTACGCAAGTTCCTTCAACGTTTGGGACACCTTACCAAATGGGTTATTGCCATGGTTCAAAATATCCTTAGGGTCTGCTCGTTCCTTGAATCACCAACAAAATTTAGGGTTAGGATTATACAATAAAATAATCAAGAAAGCTTTGGGTTAAAATTTCCAACCCCTCCACTTTGGTAGCAATGGGTAGTGCCACAGACTTCACTGATGAGGCCGTTTTTGCAGTGTTTTCCAACTACAGGTAGTTCAACAACAAACAACATCATAGCGTTCGTCCAGCAAAATGCTCATTACACTGAAGAAGTCGTTCGAAGTATCATAGCACAATAACGAATTTTGACAATCTTTCAAAACACCTACGTTTACGATTTCAAGAATGAACTATTGGAATCGAGCAAGAAACAAATGTTGACCCCCCCCCCCCTGGCCCATTTTGATGAAATTTGGTATATATACCAAATATATATATACCAAATATATATATACCAAATATATATATATATCCATATATGGACTCCATTGGGGTCTAGTTGTGCTTTTGGCTGATGTCAGTCACTTCTAAGGGTGAAAAGTAAGGGCTGAAATTGTCTAAAATACCCTAGCTCGAAAACTCTCGAAATGAATATTTTTTCACCAATTTGGAATAGTATTGAATTTTTAGAATTGACAAGACCACCCTGAGCTCTGTAGGTCAAAACGTTAGCTCCCTACGAGAAGTTAAGGGTTGGGCATACGATAAATCAGAATCACGAGTGTAAATCGCAAAAGAGGACTTATCTCCGTTGAAATTTTAGATGACCAAAATCCGATCGTTGTTGTTTCTTCGAGTTGTACTCAGTTTGGGAACCTTGTTTGTGCAACCAGTGTTCAAATTTCTATTTGAAGCACCCCAACTCCCTGTTCTTCGAGTTGAGTGTGAAGGGTTTATTTCTTCAAAATAAACTTAATAGTGAAGTAGGTATGAAGTGGGTAGGTAGTGCTTACGGTTGAAGTGACAATGGCAAAGCTGTACGAATAAAATTATGAAAATACAAAAATAGTAAAATAAAAAACTTTTTAACAAAAAAACGGACCGACCTCAAAACTGATGATGGCATCCCACTAAAAAGGAAAAAATAATAACGACAATTTATTTAGATAGGTTGGTAGGTAGGTACGCATTGAAGTCGCCGCCGTGCCCATCTGCAGAGACAAACATACACAAGTAGATTCCACTTCCATCTGGTTAGTGTTACAACATGGGTCGATAGTGCAATACAAAACATGAATGAGAGTAGGTACCTATCATTGAGGTAATGCATGTGTTCCCAAACTATTAGGTAGTACGTCACTGCTGTCGTATGAAGGAGGATGAGAGAGTGGCAATAAGTGTGAATCCCCGTACGAAATGTTTGGATTCCAACAAACCATCTCTTGATTAGATAGTATCTAATAGTTATTTATCTAATTATACGTGATCAATCTTTGATTACATAATATCTAATTAATCTTATATTCCATGTATGGCATATTGAATGTAGAATTGTCTAGGTCATGATGTGGGTTTGTGATATGAGTTCATACTCAAATGAACCAGTTAGTGTTACAACATGCGTCGATAGTGCAATACAAAACAGGAGTAGGGGTAGGTAAGTAAGAAAACAACCTTCTCATGTTGAATTTTTATCCAACTGCCATTTTTGGTGACGCAGACGTCTTCGGCTGTTATCAAAGGAAATATTCTTACTGAGATTCACACTTATTGTCACTCTCTCATCCTCCTTCATACGACAGCAGTGACGTACTACCTAATAGTTTTGGAACACATGCATTACCTCAATGATAGGTACCTACTCTCATTCATGTTTTGTATTGCACTATCGACCCATGTTGTAACACTAACCAGATGGAAGTGGAATCTACTTGTGTATGTTTGTCTCTGCAGATGGGCACGGCGGCGACTTCAATGCGTACCTACCTACCAACCTATCTAAATAAACTGTCGTTATTATTTTTTCCTTTTTAGTGGGATGCCATCATCAGTTTTGAGGTCGGTCCGTTTTTTTGTTAAAAAGTTTTTTATTTTACTATTTTTGTATTTTCATTATTTTTTTATTTTTTACTTTTTAGTGATTTTTTAAATTTATTTTTAAAATTTAATTTTATAAGTCATTTGTTTTAATTTTTAATTTATTAATTTTTTCGACTTTAATGATTTTAATTTAACATAACTTACCTACTACAATTATTTATTTTATTATTGCCAAAGACTCCACATTTATTATTGTTGTTTTTTATTTAACGGATGACTAGCATCGCAAAAACACATTCTGTGTTCCTATGATTTCATACAGAGTATGGAAAAAGAAATAAACCGGGGGGTGCAGGGGGGCGGAGCCCCCCGCCGAGGCGCAAAGCGCCGAGTTTTATTGTGGAATTAATTATTACTTTTTGAGGTTTTTTATATAGCAGGTAACTTTATTGTTTAATTTTTACATTTTATTTTAGTACCTATACCTACAGTATTATTGTTTTAAGTAGTTATTAGTGAGTCCAAAAAATTATTAAACATATTGTTTAGTAATGCATGCATTCCAGGGGACGTCCCATTGGATAAGCATTAAATCAATTAGAACCTGTTGGTGAGCGAAAAGCACGCATTGTTATTTCGCTTCCTCCTGCACCAAACTGTTTCACTCAACGTAAGTGACACGGGGGCGATGATATCCGTAGAGGAGTATCTACACTCAAATCCGCGCAATCCCAAAAATACCATCAAAATCGGATGGAAAATGTAGAAAGTATAGCTCCTACAGGGAATTCACGTTTGCGCATGCGCAGTGGCTATTATCAGTTCCTTGGCAATGCTTTTCATCGGGGACCATCTATATGCCAATTTGCATGATCTCTGAGAATTTTCTTGAAGTCGGATGGAAAATGTGGAAATGATGGCTGCTAAAAGGAAATTATCGTTTGCACATGCGCAGCGGCTATCAGTCCGGGGGCAATGATTTTCATAGAGGACCATCTACACGCCAACTCGTACAATCTCTGAAAATTTCATCGGAATCGGACTAGAACTTCATATTTTAGCCAGCTGCAACATGTTTTGGATGATGAGAAGGCTATGTGCTAGACCCACTTGGTAGTCTACTGGAATTTGATGGTTATCGGAAACCCCCTCATAAAGCATCTCATTTTTTGTGAAGCTTAGAATCGGACCTTAAATTTGAATGTACACAAACATGTACACAAAGTCGGGAAACTCGTCTTTCAGTGAAATGTTAAAGTTAATTTCAAAATAATTATTGAGTTCAATATCATTTTTTTTTTAATTAAAATTTTGCTTCACAATCCACTTTATCTTGAAGAAATAAGCGTTTCACTCTAAATAGGGAGGATGGTCCCCAATGAATGAGAGGGTGGTCCCCCTTGAATTTGTTGAGGGGCGGCAGGCGTCCGAGAATATGCCGGAGGGGACGGGCGGGTGGGTGGTTGTGGTGGGGGGAGGGGGGGGGGTGGACGAGCGGGTGGGTGGCTTCGAAGAGTCGGGCGGGGGGAGAGGATGCGGAACAATCTTCCCGAAAACCACGTTTTTTGAACTATTTTCACAAAATTTCGATACTTTTAACAAAGCAAAATGAAATCTGATTGAAACGGGACCACTATGGATACTTGTAGAACACTTTTCAAGAAGAATCAGGCAGATTGGTGCCCGAATAAGAAAATGCTAGTGGTACAAACATACAGAAAAAAAAAAAATCGTCCCATGACACACCGAACTGTATACCTCCTTCCTTCGGCGCGGCTTCGCCGCGCATGAAGTCGGTCAAAAATCACTCGCGATGAGATTGTGGAAAACCATTTAATAAAAACGGAGTTGAGTAGAACGTTGTCTATTTCCACGAAAATATTTTCGTGGAAATAGACAACGTTCTACTCAACTCCAGTTTTATTTTATGGCAAAGCTGTGTTATACAGAAAAATAATAAATCTTAGTGAAATAATTTGCGTCTTGATTGTTGTATGCAGTACATTGTCGCACTAGATTGTTTATCTAACTGATAATGTACTTGGAAGTTACTACGAACAATGGACTTTAATAACTGAAAAGTGCACTGGGAAGTAGAATATTATAACGAATGTAATGACCAATGAAAAATCCATATTCTTTGGAGAAATGCAATCTATACAGAAAAATAATAAATCGTTGAATAATAATTAGCAGTGGTTTATAATGGAAATATCTGAATTTTTGTTATTTCATTCCAATTTCCGAGTTTCCGTTATGAACTCTATTATAAGGGATAACACCGTTGTGCGTTGCGCTCGAGTTCTATCAACATTTTACACGGTTCAATATTACCTAATTCCCCGTAGACAATAACTACTATATCATATAAAATACAAAACTATTAATCTTTCATTGTAGGCATTGCTCATGTAGCAGGAAGACCAAAATGTCCGATTCCGTGGGAGTAAACAATAAAATTTTGGTAGTTTATCATCAATAACATCGGAATACACAGCTCACATGGGTAAATAATGAAAGTGTGTTTTGAAGAGGAACCCATCGCTAAGATCACTTCGTTTTCCAAGAGGTAGGAAGAAACAATCGCCCTCAATAACGAAGTTGGAGGCTGGAGATGGAAGGGTAGGACAAAATAGTATCCCAACACCCAGGGGAGCATTATCCCATATAGCCGGAGAACATCATCAGCCGGCGTTCTTGAAAAGAACATCCTTTGTTATTGGAAGATCGAAGGTTTCTTATTTGATCCTTCATCTTAGCTTAGCTCTCAAATTCGTTCGATTTCGATATATCAAAATAAGAATTCCCAAAGCAAATATTTTTAATTGTTCAAACAATTAAAAGAAAATCACGTTTTCAAGGGGTTTTCTTCATTACCTACTAAAGTAAAAGAAGGTAAAGTAAAGTAAACAACCATTTCAGGTTAGATTTTCGTCCGAAAGCGACCACACTGGACCCCCTACTACAATTACCTACTAAAAACCACGTAAGTGGTCACAAAAACAAGGTTGTAGGTACATACGGAATCAGCCCAAAATCTTCTTTTCATATGTAAGAATAAAAGGAAAACAAAGTTTTGCTTAGAGATGGAACCACTTGAATAAAATTCCTTATGTCCGATCAACCTTTCAAAAAGCATGTTATCGAATCCTGAACGAATTTCAATTCTAAAAATGTATTATTATCAAGGATAATTTATGTTAATTGGGAAACTTGTAAAATCGTCGGCCAAATTGATATTTTTCTGTGTTTCACAATCGAGTAGTAGGTCTTTTCTAAATTTACTGACACTGACACGATTGCGAATGGTCCGCACTATGTGAGCATGCTACACTTTTTCAACAGTTGTTTGGCTTTGATCTAACCAACAATTCTACCCCTGTTTCTTCTGCGCATGTTTCACTTCCTCTTCATATGCTAACGGTCATTTCCTAAATAAGTATGCTGCATGTATGTGATTAATATTCGACATTTTTTAATAAATAAGTACGGGAACAATTATGCTGTCTATTTTTCCTGTCTTAAATTAATTTCGAAGTTGAAACTATACCCCACATTAACTTTTTCTGGTTTCCTTCCCCCCGAAAATAACTATGAATGTCGATTTTCGGAGCAAATCATCTGCACCAAGCCCCTCATTCCGACTTTGATGTTTTTGGAAATGTCGGAGTACACCCTACGAGGCGAAAGGGTAGGTACTGTCCACCGATGGAAAGAATGAACGCGAGGCCCGACAGGGAGTTGGGTATCCTCAACGTAGAACTACACCCTTTTCTACAAATATACGTTTACAGGTAGTAACTGACCTCATCCAATACCCCTGAACCTGCCGCGAGTCATACTTTCTTCCTTTCCTCTCGTTACCCCCTTCTCATATTGTCGTTTAGGTCATGTCTCGAATTTCTACTGTGACTTCTGTCCAATGATGTCTGGACGAGAAAAATATATTACGAATTCGCGATCGGGAAAGAATAGTGACCCGTCGTAATTACGTAATAAAATCCTAACTCATCTCAACGGCAAATTTTTCAGGAGAAACTACAACGTTTGTTGGCCTATGTTATTTCCTTCCAAATGATCATAGAAACTTCATTCTTTTGAGTATTAAGTAATCGAATCTCAAATAATCATACAGAAGATTAATGTCGAATCGACACAATTACATAAAGTGTCGATATATCTCATGAAAGGTGTTTTTAATCACTTCCTATCGACATTTTATACGTTTTATTTATTTATTTTAAATTTTAATTTATTTATTTATTTTTGGGTTGAAGTGCTTTGCTTGCGAAATACCTTACTCATAAATATCCTAATTTTTAGGTAGTAACTTCAGGGATTTTTCTCGTGGGTAGGAACGTGAAGAAATAGTGGGAGGCAAAAACATTTCCTCCATTTTCTTAAAATTCTGATATGAGTGGTTTCACTAAATAACGGTAGTATACAATGAATGATTCTATGACAATGATTACAATGACCTTGTGTAAAACGCTGCAAATAATTTGTAACAATTATTGTTACACAAAGGTTCATAATTTTTCTGTTTAACTTGCTTGCAAAGAACTCAGCTATGCCATTGTCACTATTTATTTATTTTTTACCTACCAACCATTGGTCCCATTGGTAGTATCTATAGTTGGTTGGTGGTGACAATGGCAAAGCCGAGTTCTTTGTAAACGAGTGATGTATATAGAAAAATAATAAACCATTGTGTAATAATTTACAGCATTTGGTTCAATATATTCAATAATAACCTTTGGAATCGACCGGGTAAAAACATTTTTAACACCCCCTCAAAACTTGTTGGTTTACGTTTCAAGGTACGTAGAATCCAACATTTGAATAAAAATTTGGCCGTTCGCTGTACGCGGCACTTTCTTTAGTCCACATGGACCGATTTTTAGAAAATGCTTGTAAAAAACATGGCTATGCCATTGTTACCACCATCCAACTTGAAGAAAAACATCGATCGCATTTCAGTCAGCTAACATTTGAACGGAGATTAGGCCTGTTTTGCGATTCACACTCGTGTTTCTGATTTATCGTACGTCTAACCCTTAAATTATCGTAGGGAGCGAACAGTTTGTCCTACAGAGCTCCGCGTGGTTTCAAAAAATTCTATACTATCTTAAATTGATGGAAACAATTTTTTGAGATAGGGCGTTATCAAAATTTCAAACTGTATTTTTCAACCCTTAGAAGTGACCTACATCAACCACAAAATCTTCGGGGCACAACTAGACCCTAAATGGAGCCTAAATACCAAATTTCATCAAAATCGGTCAATGCTAAGTGGGGAAAGTGCCACGTACGGCGGACGGACGGCCAAATTTTATTCGATTTTCGGATTCTACGTACCTTGAAACGTAAACCAACAAATTTTGATGGGGTGCTAAAAAATATTTTTTTCTTGGAAAATTCCAAAGGTTCGTTATTGAAAATAATGTACCAAAATTTGGGTATTGCATTGGCATCAAATTTTTAGGAAAATATTTTCGAAACGTTTCTCGTTTTGGGGCATTTAGAACGATTCCTATATTTCACCATTTTTAAAACCAAAAATTGATTACATTTCAAAAATATGCTTTAAAAAATCGGTAAAAATAGCCAAGAAGATGAAAAATTTTAAATTTTGTTATGGAAGCAAAATTCTAAATGAAAAAGTTTTTAGGCCACAAATTAAATCATTATAAATTAATGTGCACAAAAAATTGCTCAAAAATATTGAAAAATTGCTAAAAAATGGCTTAAATTATACCATAAATCTCAAAATTCATAATGAGTGCATAAGTTCGTGGGCTGTAAACAGGATTGTTTCACATTTTCATGCGCAAATGTGTTTTCACATAGCATAAGGCTAAAAATTCAAAAGTAGTTTTTAATAACGTTTTAAAAAAATCGCTCATGAAGTCATTCTGCACGACAATGAATATTCATCACAATATTTTTTCTTATCGATTCATTTTCGTTATCAAAAATGAGTTAAGTTGACATGTAGATTTGGCATACTAAGGACTTCAAACTAATATTTTGATTTTTGGTGATTTCTTAGACTTCTTGCCACTTTTATTAATTTTGCCGTTCACTGTCTGCCGTACGTGACAATCCATCAATAATCACCCTCAATCTTCTTGATGTGGCCCAAGTAGATTTCCATTTCCATGTCATATTTAACAGCTTCCATTCTAAATTCCTGAAGGCGTTTGAGTGATAAATCACCACCCGTATTCCTTCTTTCATGAATATCTTCATTTTCACCCAAGCCTACCTAGAGGAAAGTCAGGTAAAGGATTTGGGAGGAAGTGACCGAAAACGGGATTTCCTGGACAAGTGACAAGCTCGGAGGAGGTTGAACGGATGTTTTCAGTTTAGGATTCGGTAGGGTCCTCGCGTTCATTCTTTTCATCGGTGGACAGTAGTCAGTTCACCCAGCCAGTACGCGAGTACACCCGAATAAACTTGAGCGGTTTCGTGGAGTTGAGCAGCCATACCAGAGAGGGAAATATCCGAATTCTTGGATATGAATACAATGACCTACATGGATTTATAGTAAAAATGATACCTATATACTCGTACTTACAAACATCTATAATAAAATAACTACGAATCTGTATTCAGATTTGTGAATATGTACGTACATTTTCATAATTACAGGATAAAAATATTGGTGAATTTACAGAGAAACTAGAATGGAAATAGACAAACATAATGAACGGGGAATGACGGCCTCAAATTTGTTTAGATTTTAAAAATTTGGAGAAGTCTTATTGAAAACTATTACCTATAGAATGTATAGGTAAATTTTATTCTTATTTTCATTTAATCTTATTTGACTGAGAAAAGCATTTATCGATTTGTCATATTATTGTGATATCAGAAAATAGGCATTGCAAAATTTGCAAATAGCATTTAATGCGCCAGCTCTTCTTCCTAAACCTTAAAATTTTGAGTTATTCAGTATTTAACGTACTAAATTCGAAAAGTTTGTTTCCAAAACCTGATATTAATTAAAATTAACTTTTCATTAGTGTCCTCCTGAACAATACTGAAAAAAAACAATAATTGTATAGGCATTTTCATACTAAGGCGATGGAATTCGGTAAACATGAATGCACTAAAAGTCATCAGGATGAATTCAGATGGATAACTGTTGACCTTTTGTTCTTTCCAAGGGATATAATTTTAAACAGCCCTTTGTAATTGAACCAATCTATGCACCCAGCAACTTATACAAGCCCGTGCAGCAAACGTTTCAACGGGCTATTCATTACGAAAAAGGATTAACTGAACTTCGGATGAAACCGTATTTTCTGTAAGTTTCAAACTATAAATATCTATTTTCATTATTGAACCACTACGTATCTAGTTTTGAGAATTAGTTCCTATCATACTCATGTAATCTCATTTCCATGTTATGATCAAAGGCAGCTTCTGTATGCTATTATTTTATTGGAGTTCGCCGATATCCATGAAAATAGATTAAAATAGAGTACTTGAAGCTAAAATCATTACATGACAAGGTTTATCAATGAATTGAAAGCGAGATATAATTAGCAGTTAGTAGGAAGGACTGTGTTCTTCACCTGGTTGAAAAAGTGTAGGGGTTGGAATACTCCGAACAAGCGATCTCTCCTCTCCCAAGGTACTTAATTACTTATAACACTAACGTAAGGTCTTGGGGATTTCTGCTTAAAAACCCGATCGATAGCAATTAAAACCGTTCGGCTTTTCCGAGCTTCAGTTTGGCTTAAGGGACTTTTGAGGGAGAAGAAAACAGCGAAGCTGGGAAGGATAAAGAGAATCTGGGGCACTATCGACTTCACCTGCGTCGGTACGGGCGCACCGTTGGGAAAAAATCACAAAAGAGTATCGTTAATGAGGAAACGTGAGAGTTGCGTCATTAAATCAACCGTAATAGAAGAGAATCGGTATACTGTACATCCGCATTCGGGATATACTCTACTACACAGCTAGACGATGTTCCAACGAGAAACGATAATCAATTTCCCAGGTAGCTTGAAACTGTTAGAAAATGAAAATGTGAAAATTTAGAATCACTTATCCCTCACCCCGTACGGAATGTAAATATTTTGCTGCACTACCAAAGGAAGAGATGCTTTGGCTTCTTGTACTAATTCAAAGAGTGTTGGTCTCCCAAAATCAAAATTTGACGACACATTTTGCGTTAAGGGACAATGTGAACAACTTAAGTTCTGTGTTTGTATGTCTGCCAGTCCGAGGTAATCCGTTTATTGAGCTGAACCTTGATAATATAACACGATTTTGATTAAAGTTGCAGGTAACGCGTGGCCTAGTCCTAAGGCGGTATCATAATGAGACTGAGTGTGAACGACCTCTTCATTCAGCCTAAGCCTTGTCATTTTGATGTACAAAAACTTAATCACCCTTCCTATTGTTGAGTATAATAACTTTTTGGATTTTGTTCAATGGGGTGTGCGCATGGGTCAGAAAAACTGTGTATTGTTATTTTTAATCTAAACAAGACCTCAATCTGAGAACTTTGACACCAGCCGCGACCTTCTAGCATAAGAAGACTTTTTTCTATGATTTTTCAAAGTTTCGATTGTTTATGACGTCACAGTGGGGTGGGGGTGCCGCCCAGGCGGGAGAGGCGAGTGACGTCATAAACATTCGAAACTTTTGAAAATCATAGAAAAAGAGAACGGCTGGTGTCAAGATTCTCAGGATGAGGTCTACTTTCTATTAAAAATTTTTAAAAGATTCAGGCGCATCCCCCATTGTGTCATCGATTGACCAACTTACCATATCGAAATGGGCCAATACGCCAAAATTCAGAATGTTGGGAAATCGCGTTATTCTGTGTCAGCATTTCTAAGTGAGATCGCAATCTAACCGAGATTTTTCAATATACTGTTATTTTTCTGGCTCTGGCGGTATCCTTGGATTTTAGTATGATCCAGTGGATTTAAATGAATTTCAACTCGAAATAATATTGAAATAAAGAATTGCCATAGTGGCATGTTGGCCTTTTTACCAATTAGTCTACTGAATATCAAGAGCCGTTGGTTTTCCGAGTTTTTCCCGAAGCCCGCTTTATTTGTATGTAGTTCAGCCCGATTCTTTTTCATCTTGTAGAGGGTCGAAAAACGAAAAAAAAAACTATCTGAACTCAATTTATTGACCATTGATTGATTATGCCATATAGGCCCTTTTACCTGCAGAGCGTCAAATACGACTATTTTTCTCCAACGAGATAATTTCCAAACGATAGATATTCCTAGCAAAATGAGTTATTACCTACTAAAATTTTGAATGTTTCCGGACTTATTCAACCTGAAAAGCCAACATTACCTTTGAACAACTTTTATAATCTTCTTTCCCCTGAATTAGGTACCTACCTACCAATTAATCAATTGATTATCCACTCGAGAGGTCAAACGAATAAGGCTACCGTCATGGTATATAAAAATAATCTAATATTTTAATATCACACTCAGGTACCTACGTGAATGACTATTCAGACCTCAGTTTATATCGAAACCTACCAAACCGTATGACCTACAATACGCACCTTTTAGGGAACTAAGATGATTGGAGACAACATACCTGAAACAGAACGTTTTTGTTAGACAAGGTTATTGTCACAAGGTATTATATTATGGCTTTCGAGGCCGCTAGTTGAGACAGTTAAAAAACGTCTGCCAAGTGGGTGTGGCAAATAGCTTCCTCGTATCCATTACCCGATTATATAGATGATCCGATGCATAGTAGTTAATCTCAAAACACCAATCTCTAAGCACCTTCCACTACCCTCATAGGGGACCATCTACACGCTAATCTGGACAATCCTAGAAAATTTCATCAAATTCGGATGAAAAATTAAGTGAGTAGATGTATGTGATTGGATCAAAAAAATACTTAGCCTCGGCTGAGATTCGAACCCGCGACCCCTGGGGGACAGTTGAAGTTTCGGCTGTTACAAGTAATTCACGTTTGCGCATGCGCAGTCGCTTCTATCAGGTCAAAGGTGATGATTTTCATAGGGGACCATCTAAATACTAGTTTGTAACATCCCAGAAAATTTCATTGAAATCGGATGGAAAATGTAGAAGTTATGGCCGTTACAAGGAATTCACGTTTGCGCATGCGCAGTCGCTTCTATCAGTCCGGGGATGTTGATTTTCATAGGGGACCGTCTACACACCAACCCGCACAATCCCTGAAAATTTCATAGAAATCGGACAATAACTTCGTATAGTTATGCGCGTTACAAGGAATTGATGACAGACGGACAGACACACAGACACACAGACAGACAGACACGGAACCAAAATTGTTCAGAAAGGTCTAAAACGCAAAACGCGAGTGGAAATTTTGATTTTGGAGAACTTTTTTTTTTCGTCCTTGAAAAGTGAAAACAAAGCTTCCGCTACCTTGGTAGACTCGGAAGCAAAAAAAAACATTTTTCTCATAAACACAGGGTGTCTACACTTAAGTTGGGCATAACTTCAGGGTTCGATGCTACAAGGTATTTTCAATAAAAAAATGTCTCCTAGCAATTTTTTCCTAACCCATTCAAAATGCCTTTTTTCATCTTCGCTTTTTTCGCGTTTTCGACCTCACGTCATAACTGTCATAAACTGTCATAACTCCTGTTATTTACCAAGCAGGTAAATTAAAATTTGAGAATATCGTATTAAGAGCGTTAAATTTTCAAGCTACCTAGTGCAAAACCAAAATCTTTCAGCAATAAACCATTTCTAAAAAAATCAAGTCAAAAAGCAAACTTTCATTAATTTTTTTTAAATTTGATTTTTCTCTTTTCGGAGTTTTAACTTTGTATACCTGCCCATTTCGATGGGCGCTTTTCGGAAAAAACATACTCAAGTTGTAAGCTTTCCAACGGTTTACCAATTTTTCTTTTGACATTTTCATGTCTCTGCTTTGGCACATGAACTGAAAAATCGTCACGAAAACTAAGCAAATCTTGCTCACGCGACCAATAAATAAAATAGACTCACTGTGTTGCGTAGAGAACAATCAACAACCTTACATTTTGCTTTGGCACATGAACTGAAAAATCGTCACGAAAACTTTGTGTAGTGGTTGACATGAAAATGTCCCAATGTGTTGCAGACTCGTATGCAAGCATTTAAAATTGAGTTTATGATTTCGAATCGAGTGTTTTACAGTAAAGTTATGGATACTTGATTGAATTTTTAAAATTCAAGATTCGAAGAGCGCCCATCGGAATGGGCAGGCGTTCAAAGTGAAAACTTCGAGAAAAAAAATCAAATTTCTAATAAAATTTAAAGTTTGCTTTTTTACTTTATTTTTAGAAATGGTTTATTTCTACGAAATTTTGATTTTACACTAGGTCAGTTGGAAATTTAACACTATTTCCAACACTAACCTCAACTTTGAATTTACTAGGTAAATAACAGGAGTTATGACAGTTATTGTTAGTGTTATTGACAGAAAACGCGAAAAAAACTTTTTAGTGAAAAAAGGCATTTTGAGTGGGTTAAGGAAAAATTGCTGATAGACATTTTTTGTTGGAAATGACTTGTAGAATCGAACCCTGGAGTTATGCCCAGCTTAAGTGTAGACACCCTGTATACTGTGCGATTATTATTACTATTCAAACAATGCTACGCAATGTGCGTTTTTCTGGGCTGCTGAGAAAATGAATATTCGGCGAAGATTTTAGTCATAGAGTAGTTGCTCCTTATTCCAGTCCAAGATTTGGTGAGCTATTCCGGTGTGGGATAAGGTAGGGAGGGTAGACTGTAACTTTCTTCCTTGACCCCCGCATTCCCAAATTCACTGCTCTTGTTCGGGCAAATTGAATTTTGGTCCTTACCCATCCCGACACTTGTGATTTCGGTTTGGCTCATCTTTCGGTCAGGAGTGAAGCAATTTATTGAACTCCTTGCGGAGAACTCCATCGCACAAGCATGCTAATGGCGAGAATGAGCGTCAGTGGTCCTCTGCCGGTCCATCATATTTCCAGTGCTTTCATCAGGCAGCGGAGTTGGCAATTTAGCCTATAACCTAGGACTAGTAGAGGAATAGTTGGCATTTGTGATGCGAATGCGATTGTCAAAAAAAATTATTGTACCTCCCAGCCCCAGACCCCAGGAACGTCAAACGAAAAACATGACGATCTATGTAAAGAACAACCTGAATGATTCTTTAAAAAATTGATCCGATCATTAGACGACACGGTAGGTACATATGAAAAAACAAATAACATCAACATAATAGAGGATAACTACCCAGTGTTGATGTTTGTCAACGATCAGTATGAACATGAAGAATGTTTCTCAAGTCAGGGTTTCCTCAGCCCTACCTGATGCTTCATAATACAATGTAGGTAATTAAATTTCTTCTACCCCGAACAGGTATTCTAACCATTCATTAGCTTCCAACTTGGTAGACGTTCTGACATAGAGCAAACCTACTTACACTCGGTAATGAACGAATAATTGAGTCGTTTACCCAATTAATTCGTAATAAACTGTAGACTTCCTATTGTTGTGAATGGTCCTCCTATATATGACCCGCAATCATCTTCAGTAAAAAAAAAATCCATCCTCCAGTTATCCCTTGAGCTTCAAATTTCCTCCTGCAGTAAATACGCTCTAACGTCCAAACTCAGGATAAGTGCTGCGTAGCCTTCTCCAAAACTCCTTCAACCGACCGACGCATCCTAAAATGTTTATACTCCTGGGAACGTTAAAGTTTCGTTTTCACGAAGCGAAAATCTGTTTTATTAGACCCACAAAAGACCATCAAGGGCGCAAGAGCCCCTCTCCAGCGGCAGTTGAGGGAAAACGCAGGCCCGTTAGTGCCTTAGGTAATCTGATTCTCGCCACTAAGAAGACTGTAACAAAATGGGAGGGAAAAATGAGTTCTATACCTTCGCAAGTGAACCAATATTGGATGAAACTGAGCAATAGTATACGAAAATTCCATAACTACGAGTATACCCAAGTTCCTATAGTGTGTAATGACCATATCTCTGTTTCATGGAACTTTGTAGGAAGATATGGATACATTTACGTTTTAACCCCTACTTTCATCACACTACTTTCCTTTCTCGCTACTCGTCGTTACCTTTGGAGTCGAGCAAGAAAAAAATTTAACTTCCTAAAATTGTATGGATTACTTTTCAAGGTATGTTGAATCCAAAAATCTTCGATGATTCTATTTTAGAGCGGGGTGGGGAGACATTTTCAAAACGCCCTTGCTCAAAACTATCGATATAAAGATATTGTTTTTCCACTCATTTAAGATAACTAGCGACGATTTAAAAAAATTGATACCACCCGGAGTTCTTTGGGACAAAACGTTCACCCAATGACGCTAATTAATAACTTAACTACTAAAAAAAAAAAACGTAATCACTGAATGTTCGTGGCGCCTTTTTATCGATTTAAGATAGTGCCCAATATCTAGAAACTAATGACACCACCCAGACTTTTATGTCACTCAGATGTGCTTCCTTAACAACTTTAAACCGAAATTGAAATGAAAGCCCATACAACTTTGGGATTGAGATTTTTTGCTTATAGACAATACGTTCTGTCAAAAGGTGGATACCATCAATGGCAAAGCCGAGTTCTTTGCGGAATGTTGATCTTTACAGGAAAAGAAAAATTATAAACCGTTGTGTAATAATTTGTTGCGTTTTTAAGAATGAACCTCATCTGTGCGACACTTCTAAGCACTTATTCTACCTATCTATCAGGACCAAGAAGGCACTACCAGAAGACTATTCTCGAATCATAAATTTGGGTACCGAACCTTTTAAAGAATAGGTACTTAACCCAACTTATTCGTAGATATGTATTTAAATATCAATGAACCCGCATGATAAGGTCTACGGGCTTTCTACGATGCCAAAAATCACTAATAACCAACTCCTATTACTCTGTAGGTACTCTGGAACTATACTACCATAATACTCAGCAGAGACTATACATTTCAAACATATGAAGACTCACAAATTATGCGATCGATCTCGAGGAAACCTGCTCTGAACTTGTCCAATTCCCAGAGTTCCATGAATAAATTAACTGTCGATTGAGAAACCTAACCTCACCTGAGTAAAAGCTACCACAATCCGCCTGATTCCGGAATTGCGTTCTAACAATGAATCTGTTCATCAGTCTTGTATTTGCAGCCACGAAGTACTGTGTAGGAAAGACATAGTACGATGAGGCCAAATCAGGTAAACTTCAATAATTGGCTTTATCAGAAAAATTCACCCACACACATCATGGCAGCCTCAAATCTGAAATTGCAAATTGCCCTGTAATTAAGCCCTATAATTTTTCTGACTTACATGAAAAATACGAGTAATAAAAACTACCCATCCCTGTAACATCCAAATACAATTTTACAATGAAATTTTAATTTTTTTTATTCAATAATTTTTAAAGAGATTTTAGATTAAAGTCGTGTTATGGGTACAAGGAAGCCATGTGCGATACCCATTAGGTGGACGTTTTTCCAACTATAGTGCGAGTTGTTATTCTCTTTTTACCACTTTTTATTCTTTGGGAAGACGGTGCGAAAATTTATGAGGTTGATAGTGTCATGATAGGTGGAGCAGTCGGGCGCGGCTTCAAGTTTCCGAAAAGGAACTTACCGCTCGCACCTCTCTCCACGAGAACCGCGCCATAATTTACAAGCACTATAAAAAACTCAGCGAAACAGTCATCTGGGACTAAAAGAACGTACTTTTCATTTTAGGCTGCCCCCACCTCGTTCTCGGGGGCCATCTTTGTATCTTTATTTTCCATCTAACGTTTTTTCTCAACCCCCAAGAGACGTTTGAGTGAAAATATCCAAGACTTTTCTCACCTTGCTCCACCCACGCCGCTCTGAACTCTAAATTGGCAGTAAAAGGGGATAGTGATATATATCCGAGTATGGGTGGCAATATTGTTGGTTGGGTCGGCTTAAAACAGGGGACGTGCCTTCAGGTTGTAATATCCGCCGAAAGAGAGACACGGAGTACCCAGTATGGGGGTTCTCATAGTGACCAAGAAAGGAATGGAAGGGGTCATAAAGCGTCTTGTTTACTATCAGCAATTTGTTGAAATGAGTGAGGAGAAATTTGGCGTTTCTGCCTATTGTAAGAGACATGTGTGAGGGCGAGTTGCAAAAATTGGGCAATAATTCAGAGGACCGTCTGCCAAGTTGGTTTGACAATACAGCTCTTTCTCACCTAATAACATGGTACATAAAATTTGTGGGTGCGTAAAAGCAATTGGTTGTAGTATTATAGACCTTTAAACCATAAAAATGATGATTTTCACAGTTTTATGATGGTTTTCTAAATAGATAAAAAGCACCCCCCCATTCCCACTAAAAGTTTTGACGCCAGGGTTTTTCGGGGAAAACATCAAAATCCTTGAGTTTTCCAGTAGAGTAAAATTCCCTGAGTATTCCCGGTTTTCCAGGTCGCTGGACACCCTGATTAAACGTAGGAATCGAGGATCAAAAGTTGATGGTTTATGTTTCAAGGGAGGTACGTAGAATCCGAAAATCGAATGTTAAACAATCGCATAGGGACGCCCAAGTCTTACTGTGGGACGACGTAAAAACCATCCTTACACTGTTCGCGGCACTTTTCTCAGTTACCATGAACCGATTTTGATGAAATTTAGTGAGGGTGACCACTGATTCCTTGGAAAAAGTCCCTGAGTTTTCCAGGTTTTTGGGGGTAAATTTTCTTATTTTCGGCGAGTTGTAAATAAACGCAAATATAAGTAATTGTGATCATAATTTCTCAAAATTCAGGTAAAAACATTTTGAAATAAAAAGCCAGGTGATTGTGGTGCATAGCTTCCTCGTATACATAACCCTGATCTCCTATAAAAATCATCGCCCTCGGACTGATAGTAGCCACTGACCATTCGTGGCGTGAATTTCCTTGTCACACCCATATTTCCTAAATTTTTTATACAAATTTGATGAAGTTTTCAGGGACTATGGGAATTGAAGTGTAGATGATCCCGTATGAAAATCACCTCCCCAACCCCCTCATACTAATTTCTACCTTGGCAGGAACATACTCAATCTCATATGAATGTTTGATGATCTACCTGTGATCAACACCTTCACTAATGCGCTCAAAGCTGACCGCAACCGCTTATTTCCGATGCAGTGTTCACTTACAAAGATAAAACTCGCGAATAGTAGGCAGTGCCTAATCGTTTTAGGCACGAAATAGGGGTGGTAAAAACGGCACTTCATTCGGAATGTAACTAATCTGAAATCTGTCGACAAAACACTCAAGATGATAGCAAAACCCTGAACACGGGCGTAAAAAATCACAGAAAACTGATACTCGAATGTAGAAAAGTAAAACCGACAGGGATCTAATAACACAACACCTAATCACAACGTATTCAATCATGACGCGACGCGCAAGGAAATGAAATACGAAAATCGTACGTGAAAAAATACGTTTACATTGAGAAGAGATTCAAAGAGAGTGAATCTCCTGCAGGAATCATACCTGCTAGATGTAGTGATATGCGCTGTTGAGCGATTAATGGCCATTGAGGAACTATCTTTTATCATGCCCAGCGTTTAAATCTTAAATCTAGTTTTTTGGATTTCATACTTGATATTATAGTAGGTATTTTACTTTTTGAACATTTTTCATTTTGAATTGAACCTTTTTGTTTCCGAGTTTACCAAGATAGCGGAAGAATTGTTTTCAATTTTCAAGGTTGAAATAAAAGTTCCCTGAAATTCAAATTTCCACTCTCGTTTTACGTTTCAGTCGTTCCTGAACTATTTTGGGTCCGTGTCTGTCGGTCCAGTCAGTCTGTCTGTCATGAAATTTTAACGGGCAAAACTGTACGAACTTACCTATTGTCCGATTACGATGAAATATTCAGGGATTGTTCGGATCGGCGTGTAGCTGGTCTCCTAAGAAAATCATTGCCCTGGGACTGATAGTAGCCACTGCGCATGCGCAATCGTGAATTTCCTTATAGCAGCCATAACTTCTTTATTTTCCATTCGATTTCGATGAAATGTTTAGGGATTATGCGGATTGGTGTGTAAATGGTCTCCTAAGAAACTCATTGCCCCCGTATTCACAGTAGCCTCTGCGCATGTGCAAACGTAAAATCCACTTAACAGCCATAATTTCAACTTTTTCATCCCTATTTGATGACGTTTTCAGGAATTAAGCAGGTTGGCGTGGAGACGATTCTCTAAGAGGGTAGTTTAAGGTTCTTAGAGATTGATGTTTTTAGATTAGCTACAATGCATCGGATCATCTATACATATGAGTTATGGATAAGAGGAAACTTTGTGCCACACCCACTTGGTAGACTTTTTTTTTGCCTTACTTTTGTAGTATCATATATAACTTGAGCAGTGAAACATTACAATAGGGTCCGAAACCGTTGATATAATCGAAGAAATTCACCAAAAAACTCACTTTTGCCTACACCAGCCTTTATAAAGGACTCCACTTCGGCGGATTCGCACAAACCCTCAGATTGGGCGCTTACCCGCCTTTTGGAAACAGCCTACATTTGCGTAGAAGATCACATCCAATCTATTAGGGCTCGTTACATGGAATCAATAAACTACCTCCTAGGTCAAACTTTCAAGTGTGAGTATTTTTCCGTACTAAAACTTTTCTCCCTCAGACTGCCCGAACTAACCACAAAAAGGTTTGGCGCTAGGGCCTTTTCCAGGGGTTTTCGGGGAAAAATTTAATTCCCCAAATTTTCCTGTAGAGTAAAACTACTCGAGTATTCCCGGTTTTCCAGATCGCTGGACACCCCGTTAGTGGAGATATGGGCCCCAATCGGGGTCTAGTTGTGCCGCGAAGCTTTTGGTCGTCAGTCACTTCTAAGGGTTGAAAATTAGAGGTTATAATTCTCAAAAAGTAATTGTTTTTCATAATTTAAAATAATATGATAAGCACAGCTTCAAAGGGAAATAGAAATTCCAGGAAGTTTACAATAGGAGCATGAAAATAATTTTGTGACCAACGAGCAATCGCATTACAATACTCTCTGATCTAGCGAAGAATACTTCCTTACCACACCATCAAGACCGAGCGGTCTTGCGGGTTTTGCCTATACATGGGCCGGCGACCAAAACTAGGGGAAAGGAACTCGCGTTTACTACTGCTTATTAAAAGCAATATTAGGCTACTAGCTCGCTCATTGGAGTCATTTTGTGGGTTTGTAATAGGAAATGGTATCTCCCAGGAACCACTACGACCATAGTTGATACTAGTAGCATGTAACTATCTCACATCTCATGTCTATCACTTAGACAATTCAAAGGAGAAAAGGAGACAAAATGCAAATCCTACCTCTTGAAAAATGACGTTCCATGTTGTACCAATATGATGACACGTAGAGCCTATTGGCAATACAATCACAGCAGAAACCTTTCTTAAAAACTAGGTATAATACAAAATTAGGAAAGACCAAAATAATAATCGGTAAATTTGAAATCTATTAAGTTTAGTATATTAGAAAGGAATATTTCATTTTATAACAAAACTTTAAAGAATTTGTTTTTTGTAAAACATTGGAGAATACAGTTTATGGTAGTTTCTCAAATCTATCTTAGACTGAACTGCCACAATGTGACATGTCATGCGACCAACAACTACACGACCCTTGTGACCAGGGATACCAAAGAGCACCTACTAATTTTTTGAAAATAAAGAAATGTGTAGATTTGTTAATAATAGGCCGTTTTTTAATTTTAACTCATACTTCGAATATCAATCTAATGAATTTTCCAAGTTTGTCTCCTGCTGCTGAACTGGGAACTCCTTACTTTTGATAGTAGACGATATTAGACTTCTGGAAGAGCTTGGTCTTTCGTGAAATGTACATACTTACTTAGGTACCCACCAACATCAGCGTAGGTACTGCTTGGTAAAGACGCCGTCTTCCAACCTTTTTTATGAACCTATGAGTACATCTGAGTTCATTGTGTAGGAGTTTTGGGGATATATTTTGATGAGATACGTCAATAAAACTAACCAATTCCGCCAACACCTTCCGGTTCATCATTTTTCCATGCTCCGTATGTAATTACAAAAACACAGAATGTGTTTTTGCGTTTTCAATGTTAATTTCATCTCATTGTATAAAAATAATTCTAAAATTAGAATGACCGAACCTTCAAATTAGCTGTAAGAGCTAATTTAGCTTACTTAACTATAGAACTCCAAAATAACTTGGAGTTTAGTGATCCTACATAGTAAGCGCGTGTCGTTTATTTGCCGCAGCCTTCAACTGTGTTCAAAATATTCCACACGCGAAAGTACGAAAGAAGATTTTAAAAAATGATTTGAAGGAAACATCTCATTAGAAATAAGCTTTAGGAGCAACTAAAATCAAACGTAGTTACCACAGAATAAATTATGGCCACATCCTACTAAAACAAATTGGATTTTGTTTCCTCACTACCGAAGGTAGGGAAGCTTTGTATTCGTGAAAGAAGTGAAAAAAAAAATGTCCTCCGAAATCAAAATTTCCACTTGCTTTTTGCGTTTTAGAGCTTCCCGAACAATTTTGGTTCCGTGTCTGTCTGTCTGTCTGTCGGTCTGTCTGTCTGTCTGTGGTCAATCCTTGTCCCGGGCAAAACTATACTAACCTGTGGTCCGATTTTGATGAAATTTTCAGGGATTGTGCGGATTAGGTCCTAGACGGTCCCCTATAAATTTCAGCACCTTCGGACCAATAGGAGCGAGTGCGCATGCGCAAACGTGAATTTCGACAGGAAAAATCGACAGTAAAAAGCGAGAGGAAAAAGCGACAGGAAAGTAGCGCTATGATTTATCATATGCTTGACGACAAATATGCTTGACATCCTCTCCTGTTGAACGCAGGAACCTGAAATTTGAGAGGGCGGGTCAATGGAGAATGCTGAAGGCGCCTGAGTGATCACTGATCAGCTGAGTGAGATCCAAGGCCATTTTCTCTCCTGTTGAACGCAGGAAGCTGAAATTTGAGAGGCAGGGTCAATGGAGAATGCTGAAGGTTCCTGAGTGGTCACTGATCAGCTGAGTGAGCTCCAAGGCCATTTCCTCTCCTGTTGAACGCAGGAACCTGAAATTTGAGAGGCAGGGTCAATGGAGAATGCTGAAGGTGCCTGAGTGGTCACTGATCAGCTGAGTGAGCTCCAAGGCCATTTCCTCTCCTGTTGAACGCAGGAACCTGAAATTTGAGAGGGCGGGTCAATGGAGAATGCTGAAGGCGCCTGAGTGATCACAGATCAGCTGAGTGAGCTCCAAGGCCATTTTCTCTCCTGTTGAACGCAGGAAGTTGAAATTTGAGAGGGCGGGTCAATGGAGAATGCTAAAGGTGCCTGAGTGGTCACTGATCAGCTGAGTGAGCTTAAATATTACAGTGGAAGAAAGATAAAGAGGGAGAGGGAGCAAAAACCTTTTCAAGGTATGTCACATTTTAGCCATTAGGCTCTAAGCGGAAATCATCCGGGGGTGCAGGGGGCGAAGCCCCCGCCGAGGCGCGCAGCGCCGAGTTTTCGCCAACTGATTCTATACGTCCATGTTACAATGAGTGAGGAAGCTATACTGCCCACCCAACTTGGCAGACGTTTTTTAACGGTGTCGCGTGTCGTTTTTTTTTTCGTTACATAGTTTTATGTTGCTTTTTAACCAGTTGGTGGTCGCAAAAAGACATTCTGTTAACATTTTTGACACCTAACATCAAAATGGTCAGTCACTGGGAGAACTAAACAAAATAAATTTATCACACCATGCACATGCACAAAAATTGAAAAGCAAAGCAATATTCCACTTACCTACGTTTGTTCACAAATTCAAGATGAATCACCAAAGTTGTCCTAATAATTCCTGAAATTGTCCTTAACGTTTGTCCCGAATGAAGAATTCGACGTTCTTTTTAATTTATCTTGTTTATGACAGGCATCACTGATCTGGTGAAATGGTCTACATCGCATCTTGGAGCTTAATAAGCTGGAGTATAAATTACTCCAATACCATCCAAATTTACCCGATTTTAGACGAAGCCGAGCTTTAGATAGTAGATCTACAACCATTGGTCTGGCCACTTAAAAGGGACAATTCACAGAGGGCTATCTATCCATTCGTACTATATATTTCGTATTATTTCCCCTGTAAATCGAATCTAAATGTGCAAGAAACGATAGGAAAAGATGTATGGCTCTGGAAACAGGAAAGCTTGCTTAAGTTCCGATTTATGTATTGATCAGATTATTGTCTCTATCGAGAAAAATCAACTTGGAAGGATGGCGTCCAAATATTTATATTAGTTCCTGTACGAATCTAGTACCGTCAACTGGGGTGATAGTGATCAATTTCTACAGTTTTTCCTTGAAAACTACCAGTGTAATAATTCAAAAAAATCTGAAAAAAATAATTTATACTCTCCCACATCTTACGAACAGTATCCTATATCGAACTTTAAAATTTCGTTGAATTAAGCTCGTTAAAAAAAAAAAATGATCAGTATCACCCCCCACATAGGGGGTGATAGTGATCACTAATTTAAAATCGAACTTAAACGTATTAAAAACAATTAAAAATCGAACTTAAACTATTAAAAATTGTTTTTTAGTACCCTGAGGTAAAAAAAAACCACTAGCAACTCATTTCAGAACAATTTTTGTTGAAAAACTAATGAAAACCAACTCTTAACTTATAAAAATCAGAATCAAGCCGAAATTCAAGACTCGTAATATCCTCTTCAGTATTTTTTATTATAATAAGACAATTTGTGGCACATGTTTGGTAACTGACAAGAAACAACTTATTTTAAAGCACTTGTTGCCAAAAATAATGATGGACCAATCACGTTTTGATAGTTTCGGGGCATTTCGGCCGTGATCAGTATCACCCCCTGGAAATGAGTTGTTTTTGTTTTTAACAGATAACCAACTGTAGTAACACGGAAAGAACAAACTAATTGCAGATATTTCATGCTTACCTCTAGTAGAAACAAAATCTTTTCGCTAGAACTTCACCACACAACACCCGACACCGGCACAACAGAAGTTACAATCACAATGTCAGCTGGGCCCGATTTTGAGATTTGTTTATTTCCTTATCAGCTACCATGGTAACCTAGACTATCGGGCGGGAACGATATCTCCCCAGAGAAGACATTGTTACGAACACATAACACGACCTAACTTTCCAATTTAGGACTGTGTGGAGTTCTGCAATCGCATGCAAATGAAAAAAGGCGTGTTGATCAGTATCACCCCAGCATATCAGTATCACCCCAGTTGACGGTAAGTGTCGCTAATCAATGCATTGCCAGACAACCAAAGAGTTCCTTCCATGGCTTTTCTTACACTAGCCTCCCTAGTCCAAGTTTACTGACTCCATCATAACAATGCTGCCAGCTGTCTACCCCATTGATGGTGTTTTGATTCTTTGGATGGTGACTTCAAAAGAACATCCTAATGAAGAGCGCTCTGATTGGGAGACCAAAAACTAAATACCTGCTTAGTTTATATCACTATGTAGGTTATGAAGATGTATTCTCAGTTTATAACAAAGCCTGTTCAAAAGAACCTTTTTTCCCTGTTTCTGACGTTTGGCGATCTGACTCCGAATGTCTCTAACAAGCATCTACAACTCAGCCTCCAGCACTCTACCAAACTACGTCATGGACTCTCCAGAAATAATTAAACGGAAATGAATAAACTTAACTCTAGAGATAATTCAATGTTCTCAGCTCCAAGTGTTTCTCTCTGACTACATCTCTACTATTTCTTCCTCGCTCATCCATGGATTTTTCTGAACAGGAGAACAAATACTATGTCAATTGATCGGGATTGTGGTCAACTGGAAACAACACCTTCTTCGCCGAGCTTTCGGTAAATTTATTACTACCTTCTTCAGGGCTCGAAGGTTGTTTATTTAGTGAAACCACCAAACGTCCATAAATAAAGTGAAGGTGGAGAAGCCACCATAATTATAGAAGATGAATTTACGGTAAAATGAAGAAATTAATTAAAAACACCGGCTTTTTTAGTACAGAAAAAGGGAAAAACAGAAACGCAAGGACTCCAGCTCACAGAGAATAAATTTATCGTAAATTTATCTTCTATAATTATGGTGGCGTCTCCACCTTCACTATATTTATGGACGTTTGGTGGTTTCACTAAATAAACAACCTTCGAGCCCTGAAGAAGGTAGTAATAAATTTACCGAAAGCTCGGCGAAGAAGGTGTTGTTTTCAGTTGACCTTAATCCCGATCAATTGACATAGTACGTTTTGTTGGGTCGATCTACATAGTTGCTGAGGAGAACAAATATTACTAGATATTCAAAATTAGTGAATTGCTAGTTCGCAAAATCAACTTTCAAGAAATTATCGACAACTTACTAAGAAATAGTTGACGTTTTGAAAAGGCTCCTATAGCCTCTAATTACAAGTCCATTGGCGTATTTTTCCACTTTTTAAGGTTACCGTGCAACAAAAAAATTAATTACAAATATATTTATGTATAGGTTGGAAAATGTTAGTTTGCATTCAATCCCTAGTACTTACTGCTCTTCCAAATGAACACTGAGAGAATTCAATTTTTAATCGAATTCATTACGTTCAATTATTATAGAATTTCATTCGTTTTTGTCGTTCAATTTACTAAGCTGGTAGGTTAACTATTACAGGCAGTTTGTTCGCAGATGTATGTGACTCCTTGGCATCTCAGTACATCGTAGAACCGTATATTATGAGTATAAATGGGAATCGAGTAAAAATTACAAGCTGGTGTTGTTCCATAACATAAGGATTAGTGAGGTAGGTAATAGACCTTCTAAAACCAATCTATCGTGGCTTTGGCGTGGGAAACAACAATGCAGCCAAAGCTAGAGAGTGCCAAATTAGGAAAGTAGGTATCGAATCATTAAAGACGGGAGAGAAAGAAAAAAAGGCATGGAGTTATTAAAATAGGATTTATTCAATTGAAAAAAAAGAAAATACAATTATAACAAATATCCAAAAGCTGTCATTCACAGCATGCATGCTAAGAAATAACAGTAAAACAGCGTTAGTGCACTGCAGGTGATGCAGATTTTTACAAAGTTACTCCAGAACACTTGGAAATATAACATACAGCCATAATCGCAAAAACCACCACTACCACAACATTCGAAAATAATGAGCCAGAAAGCATGGGTAGCCAACCATAAAACGCCATTCTCACTCCAACATTCATTTAAGACAATAAATAGGCATCTAGGTAATGTAGGGTAATAAAAAAATAGAAGGTAATAAATTGACAAAAGAAGGGAGAACTCTCAAACGAGAAAAATAGATATACGGCACTAATAAAACAATAATTCTTCATGTGATAAGTCATGCTCAAAGTACCAAAATCAGTTGGAAACGGGCAAATAGGTAAAAACAGGTTAAGAAGGGAAGGTTTTCTGACCGACTTCACAACATCCAAATTCAAGGAGTTATCAGTTTGGTGTGTCATCGAAGGACTTTTTCAAATTCTGGCGACGATGGGCATGATTGTTTTGGCAAAGTGTTCTTAATGGTCTCTTTTCAACCGGATTTCATTTTACTGGGTAAAAATTTGATCGTAATGTTGAGAAGCGGAAACGCGATTATAAAGTCAAGAATAATTTTATCAAATAAGTTTCACTTCACTGGAATTATTCATATCATCATTCAGGGTAAATTGGAAGGTAGATATTTATGAACCTGCTTTAGAATGATGAATTGCAGGATGGGATAATGGATCCATATACAGGGTATCTACCATTTGGATGGACCAAACTTCAAGGATCGATTCTACAACTCATTTGCAACAAAAAATGTCTGTTAGCAATTTTCTTTTAACCCACTCAAAATTCTATTGTTTTCACTTTAAAGTTTTTTTTCGATTTTTCGACCTTACGGCACTGTGATGGTCATAACTCCCTTATTTCTCCTGAAAATTCAAATCTGACTACACCGTTGGAAAGAGCGTTAAATTCCTAAGGTACCTAGTGCAAAACCAAAATCTTTCAGCAATAAAATAGTTTCAAAAAATCAAGTCGAAAAGCAAACTTTAAATTTTTTTCGAAACTTCACTTTCTTCGACCAAAGTTTTCACTCTAAATCCCTGCCCATTTCGATGGGCGCTCTTCGGGGAAAACATGCTCAAATTGTCAGCTTTCCAACCGTCTATCAATTTTTCTTTTTAACATTCAAATTGGAGGAGTAAATGAAGTTTGAATGCCAGAAAACGTGTGTTTTACAAGCAAATCCAGTGTTTTAATCGGGTTATGGTCCCCTCGACCTCAAGATGGCTTGACGATTTTGGTATCATTTCCTATGTAATTTTTTACGCTGAATCAAATAGTGATACTTCCGAATGATTTCGACTGCTAGAAAGTGGATTTTTTAAAGAAAACCTTCGTTTTTTGTACATAAAATACGCATTATTCGTAAATGTGGTAGTGAGCATGAAGTAACAACTTTGAACTCAACAAAAAATTCAATCAGCTAGAAATTCGGTGTTTTTGCTTGTAAAACACACGTTTTCTGGCATTCAAACTTCATTTACTCCTCCAATTTGAATGTTAAAAAGAAAAATTGATAGACGGTTGGAAAGCTGACAATTTGAGCATGTTTTCTCCGAAATGAGCAGGGATTTAGAGTGAAAACTTTGGTCGTAGAAAGTCAAGTTTCAGAAAAATGTGTAAAGTTGGCTTTTTGACTTGATTTTTTGAAACTATTTTATTGCTGACATATTTTGATTTTGCCTAGGTAGCTTAGGAATTTAACGCTCTTTCTAACGGTGTAGTCAGATTTGAATTTTCAGGAGAAATAAGGGAGTTATGACCATATCAGTGCCGTAAGGTCGAAAACGCAAAGAAAAAGGAATTTTGAGAGGGTTAAAAGAAAATTGCTAAGAAATTTTTTTGTTGGAAATACCTTGTAGAATCGAACCCTGAACTTATGCCCATCTTAAGTGAAGACACCCTGTATAATGGGAAAAGATCTTGTGGAAGAAACACAAGAATGTGAACAACACGAAAGTCGAGGTGCCTTAGCACGAACAGTTATGTAATGGTGCCTTAGCTGTATCGAAAACCCTAAGCAGGTTTATAACTAGGATTTAAATTGAAAAATTGTATACTGCCTTTAAATTTGATTTTTATTTGTTGACCTCTAATTTTCAATATACTTACCTAATTGTTTCTTCGGATGAAGGACACATTTTCACACGGATTGACAAGGAACATGTTTAAAACTGAGACATTTTGATGTTCATGATTAAGTACATTCTCAGGGACTCATACCAAATACTTCCCAAAAAATATCATCACTCACTTGTTCATTGGAAGGACCTATCAGGGAGAGAAAGTAGGAAGACATGAACAATAAGAGTGTACTTTTTCTAAACGTACAACCAGGTACGCACATCCAGTCATCATAATAGATGAAAGGTTGTCCTTACGAGCAAATGACATAGACGTGACAGACTGTTGTTATGGACAGGTGCGTACTGAAGGAAGGTAAGTAACTACCAATTTAAACGAAGATAAATCCTCCCAACTTGTCAACTAGGTATTTATTAACTTGAGCTCTAGGTATTGATTAATGTAGGTTTCAGATAGGACTACCTCGAATTAAAACTGTATCATTAACAGTTAAAGATAAAATCGAAGCTCGTAGGTACCCTCGATTTAACCAGAAGCTTAACTAGGGCGCTCTTGGATCAGTGATTAAAATCTAGAAACTACGTCAAAATTTAAACTACCTCAAAATTTAATTCATGGCATTCAATATGCACAGTGAAAAAACCGTGCCAGCATAACAGTCCCAACAACCTACCTATGGGCCAACTCAAATCAGGCTAAGGTACAATAGGAGATAATCGTATCACTCACTGCTGGCCGCATGTTAATTCATTACCCAGGTGCAATTAAGGACCAATAAATCAACATCCTACGTAAAAAAAAAAACTACCATCAGTGGCAAAACCAACAAGGTCGAAATTCATAAGGCGAGCCTATTCTTAGAACCCTACCTTAGTGCAAAAGCAAAGGGCCAGCGGACTCTATGGGGTACAGGGAAAATAACAAATAAATCGGGTGCAGCAGTTCCTAAATGTATGATTTTCACCTTGTTTTCGAACCGGCATCTTCAGTCCGATGTTGCAGAGGTAAAGATTGAAATCCTGGCTGGAGTAAATCGTGGAGGTCGTGATAAGAAACTTGGAGAGAAGTGGAAATTCAAAGTGGAAGGCGATAACCACTTTCACTCGTTCACGGCTCAGCCGATCAAATTTACAGGCTCACTGTTTCAGCACACGGAAATGAACCGCGGACGAAAGAAGCACAATCCGATCAACACGAACCAACTAACGCGAATTGAAATACGGCAGGGAAGAAAATAAACATGGTAATGGCGTCAGCAACTGCACAATGTACGACACCGGGGCTCCGAATCGCGACTGATACCATTGGTCCAGGGTAAAACTCTTATTTCAATTTTCATACACCGTTTCAAACTCTCTGAGCTGTAAAAATGATAAATACATGGTAAATAATTTTAAAATATATCAAAAACTCGTATTATGACAAAATGTAACAATTTCTGAAACACAATTAGAGTAGTCAAATTTTCAGATTATCTCCCTTATGAAATCTATTCGAAGCTATGTAAAAATATTTTTTATGTATTTTTAATGAAAAATTTAATTAAATTTGAGGAGAATTTTGGAAGAAAAATGCTATTTCAAGTACACGACGTTGAACAGCTGATAGAAATTTGTATTTCTTCTTTGTGACTCTTTATAGTATCCACCTTTGAAACCTTCCCTTTACTTATAAACATAACCTGGACTTTTTCAAACCCGGTGTGTTGTGAATGTTCTTGGAATAAATTTGTTAATTTTGTTTATATTCACGTTTAGTAATTAATGTTGTACCTCCTAAGATCGAGTTTTATTCGAAAAACGAAACATTTTCCATGATTTTCACGTGAAGGAAGGCTTAAGTAGAGGGAAAATGTCCATAGTTGTCAAGAAGACCGAAGATCAGGATGTACCGTCCGACTACGTAAAGTGTTCTAAAGAAGAAGCTATCGAACACCAATGGAAAACAATACATGCATGGCAATCAGCATGGGATATGTAAGTTATATTTTCGATGCAGTACTTATTTAACCCTCGGGTGAGCGCGCCTCTGAGTGTAACAAGAGCGGGCGCGGGCGGCCCTGAGGGCCGCTCTTTGTTGTTTGGCGTTCCTAAGTGTAGGATTAGGGCCGCGAAACGGAAAAAATGTACTCAAAAACATGTGAGCATTTAAAAGTATTCATTTTTATCAACACAATATAGTTTCTTAATAGTACTGCAATATTTCCCTACATTGGTAATACATAAGTAGGTATCTCACTTTTTTCTCACTAAAAAAACTCAGGAACTCGTAACTTGCGAAAATGTATTTACTACCTCCGTATATTTTATCCATCTCTTTTCTAGAGGAGATGAAAAAAATGATTATTTCTGACTTAGAATGAAAGTTAGGAAAATGTGTAATGGTAACATTTGATAAAACAATAGAAAAAATAGAAGTAGAGAAGATAGATAAGAATTTGAGAAAGAAAGAGGGGTAGCAAAAATGTTGGAGGGGTCTTGTAGAAGGATTACCGAGAGTGGGGGTTCAACCTTTCCTGATAGTTTTCGAATCTGAATAAAAAAACAGCAACGGCGGACCTGAGGTTAAGGTTAAGTTAAGGTTGAGGTTAAGGTTAAGGTTAAGACCTGACGCCCGCCGCTGGGTTAAGGTGGCCAGAAGAACGCTCGGTTCTCAATGCTGATGTAGAATGTAGATACCTACTACGTCTCATTAGAGGAAGTACGAAATAACTGAATGTGATGATTAATTTCATAATAGGTAATTTCAACGTATTTATATTGGTAGGTAGGTAGGTAAGCATTTAAGTCGACGCTGTGCTCATATTTCCATACTCATATTTTTATAAGTTTGAGAACTAATAAGTATCAAATGTGCCGATGGGGCAACACGAAACGGGATTATTTTTATGTGTTCCAAAACTATTAGGGAGTACGTCACTCCTCTCTTTGATGGGGTATAAAGGACCTTGCAGTAATCCTTGAGGGCAATACAAAGGCGGCCATAGAACTGCAGGGTACCCAGGCAGTGGAAATAATCGAAGAATGGTGCTCTCTAGTAAAACTGCAAGTAGCCGGGAACAAGACCATCATGTGCCAGCTGAAAGGCAGTCTCAATACGCGTAGCCCGCCTGTAATCCGTATTGCTGTTGAAACAATCAAGCACACTACTACACCTAAGTACCTTGGAGTCACACTGATGAAGGATTTTAACCCGTCCCGACATATTGACGAGACATCCGGGAAGGAACTGGCAAAGTTCGGCAGGACAAAATCATTGTGCCGCGTCACATGGGGCATAACCTATTGGAGACGCCGCATACTGTACAAGGCGCTGTTCGAAACTTTGATACTTTATGCATGCCCAGCATGGACTATGAATATGAAAGGCAGGCATTGGACAGAGCTGGTAAAAGCACAAAGAAGCGCACTCTTGATGGTAACCCAGGCTTACCGGACAACATCCACTGAGGCGCTGCAAGTTCTAGCAGGCCAAATGCCCCTAGACCTGAAAATCCAAGGCATGGCATCCCGATGGCTAGTTAATCACAACCTGCCTAGCAGAATTCAAGGCTGCAACACGGAAGAAGAAATAGACGAGTGGTGCTTGGATGCCTGGCAGACGAGGTGGTCTATAAGCCTGAAAGGCCGGCACACGTATAAGATATGGCCAGATGTCCGCGTTAGGCTATCCCAGCGCCACGTCGAAATAAACCACTACGTATCCCAGTTTGCGACAGGCCACGGTGATTTCGCTGCCAAGCTGAATAGCTTCAACTTGAAAGCATCACCAGAATGCATATGTGGATCAATTGAAACAGTCGACCATGTGTTCATGGACTGCACATTATGTAGTCAGGCCTGCCGACGATGGAACGCCATCTTAAGCACGCAGGAGTTGGCAAGCACAAATAATGACGTATACGTCATTACATGTCCCATACATGGGAAGTGGCATTTGCATCAAGACGCTATGCAGAGACCACACAGAAGTTCGTAAACTCTGTAATAGCGACGAAACGATGGCCTATGCCATCAGCAGCACAGCCCGCTCCTGGTCCCAACTGCACCACCTCCACGTGGTCCATCCCGGACACTGCTAGCTAAGCGGTGACGAAGAGTGCGGCAGGAGAGAGTGGCAACACTGACAGCATAAAGTAAAACCCTGGTAAAGCCGAAAGGCAAAGGAACAGGACAAAGAAATGAGCTGATCGGATGATGGGGTATACCCATTATTACGGGCATTATACGGGCGCCACTACATTTTTAGGATTTTTGGTACCGGAAATCAATTAAAAAAACACATATTTATACAAAACACACTTTAATAAACTTACATACGAAATCACACAAAATCAAGTGGAACGGTTTTGGCGTTCTGCCTCCCAGAAGGCACCGATGTCTGCGAGGATGGTGTTGAAAACCTAACCGCCGCAGCGCGCTGTATATAAGTGGCGCCCGTATAATGCGAAAGTACCATACCACTTATACATAATAAGTGTGAATCTCCCTAGGAATTGTTGGTATTCCAACATTCCCCTTCTAGACCCCAGACGTTTCGCCGTTTGTGGTGGTGAAGGGGGGGGGGGTGCTATGTCAAATTCCATACACATAATATATAGTAGTACAATATTATTGTAATTAGCCTCAGCCCATGAAATACGTTATAAATAAACACTATCAGTGCTATCTTCTATTCACAGATGGCCATTCAAACAAGGCCCAGCCATTTTATCGGTCACAGCTGCAATTTCCGGAGGCATGATTGCTAGCTACTTCAGGCTACGATTGAATCTAAGTCATTATGGCAGAATGGCTATGTTATTGCCCACAATGGGTATTCCCGGAGCTTTCACCCCTATCTTGAACCTCAAAGTGAGCCCAATCAACCCATTTTATTGATAAACCCATGTTTATTAAGTTATTCTATACAGAGGCAAAAAGAAAAAATGAACAATTTATTGTTTTTGAGAGGATTTTAGCTGTACTTTGTTAAATTTAATTTTACTCATTTTAATTGCAGTTGGTTGGGGAACCAGTCATGATACAAAGCGAATGTCCAGTTTGCCTTCAAATGAGATCCATGTTGGTTCAGAATTTACTGGGCATCGGCTACCCCATCGTCTTGTCTGCAGGAACTGGAATGCACGTATGTGATTTGAGAAAGTTCTGGATATAGTATAGATCTGTAGTGTAATAGATATATTATTACCAACTTCTCCCTATAAGCATAGATACCTCTGTATGATTCGATCAGTGAAGAAAATCCTCTCTACATTTGCAACTTCTAGATTGAAAAACGTATCCCAATCAATACACCATTACATTAATGTAGCAGATCACTGAACTGAGAAGCTCTTATAGAGAAAAAATTGTTGTCTGCGCCATAATTTAATAAAATTAATTAAAATAAAATAATTTAATCATTCAGCATTGTGCTATCGAGCCTGATGGTAAAATTTTATAGTACGCCAAAAAGAGAAATCCTGTAAACTAACTTTCTGGCTGTGCTTAAGGGTCGGTTTATCAGTCACCAAAGTTAACAGAGGTTTACGTATCCCTCTGTTTACTTCAACGATTGGATACATTATGGATACTATAAAGGTGCTGTTTATCAGGGCGAAATTAACCCATTGGTAACTATTAACTGGCTGTTAGGCCGAATAATCGATTATTTACCCAGCTTATCAAGATGGCTGTGGAAAGCTTACAATAAAATTCAGCTTCCTCCAAATAAAAACGTCTGCCAAGTGGGTGTGGCACATAGCTTCCTCGTATCCATAACCCGATTATATAGTTGATCCGATGCATAGTAGTTAATCTCAAAACACCAATCTCTAAGTACCTTTCACTACCCTTATAGGGGACCATCTACACGCTACTCTGGATAATCCTAGAAAATTTCATCAAATTCGGATGAAAAATGTAAGTGAGTCACTACTCAAAAAATCCAAAAATATCTTTCACGGCTGGGAATCGTACCCGTGACTCGCTGTACATGTGCTACGGGCGCCAGACAGTAGGTAGTGTAGAATTTGAGGTTGTGACGTACGCACGGCTGTTACACGGATTTTACGTTCGCGCATGCGCATCGGCTACTATAAGTCCGGGGGTGATGATTTTCATAGGGGACCATTTACAATCTAATCCGCATAATCCCTGAGAATTTCATTGAAATCGGATGGAAAATGTAGAAGTTATGGCCGTTACAAGGAATTCACGTTTGCGCATGCGCAGTCGCTTCTATCAGTCCGGGGATGATGATTTTCATAGGGGACCGTCTACACACCAACCCGCACAATCCCTGAAAATTTCATCGTAATCGGACAATAACTTCGTATAGTTATGCGCGTTACAAGGAAATCATGACAGACGGACAGACACACAGACAGACAGACACACAGACACGGAACCAAAATTGTTCAGAAAGGTCTAAAACGCAAAACGCGAGTGAAAATTTTGATTTTGGAGAACTTTTTTTTTTCATCCTTGAAAAGTGAAAACAAAGCTTCCGCTACCTTGGTAGACTCGGAAGCAAAATCGTTTTTGCAGTGTTTTGCGTCAGAAAAAAGAAGAAATTAGAAAGAGGAAGAAGCAATGTGCTTTGTTTTGGTGTTTTCCTTTCTAAATCTCGGTACCTATTTCCTTCTTGGCACGGCATTACCCTGCCACTATGTCCAGAATTTTCAAATTTGCAGAGGAAATAGTTTTTACGTTAATAGGGAAGTACCCTTTTCTATTTCGAACATTTTCGGCGTGTGGCCCTCCTGGCGACTGAATTTTCACATACGTGCAGTTCATAGCACCTATAGCTCCATAAAACCTGGCTTTTTTGTTTTTTCAATAAAATTCCATCCGAGATTGAATTAATTCTCCCTCGGTTGCTGGCATTTTGATAACTTGGGCGGATTGTCTGGCAGTCCCAGGGACGCCTGCTTGACAATTTTACAGGCAGAACTTTTACTGACGCCACAAAAGTCGCCGACAGACACCAACATGGATTTTTATTCTTTTATCCAATCGAAATCTCATAAAAAAATCGCAATCGTCCCACTTCTCCAAAAGGTCAATCCGCATCTGCCATGTAGGGCCTTCTTCCCCACTGCAGGAATTCGACTATAACAACAACTTCGTCGCTGCTGTCTGAAAAAGAGACCCACACATCCATTTTCGATTGTAGCATAATTCACTAATAATCAACAACGCAATTTGCAAAAACTAACGTTCTGGGAAACAAAAACACGAGAACTGACTCTTCGAGGTTAAAAAGCCTCGGATAAATCGAGTTACCCTCCGGTAACTTTTTATCCGGTCCTCAGACGACCAGGTAGCTTTAAACTACGAGTAACGGCTATCTGGGGACTGATAAACGCGTACGATTGAGTTACCCGATGGCCGTCGGATAAATCTGCTTTACCGGGGGTAAAATGTGACTGATAAACCGACCCTAAGAGTGCTAAGTATCCCCTCTCGTGATTTGTTCTGGAACTTACTGCTTTGTTTTTCTCAGCCTATTCGGGACTTATTTCTTCAAAGGGTTCTCAAAAATATGGGCAAATCAAAAGCATTTGTGTCCTCTTACTGTAAAATTATTCTGCCCAGAATTCAAATTGAGGTTATTTAAGTTAGGTACCGATTTTGAGCATGAAATTCTTCTTAGTTTCGCCGGTAATCGTAAAAAATAAAGCCTGACAGAGTGTAACCACCTGTTAATGTGGGAAACTGTAAAGTTGCTGTGTCCGTGGATACTGGAAGCGGTACATCCACTGACCTGGCATTTAGATACCTATGTTTTACATTGTTGAATATCCACTGACCTGGCATTTACATATGTTTTACACTGTTAAATATCCACTGATGAAGGTCATTAACACTTTCCACGCTGACCCTGAATTTTTCGCGTTTTTTCCCCCAAAAATTGTCTTAAATCTCATTAAATATGTTTTGAGGCCAATATAGGTAACTTAGGCCCGGTTCAAAAAAACATTTAACCCCATGGTTGAAGTTTACCTTGGGGTTACGTAACCCAGGTAAGAAAAAGTGCGTTCAAAAAAGTTGAATAATCGATTTTTTTTAACATAACCCGAAATGTAACCTGGGTTACGTAACCCCACTAATGCCTGGGGTTAAATGAAGTTTACCATGGTAAACTCGACAAAATGGCGGCTCGTGTTTCGATTTGATAGAAATGTGCACAGTTTCTAGTTCATTTCCATCTATTACAAAAATTAGAATATTTGCCGTATTGAAAAAGCAATAAATTTACATCCCTTTCTGACCCTACATTGCGATATAAAAACCTACCTACTGATGATTTTGATCGTTTTCACCTTTAGAAAGTAGTGAACAACACTAGCTTTTCCAGATCTCACTGCATTTTTTTTGGGTCTATAATACCTTACCGATTTTGCAGTAGCTACCTTTCTACTGGTTCCTTGTTTGTCTAACAACACGTCCGTAACATATCTATAGATAATTTAGAGTAGGTAGGTACTTCGTTTCTACCTACCAGGAAGTGCAAACTAATACAAAAACGGAAGTATAGATCTATCATACTAGGATAGATGTACGAACTTGTGGACGTAACACCTAAATGCAGACATCCATAATTAACCAACTACCTACGATTGTGTGAAAAGAAGGTATTTTTTCAAAGGTATTGAACTTGATAACTGTCGTAAGAGCATTTTTACCAATTTGACATGCAACTTCAAGAAAGATGATCACAACAAACGGAACTAAGTATCAATTGAAATCTTACATGGTACCTACTTACGTGAACTGACTCTCGTCGCCTGTTTATTGTAGATCTGTAGTTAGGTATGTTGGTAGATGAATAAATAATATGCAACATTCAATGAAAAACAAGGGAGCATTTATTCAGAAATTTCATTGGCATTCAAACAATGTAAAATTCGCACATAGTCAACAATAGTATACGTTGGATTCACTTGATCTTGATGCGAAGATAACAGAATTCTGGTGACGAGTAGTTTGTTTCGAGAGATGAAAAACTTGATAATTCCCGGGAAAAAGAAAACTGTTCTACAAATAAAAGCTGAAATCAACTTTTCAACAGGACGCACGCAACACAAAACTCGGGTGAACCGCGAAAAAGTAGATACAACTGCAGGTTATGTAGGTGACAGTGTTGCCAAAATCGTGATTTGCATGTCAGAAATCCATGGTGATGTAACCATGGAAGAAGGATAGGGCTATCTTACTTCCATGGTGAGGAACGCCGAACTTCAGAGCGTCGGGTATCCATGGCAACCTTGAAGTTCACCATGGTTAAACGAATAATCGATTCTATCAAGGTAACCTTACCCCCAAAAGTTTTTTTGAACGCTCTTTGCTTCAACCCTGGGGTTACGTAACTATCAAGGGTAACCATGGGGTTACGTAACTATCAAGGTTACAGATTTTTTTTGAACCGGGCCTTAAACACATGATTTTCAGAAGTTTGTTTTCTTTTGGCATTCTGTAAATGCATGAAATGGAGAGAGAGTTCCCATGGAGTTGCAAAGAGTGAATATTTTACATGCAATTGTGGAGCAGAAAAAGAGAAGGGAAAATGGAGAATTTCACCGAATTCTGTTTGCATTTTTCCTAATAGTTAATGGTGTGGGATAGTTGAAAATCGGGTTGATTTTGGAAAATAAGTCTCCTGTTATTTTTTGGAGACGTTACAATTTTATAATTTCAAAAAATATCTGGGAAAACAGACCTCTTCAATGTGAAGTGGAAACGCTCGCTGATTGGCTGTTCGGATCGCCGTTCCCTCCCTGTGTTGCCTGAAGGAACGACGAAATCGTGTTATCTAAGAGGAAAGTTATCAGACAAAAACAGGGGAAACCTAATTTTCTCCATCTTGCTTTTTCTATTTTTTCTCTTCAGTTCTTTGATTTCGATCTTGCCTCCGAGGATTATAATAAGTGAGATTTCACGATCTCAGCGCTTCAAGCGGCCGTACATGAACTATTGCTGGTTGACGTCATCCTCCTGGGTTTTTTAACGTTCATATTTCCTACAGTTTTGTTTAATGTAAATTAGGAAATACGGGCTGAAAGTTTGCCGGGTGTTTTTTGAGGTGCTGAATCCGATTTTTGGGGTCAAACATAGGAAATTCCGACATGGTGAAATTCTTCACTATCAATGTTTACAGTTACAATGACAGAGCTAACACATTTTCTGCCACTCATGAAACGCCATAGGCCCAATTTACACAGAAAAGACGTAGGGAGAAGACGTGTCGTGGACCAGGCAATGCACACAGTAGGGGCAGATCAGTAGCGAGAAAGGACTAGTCAATGTTAAATTGATAATCATCAAGCATTTTGGAGGCACGAGACGAGTAGCATGGACCCTTCTTGTAGGTACCCCATGTACTTTGGAGTAAAAAAAAGTAAAGTAAGCAACCATTTCAGGTTGAATTTTCGTCCGACTGCCATTCTTGGCGTCGCGGACGTCATCAGCTGTCTCCCTAAGGGGAGATCAGAATTTGTTCTGATGATTTCGCTCATGGCTTCCCAAACATCACTGCCCTGAGTTGGAACGAGAGATTGCCGATCGTCTAATAGACAGAAAACTTTCTGCTGGCGACCAGACTCGAACGCGCGTCCCCGCAAGACAGTTCTTATCCTATCACCGCAGTCGGGTACACTGTCCACCAGACCACCGACGCCCTCACTTGTATCAATTACTGAATTCATATGCTTTGCCATTGCTGACGTCGTGACACATGGATCGCATCGGACCTCCCCCATGTACTTTGGATCTCATAAGCCACGAAGGATGGTAAAAAGATTTGGCAGGGGCGGATAGGGAGTCTGTCCGCTCCAAGTCCTTTCTGTTCACATAAGGCCTTTTTTTTACCTAGGAGAAACGCAGAATGGAAAAAGGTCTCGGCTTGATGTCTGCTCTGTTTGAATTGGGCCTAAAATTTTATATGAGTTCAATTTGAGGTACCAAACAGTACCTAATATGACTGAAAAGTATCAAGTAAAAAAAAAACAATTAATTAGAACGAACGTAGTTGACAGGATTTCCTCTTATCAGGTTGAACACATGTAGTGAAGGGATTTCATCAATGGCGGACTCCATGCAACGATTCCCCAAGTTAGAGCTTGGGTCCAAGTGTGGCTAGGTGACCTGTGTGTCACGATGCAAGCTCCGATCGAACTTGAGAGTGGGATGGTGCTAGGGGTTTAGATGTGTTCATCACTCTCTTTTTCTTCTTTGCCTCATCACAATACATTTTTAATTTCTTATTAGTGATATATCGAGATGAAATTTCTAGTTCAAAATGTGAGTGATTAAGTTTTAATTCTAAACAGATTAAAATTGAGGGAAAAACATTTTTTTAGCACTGCTAAAAAATTGCAGCTTTTTTTACTTAACTGCTAGTTGATTGTTTTCCTTTCACTTGTAACCATAATGCCGTAGAAGGAAGGAAGCCACCAGACTACAGTAGAGAGGGGGCCATTCCTCTGTCAACCTCCTGCCAAGAGAGACAGAACGAAATATGAAAATTTCATATTTCAGCATTTAATGCTGTTTTAGTTTTACTCTACCTCTTCCATCATCAGGAAACTGAGAATCGTGGAATACAGGAGGGACTGAACTAGTTCACCTGCCTTTTATGATCTTCGGTTCCTACTACCTCACCTACGCAATCGTAATCAATGAAGTCAAACACTTTTTTTTCTCTCTATTTTCAGTTAGCTGAACGATACGCCACATACAGACTCCCAGAATTTACATTTCGCGCCATTCCGCAGTTCGTCAATATTGCCAGGAATATTCTAACTTCCCACAAGAACGGCGTCATTGCCCTGGCTATTATCAACACCTTGGTGGCTGGTTTCATCACAGATAGACAAGCTAATTCAATATTCACTATCGCCCGAAAACTAGAAGAAGAAGAAATTGACGTTGGAACATAGAAGTAAACATTAGCTCATGATTTATCGTAGTATATGCTTTGAATATATTCAAATACATATTTTCTTTAAATTTTGACGTAGAAGAAAAGTGATGGCAGTGTTATCTCCCTGATCTACCTTTCATAAGCGATGTCTCCCTTGGGGATACTGCAGTGTAATGTGTATTATCAAGTCCTCTAAGGTCCGGTTTCAATAACGCGGATTACCTATAGGTTATCCTCGACAGATGATGAAGGAGCTTTCATCACTGGCCATCTAGGACTCATCACCTTAAACCACCTTGATTTAATACACCCTTCCAAGTGGTTTAACTCTCCATGGATTATCCTTGAATCTAAAAGTGTCGTTATGTTGAAAATTCGTTACCTTCAGTTAGTCTATGGATGAAAATGTTTTCATGAAAGTCAGAATCCTGATCGAATGATTTAATTGTAATCCCGGCTCCGGCCTTGACGATTCATGGGATCTTACTGATTGATGTGCGTCGTATTTTTGGATCCCACTCAAGCGCCCACTTCTCTGATCCGTTAGTTATTGTAACAAGGACCATATCAGCACAAAAACGTTCTGTGCTCCACTCCAAAATTTTTGTTGCAAACACTTCAGGAAGTACACAGCTTGAATGACCAAAATCGAGGTTTATCCATGAAGTTTAGTGAACTACTTTGGGATCTATGTGTTCATAATACTGACATGATCGAAGTGTCGACACTATTTAACTTTGCTTAAATTGATACACGACGCCATCTGTGGTTCAAACAAATGTTAGAACAAAGTAGGAGACCCTGGCTAGCAGGTAGAGAAAAATGAGACAAATTTACAAAAAAAGCTTTATTCAACAAAATAAAAGTTGGAACTAAATTGGTCGGTACGAGAACGAAATTTCAGGGGGGTCTGTTACAGGTATAATCATGATACGACACAAACAGTAGGTACTTAAGGACTATTTGTTCGGGCCTGACGATACGGTAATTATTATAGGTAGGTACTACTTACAAATTTCGATCGGCCGTCGAATAACAAAACGAAAAGATATAGCCCTAGACCTTTTGGTACTTTAAGTGGATCGGAACGGGAAGGACGGATTGCTCTGAAGCGGTAGAGTTCTGCACAGCAGGACTCCTCGGCGGTAGTAAGTCTTGGTTGAGACGATAGGTTCTAAGCTCGAACCTAAAACTGATTAAGAGAAAAGGAAGAAATTCCTGATTATCCTGCTTTGTGGTTTTGAAGCGGTTGAGAACTAAAAAAAATGTGCACAACCTACCGGTACAGTATGGATAGGTCTCTCGATGCTGAGTCGGACAAGGACTTCACAAGACGGACTTTCCAAGCGAATCGTCGATAGATGTTCGGAGAACTATCAAAAAAACTTGAGGGAAGTATGGTGAGTTGTTGTTCTCATTTCAAAAGGTAGGTAGTTGTGCTGGTAGACTCCAACAGGTAAAAATGCTTACCAACGGCAAAATATGCTTGATGATATGCTTGACCCAGATTGTAAAGATGACTTCTGGATGACGGTAGTAATACGGTGATGACGGTACGGTAATTTTAAATGCAAATTTTCAACAGAAAGAAAATATAAAACTCGTCAGGAGAGTGGCGTGAATGCGGGTCTCAGAGTGGCGATGGAGAACTGATGATGAACAAAGGATTTCGGTGCACGTGTATTCTTGTTAGCGACGAGGCCTGCAGGTGGCAGCACAAGACGGACGACAGTAGTGGAGGCGGCACCAAGAACCGCAGGTGGCAATTTTAAATTTTCACGTTACAACCCAGGGATAAATCTTTCGATGATCTGTTAAATATTTTAACGGAACATAATGCTTCTCAGATCATAGAGGTCGTGGAATGATTAAATTACAGAAGGTGAATGAACCTGTCAAGGACTTATCTTGTAAAGGGGTTGTCTTCTAAGCAAAAATTGCGCCTCAGCCTAGAAAGGGTGATGTATTTGGCTAAATCACACTTTCTTAATAAAATAGAAGATGTGTTAATAAGTTAGTTCCATGAGGAACGCAGTTGAAACAGAAAGTAACCAGCGCATGTGCAGTTGCACTAACCACTGTCTACCAGGATAATTCATTTAACCGCTGTTGGATAGAAGTCGATGACTACTCCCAGGAGTTTTGCCATTGAAGAGGAAACCTCTCCCATCTGAAACATCTTGCATAACCTGCTCATTCTAATATGAATCTCCCACAAACTCATTATGAAGTCCAATCTGCATACATTTTTTCACAATGGGGTATTTCAGTCAATTTTTTTTTCAAAAGAGTGGCTTAGGAATAACAGTAATTGGGTCTGTTCATCGAGGAAATGATTTAAAAAATCAGAGAAGCTGAGGAAAGTTGAAGATTTGAATGGTGTGATGTTGCTAGCCAACTGTCTTGGAAAAAAGTATCCATGCACAGAAACCCTTGGATGACCTCTTGGATACTACAAAATACTACTCACACACGCGCGCGGCGTAGTGTGTGTGCATTTATGGCGGCCCGCCTTTTTTTCAAATGTGTGATCTCTTTAATTAATTTTTCTACCACATGTTATAGTATCATTGGGCTTAAAGTTGAAGTATATAGGGTTTCAAGTGCTGAATCCAAATTTGAGGTCAAAAACCTGCATTTCCGACCCACCGAAATACCCCATTCAACTCTTTTAGCGACTTATTGAAAAAATTAAACTATTGTAAGATCCTCAATGTTTTTGGTATCGAAAATGGTCTTCACTGAAATGCGTTTTGGAATATTCTGAAACGATTCTTGAAGTTTAACTTACAGGTATATACAGGGTGTTTCACGAAAAGGTTACACCCCCCTTCATTTCCGCAAAATGCAGTGTAAAAAATTTCGATCAACGCAATTCTTCATGATTTTTTGTGAAGAACTCAGGAAAAATACTTTTGCGCAAAAAATTTGCCCGCAATTGTGCGCAATTGACACTAACTTCATTTTTTCAAATGGAACCCCCCCTTTATTACAGATTCGGATTCTACGTCAAATTTCATGAACAATTCATACCCGAATTGATTTGTTTTATTGCGCGCTACCTGGCTTTTTGAACGCTCTAAGTTGCGCAACTCCACAATTGCGCAAAAATTAGGTTTCGGAGAACCCTTAGTGTGGCACATGTTTTTTCATCATTTTTTGACGCTGAATCACAGAGTGTCATCCGTTTTGAGGAAGACCAAGATTTCAAGAGGCAAAATTAACATTTCTTTCACGAAAACGTCAGTTTTGTGGTCGAAATCATGTTTATTTTTTATTTTCTCACCTACTTTTGAACCACGGGCTTGGGGCCGTCTACGGGGAGTTAAAAATAAAAACTGGCAGCACGCTCATGCTTGAACTGAATAAAATTGCCTAAAAACTCATAACGATTTAAAAAGAGCGATTTTTTCACTAATAACAACCGAGTTTTTGGCCGCCATTTAGAAAAATTCCAGTCAAATTGAAAAACGGATGACACTATGTGATTTAGCGTTAATAAATGATGAAAAAACATGTGCCACATTCAGGGTTCTCCTAAACCTAATTTCTGTGCAATTGTGGAGTTGCGCAACTTAGAGCGTTCAAAAAGCCACGTTGCGCGCATTAAAAAAATCGGTTCGGGTATGAATTTTTCATGAATTTTGACGTAGAATCCGAATCTGTAATAAAAAAGGGGGATTCCATTCGAAAAAATGAAGCGTCAATTGCGCGCAAATTTTTTGCGCATAAGTATTTTTCCTGAGATCCTCACAAAAAATCATGAAGAATTGCGTTGGTCGGAACTTTTTACGCTGCATTTTGCGAAAGTGAAGGGGGTGTAACCTTTTCGTGAAACACCCTGTATAAAATTTATTTAAGGGGTCAACATTTCAAGAATATAAAAACAACTTTTTTAAATCTTTATTAGAAATTATCTTCTGATTAGGGTATGGTACATTCACAATACGGTGTATACATTCTGGAACCTCGCCAAGGACCCCCTGACATGAAAGGAGAAAATCTGATAAATCAATCTATCTGATATTCAAGAGTAACACAAGCTCAGTTTGTGTATAGCTAGATGGCAAGAAGCATTCCATCAGTGATGTTGAACTCTCGACAGATTCTGGACGACCATTTAGAAGGCTGTGAACCACAGTTCGGTGCAGTCCAACTGAAAACCTCCTAATCAGTGGTATATTATACCTATTTTGAAAATGTGGTAGTTGACTCCATAGACGACACCATTAATAGTACCTACATAAGCAAATAGCTGGGGGAAAAGTCCCAATAACCGGAATGCTCACGCCACTGGCCAGAAAAAAAGTGAATTAGGAGGAAGGTTAGTTCCTGTATTCATTGCATAATAGGTTATTTTGTTCAATAAATTAAATTCCGACACTACTGCTCATTCACTTTATTGATTACGAATTACATTAAAAGACAACAAATGATCAAAACTACTTATTACTTATACTTAGCATGTATTCAAATTGGCAGTGAATAGCTCAAGTTAATTGATGTAAGTAGGCATTTTCTAGTCATCAATCGCCGACTGAAAATGTCATCCAGGGCTTCATCTTTAGACAAAGGGTTCCAGTCACCCCCAAGGATGGAGATGTTTCAGCAAAATAATCGCTCATTCACTATTCACTTCTTAACATTAGACCTGGATTAACAATCATAGTAAGATTAACCTATGATTTCAAAATGTTGCTTGCACTAAACTAGCATAAAAAACTATACACTCCATTTTTTTCTATTTTAAACAATTTTTCAGATTTTTTTGTTGATTTTTCTTCATCACCCCCACAACAGCCAAGTAGAAAGAATATGATTTTTTAAACAAATAAAAGTTTTGTAACTGGAATACAATATTCAACGAGATTGAAAAATTAGGATATCTATAATGGGAATTCAACATGATTGTGAACTGCTATACTAGCTACATCCCCTTTCTTTTGAATGCCCTTAACTTCGGCGTTGGAAATTTCCATTAAAACTAAAGGTATCTACAAATTATTATTTTGTCCACCTTATCGGTGACAGTCATGGTGGACTTTTTCAGTTCAGTTACCAGAAAACAGTATTGTAATCTGTATGGACTTGTCGGAAAAAGGAGCTGTCTGCCACACTTGGATGTCAGCAAGGCATCCCCACTTTGTCTAGTTTTAATGGCAAATATGAGTGGAGAAGGCAGGAGAAGGAGTCAAATCAGCTCTAAAAAGGTAATAGCAGCCATCCAAGTGAAGCATAACAGGACCACCTATTTTTTTAGAATAGGTAGGTACATGGATACTAGTAATTACAACCGAAGCTGAGCAACACACCAACCTTCTGCTTCAAATTACAATAGTATGCCACCTATTAAATGAAAAGTTTGATTGTTTTGACTAATTTAGGCAGAGCCTAAAGAACACACAAGCCAAATGAGTATGTAGGTAAGTGACAGTCACTCATATCTATTCATATCATAGTCAATCATATCTACTTAAGAATTTGTTCGACTAACCATTTGTTCTGCTGTCCTTGAAGGTAGTTCACTATGTAAATTAGTGATACACGTCAATGTTTAAATCCTGGAATGAAATGTTTTTGTAGAATTAAGCTTGCACATTCCATTATTAGGGTTTGCCCACTATCCATCTTCGATTACTCATGGGTTTTATGATGATGGGTCTAGCAAGTAGGAAAACTGTGCTAGGGCTTCCAAAACATCCTCTTATTGGCGAAGGATGGTCCTACATAGGGAGTGGAATTTCTCCAGATAAGACCAAACAGTCTGATTGGGCCAGAAAGCTATCGCGAATGGGGAATTTGCCTCAATTTTAGATTCTGGAATTTCAAGGTAAATCCTATTATAGGGCCCTAGAATAACGTTTAACACTAGGAATAACCAACGGAAAAAAATTACCGTAGGAGAAAATGACTAAACAAGTGAACCTCTGTTACAAAACACCGCGAAAATCGAGGAGTATTGTTGACGTCATACGAAAAAAAAAAAGAAAAAAACGACGCGAAAGCAACGACAACAGACAGAGTTCTAGCACGCCACACAAAACGATCCAGTGAAATGGCTACTCGAATAATGTGATTCAAATCTTGAAACTAAATAAGAGAAGATGAAGAATAATAATGCTTGATAAACTAGTAGATAGATTCGTATTGTAAAAAAGTGAGTAATACTGTTTCTTTTGGTCAATTTTGTGTCAGGGTTCTTCCTGCCAGATCGTGGCGCACTCTTGTGCGCACTACTCGGAAGGTAAAAGTTCGTGTATGTGCCGCTTCTGTGGTAAGCGCCACAGAACCTCCTTTGAAGTCAGATTGGTAGAATATCCCTCACGTTTCAAACATGGCTGCCTCTTACACATTGCCACCACATTTAAAATTTCCATCTTCCTTAAATTCTCTAAATTTTTTGGATGCGTTTTCGAGCAGCTCACTATGGTTTTATTCCATAAAAATAAACCCTCATTCGAAAAAAAAAATAAAAAAATGTGAGGCAAATTCCCCATTAGCTCCCTACACTGCAGTCATGGGTTGATCAGTACAGTTGGGGCCAATTTTTCCTGTCTGATCTGGTTTGGTGAAAATTAAATTTTTAATAGGATTTGACGAAGCAAGTGCAGTCAAATGCAGGGAGTTGGGGGGTATAAATACTATTGGCTTACTCACATGCAGGGTGGAAGCCAACTAGTCAAACAATTTTGTAAAAACTACTCTTAATTCTGTGGAATGACCTGACGGGGCGGGGGGAGGGGTTTGAAATTCAGTTTGGAGTCACCCTGACATTTGGGCTTGTGCATCCAGCCTAGTTTGGAACCCAGCTCCAATGCCCAGTGTACCTAGTCTGATGACTGATATGACCAGACATATTATGTCTCTCCTACAGTGCTGCAGCAGGCTGTTCCACACAGTGAGGACCAGTATTTTTTCTGGCTAAAATCAAACGAATTTGGTTTTTCTAATCGTCGTATTGGACGAAACAAACAAGCAGACCAAGGTAGGTGATCTGCCCTGAATGACTGAGGTGGAAGTACAAACGTTATACACATGGGACCATAAAGGATAAGGTTTGGATACTGTCTCTAATGTTGGAACTCGAAGTGTAGATTAGTCTGAACAGACCAAGACAGGTGGTAGGTCCCTGGGTTCCCTCCTGGTCTGATGAATAAGTCCCCCGAGGTTTTGGAAACTTGCAAAACTCACATGAGGGCCTATTATCGCAGGCAGGGGGTCATGGTTGTAAGCAGAAGGTTATGACAGCACTCGCGATGTCAACCTCAATCGTGAAGAGGGGTGGGGTGGGGGCCACTAGTCAAAGTGGCACTTTGACTAGTCATTGTGCTGGTATCCTGGGTTTCCCCTCCCAGGGTGTCATGGTAGGGGGATCGTCGCTGCCCAATCTCTTCCTCCCAAGAGGCCATGACTGGTAACAGACATCAAGGAATGAGTGAGTTCCAAACAACTGCCTCACTCCCAGGGAGCTGAGGTGGGAGTAATACTGTTATACCTGTTGTTATACCCCCGCAACCGACTAATGAATGTATTCGTTGGGTTTGGAAACTGGGCTTAATCTATGAGCGCATAGTCTTGACTGGTCAGTCCGAAGATTGAGTCTGACCTGACCGATTCTCCTCCCTACTCTACATTGCTGGAGGTTGTGTAATCAGATTAAGTAATCGAATAACAAGGTTAAGACAGTAAATACCTCTTAGTACCCTTGCCCAGAAACATTGTACCCTCTACTGCTTCATAATGAGGAATTTCACCATGTCGGAATTTCCTATTTTTGACCCCAAAATCGGATTCAGCACCTCGAAAAACCTCCTACGACAAACTTTCAGCCCGTTGTGCAAACAAAACAGTGTAGAGAATAAGACCGTTTAAAAAACCGGGAAAATGACGTCATCCTGGAATAGTTCATTTACGGCCGCTTGAAGCGCTGAGATTGAGAAATCTATAGTCCCCAGATGCAAAATTTCACGAAACAGTAAAGTTCGAAATCGAAAAACTGAAGAAAAAATAGAAAAAGCAAGATGGGAAAAATTAGGTTTCCCCTGATTTGTTTGAGAACTTTCCTCTGAGAAAACACGATTTCGTCGTCCCAATGGGCAACACTGGGAGGAGACGGCAATCTGAACAGCCCAATCAGTGAGCGTTCCCGCTTCACGTCCGTTTTCCCGGTTATTTATGAAATCATACATTTTGATTGTCTCCCAAAAATAACAAGAGACTTATTTTCCGAAATCAGCCCGATTTTCATCTATCCCACACCATCAACTATTCAGGAAAAATGCAAACAGAATTCGGTGAAATTCCTCATTATGTGCACAATTTGTAGATTATAAGGACATTTCATAGCTCTTACCAAAATTGATTATGAAACAGGATTTTAGGAAAGTTGCGTGGCCTGAATTTTACGCTCATTTCCAATATCACGACGCATCAAAAACAGTGTAGGTAATGCATTATGACTAGTTAAATAGCTATCACAGACGACCGTACTATAGATAACATCGACGAGCACGATTTAATCATACTAATAAATTCAGAATTATTGAGATTTCAGTTTAATCCAATAATACATAGTGCCTATTGATGATAACATGATAAGGTAGGCATCCTCACTAATTACCGAGTGGAACATTGGTGTTGGCAAAATTGTTAATAAAGGCATTGTTTTAAAAATGTGGCTGGAGCTGAAAAAGTTAACTCTGTGAGGGATTGTTTTTTCTTCAAAAAATGATTAGAAATTTGGATTCTAAACTAGAACGACAACTTAAGGATGTGATACTTAACCTTACATCCATAGCCACTTATGATCTAGCTTTCCCCTAAATAATTATGGTGAATGATCTTTATGAGACAATATTGAGGATTTTGTAGAATAACAACAATGAACCAAAAATAGCTGAGCGCGAGTAGGCATTCTGATTCATCAATCGACTCATCCAGTATAAGCAATGTAGTGTACGTACTTTGTACAGTAGTGTAACGTACTTGTCTAATTGCGAGTGCGTGTAGAACTAGTTTTTCGTGTGTTTCAACTAGCTTTTTTTGCGTTTGTTTTCCTAGACTCAAGTGGCTATAGATATTGTCTACAGAAAAATTATAGTAACAAATACATACCCACCTATGCAGAAGGGATGAATAAAAATTTAGCTTCTACAAAAGAAAACTGAAATATTAAATATTCTTAATAATACCATACCCACTTATAGATTGGGAAGCAATTTTGAGATTCGAGCCAGTATAATAACAGTATAATGTCGCTTGTAGACTGCAGGAATGTCAGACATTGGGTTTTGGTGGATATATAATTGAGTAAACTATGTTATTTAGAGTATAGTTTCAAACTTTTGAAAAAAAGGAGTAATACCTAGTTGAAATTTCATAATTACGAACCATATGCATCCAAAAAGAGATTTCTAATGATGGATATTATTGAGATGGCATTGGTTCAGCAAGCCAAGTTCAACAAGGGTGGTATGACTGCCCGAGACTATGAAACTTCTCTTCTCTGCTGACCTGTACGAGGTCTGTTCAAAAAGTATCACAAAATTTTTCATTTCCGCAAGCTACGTATTTTTGATTTTTTGTGGCGCTATTTTGTTACTCAGGTCCCCAGGCATGTTGAACGTTCAGTTAATTTTGTGACACCTGCTTCGATTGCACGAGTCCTGGCTTGTCTTCCATTTTTGCCTATTCCAAAATACGGATCAAAGAATGTCATGTGTAAAATTAAGTGTGTGGACGCATTCCGAATGTTGACTGTGACTCATGATGAAGTCACCTTAGACCAAAACAACGTTTATCGGTGGTAAAAATGCTCTCAGAGGGCCAAGAAGATTTGAACGACGAAGAACGTTACAGACACCAGGGCAAGTCAACAACAGAGGAAAACATTGATGAAACGAAGAAAATAGTATTGCCAACCAATGAAACACCGTTGGAGAAGCTGCAGTGAACCTAAACATATCGATCAGCTAACACGTTTTGATTTTTACTAATGATTTGGGCATGAGGCGGATCGCCGCGAAATTCTTGAAAATTGCTCAATTTCAACCAAAAATTATAATTCCCATGCTCTCTCATCGTTCCTTGCGCGCGTATTTTTGGTCAAAAACACCCTAATAGTGCCACAGCCACTGTATTTACTAGGTCCCCCCCCCCTCCATTGTATCTTTTCTCATTCCCGAAAGTGAAGAGGCCCATGAAAGGAGCTAGGATTGAGGAGACAAAGACGGTTTCGAAAGAGGAGCTGATCAAGATCGCAAAAAATTATTTTTCGAGCACTTTCATGAATAAATACATATAAAATGCACAAAATTCGCAATACTTTTTGAACCAACCTCGCATTACTCTAGTTAGTTCCAACCCACAATAACAGGTGGCCAAACTGCTTTGAGCTAAAAAGATAAGATGGAGCACAATGGTCGAGTGACGCACCAAGAGCATTGGGATCTGTGTGGCTTAGTGCCCCCCCCCCCCCCCCCCAATGGGCACAGTAGAAGTCTCCCAAAGTCCACATTCCAACCACTGATCAAGATGTTGTGTCAAAAGCTAATTCAGATGATAGCAATCTCCCTTCATATTTGTTTTACATCGTACTGTTCCATTTTAACTCAATAATACACATCACAAATACCAAGGTTTTACCAAGGTTATATTTTACAACTCTGGGTTGGTCCTGCCATTTTACACCCAGAACCAGGTGCGTACATCTATAAATAGTGCCCCCCCCCCACCATTCTTGTCTTAAGCTCTTCCAAGTGCTTCGGAACAAATTAGAATTTAATTACTCCATGATAACATCACTTCAACCTTTAAAATGAGTAAAATGACCTTTCAGAAAAATATCATGTACAACTATAAGGGTAGGATTCACCAGCAAGGATGAATCTGAGAGTGATTGAAATTGAATCCGTGGATCAGGATTCTGACCATTTCACGAAAGATTTTCATCCTGAGGATTAACCGGAGGTAATGAGTTTTCAATAATTCAATAGCTCTGGATTCGCAGATAATTCACGGATCAGAAAGTTAAACCACCTGGAATGACGGTTAGACCGTTGGTGAATCTCTGTCGAGGATCAACTCTAGTTAACCAGCCCTAAGGGTTTGAGATACCCTCTCAGTGGCCCAGGAAGCGCAGATCTCTTACTAAAAAGCATCGAAATGTTTGAAATCACGAAGCAGAGAACACACGATGATGACAATAGAGCTAGTTCTTATCATGGAGCCCACCCAGAGCTACACGCAATCATTCAAAGATCCGCTTAATTATAGAGAGAAAATAATTACAGGAATGAGGAAGTGGGCCAAGTGAACGCAAGGTAGCGTTCACTTAGCTCACTGGATTCACGCCTATACAGGGTGTAAGCCTAACTGGTCTGCCATACGGTACCAGTCGATTCTACAACTAATTTGCAACAAAAAATGTCTCCTAGCGATTGTTTTTTAAACCCTTCGTTTTCGAGTTATTTTAACTTTAAACTTTTTTTCGTGATTTTGACCTTATGTCATTAAATCGGTCATAACTCCGTTAATTAGCTGTGTAAATTACAATTTGAGGATACCGTTGGAAAGAGCATTAAATTTCCTATCGGATAGACCTTAACATTTTTTTTGAGTCAAGGTTTGAGACATGAAAACGTCCTCTAAAAAGAGAATTTTACGTAATTTTGGAAACCTTGCATTTTTTAATCGCAAATTGAACTACGAGGATCAACATTTTTTTCAAGATGCAAGAACAGTAAAAACTGCGCCAGAATCTCAGCTTTTCAATGGTATAATCAAAACATATTTTACAACCGAATTTAGGGGAGAATTTTGTGTGAGAACGCGGAAAAACGTGCATTTACGAGGCTTCCGGAAACAGGAGACCAGAGTGCTGATTTCGTTGAGAAAATGCACGTTTTTCCGCGTTAAAACACGAATTTCTCCCCTAAATTTGGTTGTAGAATATGTTTTGATTATACCATTGGAAAGCTGAGATTCTGGCGCAGTTTTCACTGTTCTTGCATCTTGAAAAAGTATGGGTTCTCGTAGTTCAATTTGAGATTGAAAAAATGCGAGGTTTCCAAAATTACGTAAAATTCTCTTTTTAGAGGACGTTTTCATGTCTCAAACCTTGACTCAAAAAAAAGTTAAGGCGTCTATCCGATAGAAAATTTAAGGCTCTTTTAAACGGTATCCCTAAATTGTAATTTACACAGCAAATTAAAGGAGTTATGACTGATTCAATGACATAAGGTTAAAATCACGAGAAAAAAAAAGTTTAAAGTTAAAATAACTCGAAAACGAAGGGTTTAAAAAAATCACTAAGAGACATTTTTTGTTGCAAATTAGTTGTAGAATCGACTGGTACCGTATGGCAGACCAGTTAGGTTTACACCATGTATATTTCAAAAGTTAATTACAAAATGAAGAAAAACGCTCTTTGTTCGGTATCAATCACATTACTTATTATTCATCATGCGATGTAAACATAAACGCTCAAACTACTCGCACTTGGAAGAAGAAACATTTTGAGATCCTACCAAATATCTACATGATTGTTACGTCTTAGAAAAGCTTCGTCTACTGGACGTAATAAGTGTGGGAGGGCAAAGCTTGAAATTTTTTAATTCAATATTTTGATCAGGTCAGTTGCTAATATTTAAAATCCTAAAATCTTACAGGCACAGACTAGACTTCCAAAATTAAGGCTTCCTATTTCAAAATGACGGGTTGACGGAGTTGTTACACCCAACCTTATGAAAATCATTTGCCTATTTAGGTATTTAAAAAAAACAAAGAACTCATTCTTTTCACCCATTTTACTCAAAAATTTGAAAATTAATTTTGAAAATCATTTTACTCATCAATTTTACTTTTTTCAGAGAAATGATTTGAATTGGATACAATTATGAATAGCAAATACTTTCTTATAATATTTATTTTTCAGTGCGAACTTTATAAGGAAAGTAGCTTCAAGTTTCCACAGGGACTACAGTAAGGCGCTTCAATATCAACTGATACGTACTTGGTGGATCTTTCTTTAGATGCTCCAAATTGTTTTCGATATTGAGTTTGTGTGAAATCACATGCTTTCTTGATAGCTCTATAGTTTTTTATATTGAGACCATACAAAAATTAACTTCCAGCAGTAAAGTCAACATTGCACATAATCTTTTCTCATTAGTTGAGGTGAGAGGTAGGTACATCCAATTAATATGAGGGGGAATACTATGTTATGAGTCAAACAATTACATAGAATAGGTATAATGCATGCAACTGCAGATTCTATAGCCACTAAACTCGTATAAAATGAGGAAAACCCCTAGCTAAAAGCCAATACTTCGTCCCAGTATACTAAAATTATACTTCGCTTACATAATACATAATAAATCTGTTGTGAATCTTTCTCCAATAATTTAACGTTCCATGATACATTCCTTGGTGGCATTATCACATTATGCTAATAGCGCTATTTGGCAGGAATTCACCGTTTGTTAAATATTAAAATTGGTATATAATATTGAACTTGTCTTTAAGTATGCCGAATTTTTATAAATGTACATAGCACTTACGAGATCTTAGCAACAATAAACCGTTTAATCACTGCCAATGACTGGGAAATTTCAGCCGAGGCAAGAGTTACGATTACGGACTGTGATTAGATTGTTCCATTGGAACAACGTCGTATTGCAACTACAGGTCTACCACAGAAACTTTGGCTCATTCATCAGGAAAAGATAGAACTACTTACCTAGTATCATTGTGCAAATCCCCAAACGATATTTTTTCGACAATTTCTCTACTCTAAGTGACACAATTTCCCTCCTAATGGAGCTTGAAATTAATTTCTGGATCAGAAACACTATTGGTTTCGTTCGCAGTGGAGACATCACACAATTTCTCACCGCTCCAATGGGGTGTGCGCCTGATTTTTTTTTTTTTTTTTTTTACATTTTTAATCGAAAGTAGACCTCATCCTGAGAATTTTGACACCAGCCGTTCTCTTTTTGGATGAATAGATCTTTTTCTATGATTGTTCAAAGTTTCGAATGTTTATGACGTCACGCGCCCCTCCCTCCTGGGCGGGACCCCCTAACCAACTGTAACGTCATAAACATTCGAAACTTTGAAAAATCACAGAAAAAGGTCTTCTCACGCTAGAAGGTCGCGGTTGGTGTCAAAATTCTCAGAATGAGGTCCAGTTTAGATTAAAAATAACAATAGACAGTTTTTCCGACCCACAGATACAGATCTACAGAGTAACAGATGCAGACTTTCTGTGATAGACCTATAATTGAATGAAAACGGATAGCTTTTACAATAATTAAATCAACTTTTATTTGGTACTGCACGAAAGAACTTATCAGATAGGTACATTGTTTCCTAAACAAAATCCAATACGATATACTGAACTCCAATTTGTAAAAATTAGTAGGTTACCTACCTACCTACAATATTTTAACATTGGAATGAAATATAAGGGGGTAACAATTGTGATGTTATTTGTACTAATCGATGAAAGTACACATCTTGAGGAACAGAGATAAAGTAAATAAACTGAAGGTGTGTACATGGGAATCATACGTAATGACCGAAAAATGATCGAGTAATTCATCCAAATTTTGAATAAATTGGGAGAGCAAGGGAAGTGAAGTATTACGTGGGAAATAGAGATGGGTATCGATCAAACGGACAAATAATCTATTATTTTGTAACTATTATTTCACTTGTTTTCAACTTCCGAATTTTTAAAAAGTAGAATTTTGTTTCAATGAGGCAAATCATTTAAGAATACAGATGATACAATGGAATTATGACATACTTTATAGCAACACATCATGCTACTGTGATTCCCATCAATGTACTGGTCATGAAAAGAAGGCGAATATTATGAGAGGCGGGATGAAGGAAGATCCCACGTGGAGAGGGAAGAGAGAGAACAGATATTGCAGAATTGCCAGGAAAGGTGGCAGTTAGAAGGATGAAGACGCTGGACAGCGCATTTGATTGAAGAAATAAGGCCGTGGCTTGATAGGAAGCAAGGTGAGACGGACCTCATTCTTTTCTACGCAGGATCGGTAAAGTCCAGAATCCAATAAGTGAATATTGCCAGCACGAAGAGGGTGATGCTGAGCATACTAGAGTTTTTGGTGCCAGAATCTGACGGGCCCCGTTAGGAGGAGACTAGCGCGAGCAACAGAGGATGCTACCCAGTTATAGGAGGAAGCCCATTAACTTTCGACAGGGGAGGGAAGGGAGGGGCTTGTGACGGTGGGCCTCTAGGAACGGGTGACTGTCTGGGGGCACCCTTTCATCGTCACCCACGAACTCCGAACTTTGTGAAGAAGTACCACAGGCCCGTTAGTGGTTGCCAAAAACTCTCTAACTTCTTTGTCTGCCCGAAATAAGAACATGGAAGGTGACATCAGGAAATATACCCAGTACTCTAGTCAAACGAATACTGGAATTGCAGAAACAGTTCCGTCCCAACAGAGGTATGATCAACATCTACACCCGCCTCTGTGAGTTTAGCTGTTTGTCAATCTCTTATCTGACCAGAAATACTGGAGAGCAGTCGCTACATTTACAGCTACTCTCCTCGAAAAGAAGAAGGAAGAAATTATGTGAGACAAAGCTCTCTTTTAAGAATGAAAATCAAACAGTGAAGGTAGAAAAAAGCGCCATTGAAGAGGATATCCCCCTAAGGTAATGCTGAAATGGCGGTTCAGGGGAGACATCTTTAAGGAGGAAGGGCTTGTGAGGGTTTAGTAATTATCACAATAATAGGGATTCCAACATCCATATCGCGACAGGTGTACTCTATGTGGAGCCCGTGAATGGATCCCTCACAGCTCTCAAGAAAGAAAAACACACATCACATGGTAGATGCTACTTAAGTCTATCCCGGGATTTCCCCGTCAGATCAGACGTTTCCAGTAGTTTTTAAGAAGCAGTACCTACCTAGCTTTCTTCCTTCAAAAAGGTATTTTCTGAAGCTGGCCTAATTCTGATGGAACAGAGAAGCCTGCTAACCATTGGCATAACCATTTAGTTAATCCATCGTGTCAAACAATACCAGTAATAATCAATTATTGCGTATAGTGTAAAGCCTTGTTACAACAGCGTCGGCCATCATGGAACAGTCTCTCATGCCAAGTTTTCATGAGTTCTTGTTGTTGTTCTTGTTTTCGTCATATTCTCGCCATGTGCAGAACATCTCTTTCTGGTGTACTTAACTTCATAAACATTTTACAAGGAGAATTATCTAACTGCCTAAACATTTTACTATTAGAAATTTAAACAAAACAGTAAATTGTAAGCTTTTTAACCCTGGAATGGTTATCTTTGTTGGATGTAAGACCCCCGTCTCTCGGAGTTAAGGGCCCCATTCACGTGTGTGCCCGGAGTCACCGCCGCATCCCTCCAGGTACTCCCCAAAGCCACCGCAGTAGTCCATTCACCTGGCTACCAAAACTAACTGACTCCGCCGAATGGCGGACCTGCTACCAACCACCGAGTTCAAAAGATGACTAGAAGTGAGGAGAAACGGTAAGGCTACATACTGTACTGGTGGGGGTGCGACCGGGCGTCGGCCTCACTTCAACCATTCTCAGGGCTGCCGAGGATTAACCTGGCCGTAATTTTCGAGCATGTTCGATTACCTGCCGAGCGGCGGACGACCGCCAGACCTCAAGATTTTGTTAACCATTCAAGGGTAGTTTTCCCCTTTGACGGCGGCTAGGAATGTGGCCGCGACTCTGGGCATACACGTCAGGTGAACGTCAGGTGGGCCCTTTAGAGACGTCAGGTGAACGTCTGCAACAAACTCCGCACATCCATGAAGTCCATTCTTCAAAAGTCCATTTTTCAGAAACCAGATACATTTTTCTTAGATTTAAATTTACAACTTGAAATCATCATCATCATATCATTCACTACCTACAGATTCGGATTTCATCAAAATATCAGAGAAAATACTGAAATTTCGTTAACTGGGCATTGAACTCAACGAGAGAAGTGTTTCATCATGGCCGACATTCGAAGAAGGCCGATATAATCGATTATTTGAAGCATATCCACCGTCTATGACGGCACGATGGAACAACCAACAGTTATACTATTTCTTTGGGACATTGATGACAAATTTTTCTTCGTGTTATTTTCTTACATTTCGTGAATGAATTTCTTAGAGTTCTTTGATTTCATTGTACCCAACTATTTACCATCTTGAAGGCTCCGATCAACTGAGACGTTTAGGATCTGGATAACTCCAAAATGTCAGAAATTGAATTTTCTGCATTTGTTCACAAGTTTAATGTAGCAAATGGATACAATGATAAACTTGAGATTCAATAACGGACTAAAACCAAATCGATTTTTAATTTTAAAAACTTGGAAAGTCTTAGAAACTTATTCTTATCGAAGTCAAATTTTTAACAATGAATCGTGTTTCATTTTTCCCCCTCCCTCCGCCATTTACTTCAAGTATAAACAAGTAAATGGAATACGAAAGTGTTGTCAAAGTTGAATCGGTCCGAAATTTGAGGGATAAATTGAGGGCTCACCTCGTAACAATATGGTATACTTGCGGGAGATCAAAAATTGCCATATTAAGCAATTTGATGGATCCAAAAGTACTCTTTTTATCCCAAACGCCTCATTTTCAATCCATTATACCTGTAGAAATGATCATCGATTCGAATAATCGATCATTTGTTGGTCGATACCCATCCCTAATGGGGACCTATTAATATTACCTGATTACCTATTTGGGAAAAAAACAGTCACGGTGAAGTTAATAAGTTGGTATATGAAAACATAGGTAGGCACCTTCGTCTTAAATTTTTGAACAAAACTTAATTATTGTTGAGAAGAATGATATTTTGCATTCAAATTCGCCGTTTTAATTCATATCTGTAAATAGGTATGAGTCCTTTTCCCCGGGCGTTGTTTCAGTACGTACTAATAGTTCGTGTGGAATTGTCACGACAATGTGACACATTTTAAACGCTAGCTACACATTCAGTACAAATACGTAAAGTACATGATGCGCGGATGCACGCTGAGCAACGATAGAAATAATGCGATTTCCATTGGCTTACAGGAATTCGCGGCACTGATGACAAACGAGAACAGTTTTCCAAGTCACAGAACATCCAAGATACCTAACAAATAAAACTGACGACCTAACTGGAAAATGAAATGAAAATGTTCACTACGTAAGACAAACAAAATATTACTATTATTGAACTTACAAATAAATTAAAGTCCAGCTCAAGCAAAACCTCTTATTATGATGAATTAACTTACTTCTGATTAATGATTATGGCTCAAGAATCAGTTCTAAATTATGCATATCAGACGATCAAATTACAGATACATATTTGAAATGTGTTCGTGTAACAACCTCAATTTTTAGATGGAGCAGAATTGCGTTCAAAAGTTTGATTCCGATGGGTAAGTGAAAATAATGAAACAAAGCGAACCGCAATTGTCAAATCGAATAGGAAAAGTTAATATCTACATCGAGGATCCAGCTCCTACAGATCGATGCTTCTAATAACTCTTACTAGGGAAGAGCTTCTCTCTTTAGGCGGTATCACTACCATAATGAGGTCTGCGCAGGAAACATAAATATTGGAAAATTCGGCGCTTTGCGTCTCATGGAACATGTTTTAGCCAATTTTAGTGCACAACCTTTAGTCGTAGGCAGGTAGAATACAAAAGTTATATTATCCCTAGCAACATATCTAAAATGCATCGACAACCGGAGTGTCGAAAAGGCCACGTGACTGTCCCGCGCCCCTCCCCAGAATAACGTTTTTTGGGTAGTTACTCTAGGGAAATAAAAACCACATTTCCACATTAAAAATTCATTGCGATTTTACTTATAGTGAATTTTGGAAAAAAAATAGAAATGAGAAATTTGACTGACATTGACTTTAAAGCCGACGAATTACCAACTGCTGGTTTATCGAACCAGTTTTCTTGAGATTACCAAAGTTAAGACCAGTTTAGATAATTTTTCGTGTTGGGCCGTTGGTGGACCCCGCTTCATTTAAGCGGGTGAGGCAATAAGTAAACATCAGCGAAATCATCAGAACCAATTCTGATGCAGAACCAAAGCTGATGACGTCCACAAAGCCAGGAATGGAAGTTGGACGAAAATTGAACCCGACTCGATTCTTAACTTAACTCTTTACTTATCCGACGAATCTACTAATGAAAGGTAAGGAGGAAATTTTGATAGGAATTTGGTTTCTGGTCAAACAAAACTAGGTTACCGGAGAGGTGATGAGGATCCTAGACTAGAGGTAGGTAGCTCGAGTGTTTAGATCCAAAATGGGTACCAGTGATCTCTAGACGTGAGTTTATTACACTCCCCTAGAACTTCAGGGGCGTTCTTTCTTTGATCCTCGAGAACTTTGTTGTGGTTCCAGAACTCGGGTGGGAGAGTAGTTTAGGTCTAGGTGAGGCGCCTTCGAATGCCCAACTGTTTTACCGGTTACACTTCGTCTGCGAGTTCCAACCATAATGTTCATAAACACTCTACCTGCGGATGATGGTAATAACCATCATGCCAACTTTCACGATTGGCGAGTGATGGTTAATATCATCACACCTTTAAAACCATACTCAAGCTGTTCATAGTCCTGTTGTTGTGATCAGCGACCTCTTCGCATTTCTGTCCATTCACTTCATTTTTTTACTTTAATCAATAAGGAACAATAACAAAAACTCCGAAGCCAGTCAAAAATAGCGCGTTCCCACTGGGTTGGAAAACGCCGGCCAAAGCTGTCTCTCACCTCCCTGACTAGGTAACGGAGTACCTAAGATTTCCTAACAGGAGGGGGGGGGGGGAGATGTTGTGATCAGCAACCTCTTCACATTTCTGTCCATTCGCTTCCTTAGCTCAGTGGTAACGAGCTCCGACTCAGAAGTGTAAATATAGTGTAGTCGGACGATAGGAGATCGATCCCCGGTCGAGGGAAGTTAATTTTTGATGATTCAACACTGTTATCTAATGGATGACTTAAGAACCTATTTCGGATTTTTTCATGCTAATTAGGTCTTTGTGTCGCCATCAGACTGCACCGTTTTCACTTCGAAGGATTCTGTTATTTGAGCAAACTCTAAGATCCAATACCGAATTTCTGAAAAAAACTTCTCCCGCCACTGGTGATAATGCGTTTATGGATTTCGCATTGAGTGTTAAGAAATAGGTATGATCCTACCGTGGTTGGAGATACAACACCAATAATTAAATCTTTTACTGTTTTAAAATTAACATAATTCAAAATTTTGCTGTAAGGTTCGCACATCAATTGAACTGGATGGTTCCAGCAAATACGAGGTGAGCTTCTATCAATCAAAGAGCTCCAACCTTAAGGATGGCTCACCCATCTTATTTTCAATTCACCACGAAAAAAAAATGAGGAAAGTACTTAAACAAGAAATGAAGCGATTCTTTTTCAATAAAAATGGTTTTAAAAATCATGCGCAAACCCCATTGAGAACTATGATCGGTAGGATAGAACCCTATACATGAACTAAGACCATGGAAATTAATCATTCCAAAGTAATATTTTACAAACTTCATCTTTAGTTCTTTCTGACCACTTTCCCATGTAGTACTCGTTCCATGTACCTTCTATGAATTTGAATGCTGGTAATAAAAAAGCAAAAACGCTTTAGGAAAAATAAAAGCAAAATAAATCTTTAGCTGTTAATGCAAAATGCGTTAGTAGAACTGAAACTTGGCTAGAAATAACGAAACTTGAGCTTCATAACCATGAACTTAAATTCAATATTCTTAAAATGTAAATTGAAGTTATCTTAAAGAACTTGCTAAATGAACCAACTACGTGCAATAAAACGTAACAATCTAAGGAAAAAGTATAAAGTAGAGAACTAATTCGAGGATTCTTATTATCTAGTCCTAACCTTGGATGATGTAAGTGACATGAAGAGCAAATATGGCGGCTAGTAGCCATACAGCCGCAAGTCATTGACGCCGCCGGTATGGTGGAGGGGGCGGTGGGAGGGGGCAACGAGGAGGTAGTGGGGGCAGAACCTGATGGCTGCCCCCTCGCCCACGCTAGCACCTCCGTCCGTTCTTCCAGCTCCTAGTGTATTCCTGGTAGCCTACTGAGACTTTTTCTGACTGATAACGGGTCAGCTTGATGCCACGACGGATGTCTGGAGTGACAATTCCCTTGAAGCCGCCTTTCCGGAGAAGTGAGTCGATCGTTTGAATCTGGTCCCACCCTGAGAAAAGCAATAATGCCAAAATAAAAACCAAGGTGGTCAAATCTAACTTCCAACTCAAGAATATATTATTGCATGTAAATAGTACCCTACCACAGAGTAATGGAGACAACATAAGAAGAATAAAGCTAACTTTAAAGTAGGTGGCACTGATGGCATTGATGAATGGATACTCTATCACGGGGTGCAGCTGCTCGATGGCTGCTTGAGGTACTACAGATTGATCAGGTGATGGAGTAGGAGGCCATTCCCGCTTCTTTTTAAAATGTCAACTTGTTCTAGTTTAAAACAATTTATTTCTTCATTAGAAATATAAATTATCAATCGATTTGATTCTCCACGATTTAATCATGAAATAATGAGACCAAGGTTCACTCAAGTTTTAAAGTTGTCCTGGAAAAAGGCTCCATCTTTAACTACAACAATGTTCTAGCAATTCTTAAGAGTATCTGAGGAGACCAACGGTTGGCTTTGTTGACATAACAATTCAAAAATAAATCAATGTTTACAAAAGTGAAATTTTAGACATAAAGCCGTGATTTGAACCTAACCTCTCAAAACTACTCATTTTAGAAACATATTGTTTAGTATTGCATACATTCCAGGAGACGTCCCATTTGACACGTGAAACTGTTTCACCCTATTCAATTTAGTCAGCATTTTGAGGAAGTACCTACCATATCAGCATTATGAGAACCAGAAACTGAATGTTTTGAAATCGGAAATCGTCGATGAACAGGTATACCTGCATGTATACCCCCCCCCCCCCCATCAAAACAAATCATCAACCCGCATCAAATCGCCAAGTGGCTTGCAATTGCAGCTGACAGCTCACGCAGCACCAAACTCAATCGCTGCTTCCCACTTGAAGTGAAATCACCCTATGACTATTCCCCTTCTACAATTATTGTAGAAGGGGAATAGTCATAGGGTGTGTTATGACTGCGAGTCGGAGCGTGAAGGCGATCGGCTTCCTTCGGTTGTCGATTTGATTGGTTCCTACTCAACGAAGACAAAGGACGGGACAACACTCGATGCCCGGCGCGGGTAACCGCAGACCGTGTGCAGGAGTGTTAAGATCGCCAGCTCGGATACATTCCTAGGCGCGATTGCTCGCCGACCCGGGGGATGCACCACATTTACCTATACCTAGTAGGAGGCAGACGACGACTAGGGTAAATGGGAGCAGAAGCCGGCGCGATGAGCTTTATCGCATACCGAGACCCTCTGATGAACTGTGGGCTTCAGAGAAGAGGCGAGGTAGATCGAGAAATAAACAAGTCGAGTTTTCGAAGACGAGTGCATGAAAGGGAAGCCCTGAGTCCTCCTTTTATATGGACTTGACAAGGTAAGAGGAGGGTGGAAAAAGGTGACGTCAACTGATGTCACTGTTCCCCGTACCTCACCTTACCCACCTTGCGTGGTGTGAGTCACTCAGGGTTTCCCTCGACCTTTATTGGAGAACTACCCAGTTAAAAGTATGAGTCATTACAGAGGTCCCCCAGTTCGTACAATAAAGGGACTATTTGAAAATTGATTACAGACATTAGAAAGTTGAGTGATTTGAAAAATATTCGTAAAATTACATAGTTGTTATGTACCTTGAAAATATGACGTATAAAATGATTGATTGAAAACAGAACCGTAGGAGAATCTTGAAGACGAAGTTCTGCGATGATGCGAGATGAGCATTGTAGAGGCGAATGATGATACTTCCAGTTGTAGAACGATGACGAGTTGAAAGACATCCATCAAGTTTGGCCAACGTTGTGTGGGGTACCAGACAGGTGCGTTACCTCAGCGAGTCGGGTAAAATAGCTTCCTGTATATGGCGAATTTGAAAATGCGAAGGCCAATTTTAGTGAGTGGAGTGTCTTGAACGGTCGATGTCTTCTAGAAGGTTGAGAGGGTCCCCTGTAGCATGAGGTCCCCCTGATGATGGCGCATTTGGCGGAGAAGCAGTGAAGGCTTGAGGTCCCCCAGTGGCCGATGCTCGGTGAGTGCCGTGATCCTCGCATGTCGAGACGGCTCGAAAATTTCGATGAGCCGTTGTTTGAGGTCGTCGTATGGTGTCACAAGCTGGGCTTGTGTTAAATCCACTGCTTGAACTGTAACATCGTAGGGCAGTAGAGGGATGGTCCGGGTGAAGCGAGCACGCTGCGTATTTATATGCGCGCCGGTGAAAGCTGCATCGAGCTGTATAAACCACAGCCGGGGGTCCTCTCGGTAGAACGGCGGAAGTGTGAGCGGTATTGAGACCTTCGTGGCCTCGGCGAAGTCCGGTGCGGGTGGCGGCGCAGGGGCGTCCATATCCTCGAGTTAGCTTCGTGTTGAATAGTGAACCAAAAACGTGCGGGGTCACCAATGTTATGTCTGCGTGTCGGAGCGTGAAGGCGATCGGCTTCCTTCGGTTGTCGATTTGATTGGTTCCTACTCAACGAAGACAAAGGACGGGACAACACTCGATGCCCGGCGCGGGTAACCGCAGACCGTGTGCAGGAGTGTTAAGATCGCCAGCTCGGATACATTCCTAGGCGCGATTGCTCGCCGACCCGGGGGATGCACCACATTTACCTATACCTAGTTGGAGGCAGACGACGACTAGGGTAAATGGGAGCAGAAGCCGGCGCGATGAGCTTTATCGCATACCGAGACCCTCTGATGAACTGTGGGCTTCAGAGAAGAGGCGAGGTAGATCGAGAAATAAACAAGTCGAGTTTTCGAAGACGAGTGCATGAAAGGGAAGCCCTGAGTCCTCCTTTTATATGGACTTGACAAGGTAAGAGGAGGGTGGAAAAAGGTGACGTCAACTGATGTCACTGTTCCCCGTACCTCACCTTACCCACCTTGCGTGGTGTGAGTCACTCAGGGTTTTCCTCGACCTTTATTGGAGAACTACCCAGTTAAAAGTATGAGTCATTACAGGGTGATAGGGAGATTGTTCCTTGTGTTGTTAAGGGTGTCCAGCGATTCCCCGAAAAAAAAATTCCCCGAGCTTTCCAGGGTCAATTTTCAATTTTTTCCAGGGTTATAAATCATTTAGAATATGAATAAATGTGATCATAATTTATCAAAATTCAGGTTTTTAAGGGCATTTTGAGATGAAAAAGCATTAGAAATACTTACAGTTAAAAAAAAAACAATCAAAAAACGATCAATCGATAGATCAATCTGTTTGAAAAAGTAGAGAATGAACGTTGAAATCATCCATCGAAACTTGTTGATTTACTCGAGAGAAATGACAACTTCAAAGGCTTGTTTTCACCTTCGATTGTTTGAAAAAGTCGAAAATGAACGTTGAAATCATCAGAATTCGTTGGTTTACTCAAGAGAAACGACCACTTCAAAGGCTTGTTTTCACTTTCGATTGTTCGATAAAGGCGAGAATGAACGTTGAAACCATCGAAACTTGTTGGTTTACTCCAGAGAAATGACCACTTCATAAGCTTGTTTTAACCTTCGATTGTTTGAAAAAGTCGAGAATGAACGTTAAATCATCGACACTTGTTCGTTTAACTGGAGAGAAATGACCACTCCAAAGGCTTGTTTTCACCTTCGATTGTTCAATAAAGTCGAGAATAAACGTTAAAATTAGGTACCTAACCAGTATCAGACGAGTTGAGAAATTTACTCGGTGCGGGTTAACATTGATTTATTAGCTGAAGGTGTGCCCTTGTGAACACCTCCAGCAAATTTTCGAAAAAAAATTAAGCAATTTCAGTGGCATTATAAATTTTAATGAGTTTTTGTAGAAATCTATAATTTATATTATAGTTGACCAATTTTTCTATATTTGAAAAAGAATACCTAGGTTATTCCATATTTTTTCGTGATTTCCAATCTAGTATGGCTAGTTTCACGGAATAAAATTACTACCTACTAAATCATGTATGAGTATTTTACCGTAGAACTAAAACTTTTCCCCCTCAGACTGCCGGATCTTTCCACTAAAAGGTTTGGCGCTAGAGCTTTTTCGGGAAAAAATGAAATTCCTTGAGTTTTCCAGTAGAGTAAAATTCCCTGAGTAATCCCGGTTTTCCAGGTCGCCAGACACCGTGGTTGTTCTATGCCTCGCATCCCATATCATCGCATGCCGAGTAAATGATTTAATGGAGAAAAGAAAGAAGTTCTTCCTTCGTAGCTTCATTGAAGACACAATAATCAAGAATCCACCAGTATTGCTATCTCGTGGGATTAGCCTGAACTACGCCTCGGACAGCCAACCAATCGAATGCTTCTGCGATTCCCAGCCTCAGCTTTTAGGGCTCTGCCACCAAGCTACTACATGGTCCGCCAAGCTACTACGTTGTCCAAATGAGAGGAAGAAAAATGAAACTTACCTTGTTCTGTGGCGACCTCAGGCAAATAGGTAGCAGTACGTTTGTTGCCTTTTTCATTGTAGAACTCGATGCGAATTCCATGAACTCCGACTTCCCAGTCAGTGTAGTCAGCACCATCCTCAAAATGGCGAAGGATGGAAACAGACACATGCAGCTTTGAAAGCTCCTCGCGAGAAATAGGACTGAAGCGAGAGTCTTTCACAGCACTGAAATGCAGAGTTTTAACGTTATTTTATTGAAAAACGGGGTCTGACTTGAAATGCATCTCCTTCAATCGTTCATTCTTCAATATGTATAAGTGTCTGTGCAAATGAAGAAGAAAAAAAAGTTATGTTAAAGAAAAAAAAAATGTGTTATTGCTCGTCTTTTATTATTAGAAATGCCCAAACTATATTGAGATACAATTATTATCTACGTACTGTATTGGAGAATCCGTCGTAACCAGCAAGTCGAGTACAGAAGGCGAGCGCTCTCGATGTAAGGACATCATCTTCAGGCCAACGAGATAGTATTTACATCGAAAGCGCTCCTGTACTCGACTGGTTGGTTACGATGGATTCTCCAATACAGTACATAGATAATAATTGTATTCTTATAACTAGTGGAACTAACATTTAATACTATATTGAGATAGTTACCTTTTCAGTAAAAAATTATTAAAAAAAGGAGGGACATCACGATAGATTAGAGTGAGCTCAGCTTGGTGAAAATAAAGAATGAATAAAGGAAACGGGTCTTTCATAAAAACAAGGTGTCACATCCAAGAAAAATGTCTCAGCAAGATCGTAATTTTGAATGTTGGCAGGTAAACTCCATCTTGAAGTCTTAGAAAAATAGGTTGTGTTTGAAACTGCTGCACAGAACACAAAGAGCATCCCTGGTTACTAAGATTTTTCTAGTATCCACATGTACACAATTCTACGTAGACTGAACCATCTCCTTACTTTCTTCCATGGCAGTCCAACTAGTAATTACCTAGTCACAGCATACTCGCGAATTCCATTATGAAGGTTGATGGCATTGAAAGTTCCAATGCAACCGCGAAGTCTCCGGTCACGACCAATTTCCCAAGTCACAAACAGTGGGCTGCAAACAGAGAGATTATACTTACAGTTAAAAAATATAAACAATTAAATATTTGACACACATTTGTACGACTATCAGTTGTGACCAGCTGATTTGCAACGCTGAAGTCAATTTTGTTATAATTTGGTATCAAGTTAGTAATTCGATAATTCAAGGGTAAATACAATGTCAAGTCTACAGCTTTCAGGCGAAATGCATAGGGATTAGACCAAAATGAAAACGGTGTGTGGAAACAATGAATACCTAAGCTTATTAATGTATGTAGGTATGAGATGAACGGGACAGGAGAAAACCACCAATGTCGCTTTTTCATCAAAATTTAGTTTGACAAGCGATTTGATTCGAAATGAAGAGTACCATCCAGAAGGATATCGAAACAGACAAAACTCGAGTTTAGTCATAGGTTAAATCGCTTCCAAAGATCTACCATACAGGGAAAGAGCCATCAATGTCGAAAAGTACACGAAAAGAAACATCAGTCAGTTGATTCATCAGCGACTAAGAAGATTCTTTCCCTGAAAAGTGGTCGTTAGTTAGTGGTCAAAGAGATGCTGATGAAGTCGCACCTTTTCTTTTCAATTCATGACAATCCACTTAATTGGCAACTGCACAACTTTTGTGATTCTCCAGGTAGTCAAAATAAAAATTACACTCAGTTTTGTTTCATTCACTACGTCACAAAATGTGCAATTGACACTCGCAATAAGATCAATATCACCTTTTATGTGCGTGAATATTCCCACGAGGAGTCAGACAAAGATGTTCGTTTGTGGAACATACAGCTCAAATGGAAACACCATAGGATTTTCGGGAAATGGTGAAGTAATCAAGATTGAAGTTATCCTCATTCACTACAGTGAACCCAAGCGATGGTTCTTGACTGAAGGACTTTCCTTGATGAATATTAGGGGGGTCTCAGTCGGTCGCCGTTCGTTTCTCGTGACGAGCCAGTATTTCGCGAAATTGAAGGGGCAAAAACTTGAAAATTTGTACCTAAACTTGGAATTGAAAAGGATTTTAGAAATGCATTAGTGCACGGCCCTAGGGAATTGAAAAACTGAAATATTGCCGCTGGAATCATCAAAATCGAACAATAATGAGGAATTTCACCATGTCGGAATTTCCTATTTTTGACCCCAAAATCGGATTCAGCACCTCGAAAAACTCCCTAAGGCAAACTTTCAGCCCGAACTTCCTAATTTACGAATAAACAAAACAGTGTAGAAAATACGAATGTTTAAAAAAACCGGGAAAAAATCCTGGAATAGTTCATTTATGGCCGCTTGAAGCGCTGAGATCGAGAAATCTATAGTCCCCAGATGCAAAATTTCACGAAACAGTAAAGTTCGAAATCGAAAAACTGAAGAAAAAAATATAAAAAGCAAGATGGGGAAAATTAGGTTTCCTCTGTTTTTGTTTGATAACTTTTCTCTTAGAAAACACGATTTCGTCGTCCCAATGGGCAACACTGGGAGGAGACGGCGATCTGAACAGCCCAATCAGCGAGAGTTCCTGCTTCACATCCGTTTTCCCGGTTAGTTTTGGAATCAAAAATTTTGATTGTCTCCCAAAAATAAAAGGAGACTTATTTTCCGAAATCAGCCCGATTTTCATCTATCCCACACCATTAACTATTCAGGAAAAATGCAAACAGAATTCGGTGAAATTCCTCATTGCCAGACAAATTTGGGAAAAACCGTTAATTCAGTTATGTTTTTCCCATAAAATGTGGCTAAACTGGAAATATTCAAGGATTTTAGAAATTCACTAATGCATGGGCCTTGGGAATTGAAAAACTGAAAGATTGCCGCTGGAATCATCAGAACCGAACAATAATTGCCAAAGAAATATGGAAAAACCCGTTTATTTAGTGGTTTTTTTCCATTTTTCAATGGCAATTATAGTCCGATTTTGATGATTCCGGCGGCAATATTTCAGTTTTTTCAATTCCCTAGGGCAATGCACTAATGAATTTCTAAAAATCCTTTGAAATTTTAAATTTAAGTACAACTTAGCGACCGATTGAGATCCCCTAAAAAGAAATCGAGCCGAGGACGATGTGGGAGTTGGTCTGAAGACACTTAGGGCGTAATTCATAATCTCAGTCGGAACACTGGACTCAGCCGGTCGCCGTTAGTTCCTCGTTCCGGGTTAGTAATTCGTTGAATAACAGGCGCTAAAACTTTAAAAATTCAACCTAAATTTGAAATTTTCAAGGATTTTTAAAATTCATTAGTGCAGCAGTCACGGGAATTGAAAAACTCAAAGATTGCCGCTGGATCATCAAAATTGAACAATAATTTCCACAGAAAAAAGCTGCAAATTATTACACAATGGTTTATTATTTTTCTATATTGATCACTCGTCTGCAAAGCCACCAACCATCCAATATGAAGAAAAACATCGATCGCATTTCGGTAAGCTAAAATTTAAACGGAGATTAGGCTTCTTTTGCTATTCACACTCGTGTGTCTGATTTATCGTACGTCCAAACTTTAAATTCTCGTAGTGAGCGAACGGTTTGTCCTACAGAGCTCCGGGTGGTCTCAAAAAAATTTTAAAATTCTATAGAATCTTAGATTGAAGGAAAAACAATACCTTTATATCAAAATTTTTTGAGTTAGGGCGTTTTCAAAATTTCAAAATTGATTTTGGAACCCTTAGAAGTGACCTACCTCAACCAAAATCTTCGGGGCACAACTAGACCCCAGAAGGAGCCTACATACCAAATTTCATCAAAATCGGTCAATGCTAAATGGCAAAAGTGCCGCGGATGGCGGGCCAAATTTTTATTCGATTTTTGGATTCTACGTACCTTGAAACGTAAACCATCAAATTTTGAAGGGGTGTTAAACAATTGTTTTTCTTGATCGATTCCAAAGGTTCATTATTGAAAATAATAAACCAAAATTGGAAAAACTGTTCATTCAGTTAGGTTTTTCCCATATTTCATCGGCAATTATTGATCGATTTTGATGATTCCTGCGGCAATATTTCAGTTGCAATCACCTAGACTGTTGCACTAACGAATTTCGAAAATCCTTTAAAATTTCAAATTTAAGTACAACTTTTAAAGTTTGAGCGCCGGTAATTTCGGGAAATATTGACCCGGAGTGCTCGACCGACTGAGACCCCCTTAAGCATTAGGCACCTCTGATTGATCCCCATAAGAAATGGCGCGGAAAACGGTGTCAACCAAAGAATTCTGTCCTCTTCTTTTAACACAGAATGTGTTTTTGCGATGACCTACCGAAAAAAATCGTCACGAAAAAGTGACAGAAAAAACCGTTACGCGCCTTTTATAATGATTTTTACGTGCAACCAAGCCGTTGGTAAGGAAATAGAACTCCCGCAGTGTTCATTGCACAGAAATTGTTCACCATTCGTTGGAAAGCTCTCAATTTATATAGTATTTTTCTTGTAGTTACATATTTATTTATATAAAATTTATAGGGTTTTAGACCAAATTAAATGTCTAACAATTATTTATTTTATTATTGCCGAAGACTCCACATTTATTATTGTTGTTTTTTATTTAACGGATGACTAGCATCGCAAAAACACATTCTGTGTTCCTATGATTTCTTACAGAGTATGGAAAAAGAAATAAACCGGGGCTGCAGGGGGGCGGAGCCCCCCGCCGAGGCACAAAGCGCCGAGTTTTTCATGTGAGATTTTTCAGTGTTATTATATTATTGGAAACTTTATTGAATTAGATAACTGTGAAATGATCGATATTTTAATGATTTCAATGTAAAAATGGATACCAGCTGTTGGGTCATCATTTAAGGGGAGGGCAAGTGGTGGATTAGAATGATTTAATTGGCTTAATAACTACGTAATTGGATTAATAATGTAATTATTAGTTTAATTGCCATTGATTATTGATGGTTGTTAAAATAATGATTAATCATGAATGATTTGATTATTGGTTTAATTGGCAGTACTCGTTGATATCAATAGGACAAATTTTATGATTATTTATCTTAATTAAAATGGTTAAAAATTAAGTAAGTTGATAATTCAGTTGGTACCTCCAGTAACAAGGATACGAACATTAATTTCATGAGTAGTTGTTAATGTTCTGAATGCTTCTCGGCAAGTCCGGATTTCAAGGCTTAGGGCTGTATTCGTAGTTCTGGATTAGCAATTTATATTTGGAAAAAATATTTCACCGCTACAATCGATGGTGTTGAACATAAATATTTACATCACACCATTGTATCAGCACTCAGCAGTCAGGTCCATCTGGCTGCTTGGTATCAGGGTACGAGATCCGACCTTGAACATGGGGTGAGGGACAAGGGTGAATCACCTTATCCCAGGGAGGATTGTGCCTCTTCTGGCTATGCCATCAGCCGACGCTTCTCCTCCCCATGGGGTTCGAGTTCAGCTCCAAGTCCCACGGGGCCCATTTGCTCGATCCTTGACACGCCTTCGTGTGGCCGTAGCCCTGAATTTAGACCAGATAAATTATCCTCCTGTTAGGACTCGGGTGGTCATCCACTCTACGATGAACAGTGGGTAACCAGCCCGACTCAGATCCCTGGCTGGCTTGTCATGCACACCCTTGCCAGGTGATAGTTGCTCCAATCACCTCTAGTTGGTTTCGCTGAATGTTTACAAGTGCTGCTGCAGCCTCTATTATTGCGTCAACTTCATATTTTTGAATTTCGGAAGCATTGATGTCTGCGAGTAATCCGTGTTACGAGGCAAAATACAAAGGACATACCTACTGAGCCTCATAAGATTTTGTGGACCATCTGCAGCAAAATTTTTCGTCACCTCCCACGTAAATAATATTTTCTACCCATTTCTAATAATAATATGTATTTTTTAAACGCTGAAACCAATCTACAGATGTACCAGATAATTTGTTGAATACTTCAGGGGGTGATTCGACAACTAGTTTGCAACAAAAAACGTCATTTATAAACTAATTACAAACTAATTTATAACAACATTATTTACAAAATTTACTCAACTTAACATCCGCCTTTTTCTAATTATTACTATTCTAATTATTCTATTATTATTATTTTTTTATTAAGACTTTATGAGTAATTTTGACTTTGTATCACTAAAACTACTGTAACTATCATAATTAATTCAGTAAGTTTAAATGTGAGAATGCCGTTGGAAGTGCGTTAAATTTCCTTCCTCCCTGATGTCAAATTACAATTTTTTTATGGAACTTATTTGGTAAAAACTGAAAACTAGGACTTTAAGTTGAGGATTTTAATAATTATACTTTAGGATTAGAATATTATACATATTCTTTGAGTGGAATACTATATTATAGGACATTTTAGGTTGCAAATTAGTTGTAAATCAGTCTGTAGGTATTAGCCACATCATCTGGTACACCCTGCATAATAAAAATTAATCAGAATGGTCTTGGAATGAGATGACTCAGTCATCGATGGTTCTTGTATGTTTCAGAAGGCAATTTTGGTTTTTTCAATGTAGGTAAGTATGGGAGTTACTGGCAAAATTTCTTCGTAAGCTATCTGCTTTATTTTAATCAAAAGTTTCCAAGTCTTACCTTCCATTCCCTTGATATTTACGAACAGTTTGGAAGAAGACAAAACCAATTTGTCACATAATTACAATCTAAATTTGGTTTTGAAGTTATACACGCTTTTCTCAGGTTCAAAGTAGAGTAACATTGGATTTTTCCCTGCATCCTTCCGAAGTAGCAATGTAACCGGAAATGAACTTTCAAAGGCATTTAACTATTTATCTGTGCGTGTGATTGCGACCTGAAACCTACACAGTAATCGTGAGTGGGCGAAAGCTTGAGAGAAGAGAGGAACCCTGGTGCTTCTAATTTTTGTTGTCTCGAGATTTTTAAGCCGCTATTTACTAGAAATTGAAGAAGAAATGTAAACATAAGACATTTTTATTAAGATCTTTTTATTAATTTTTTATTATTTTTAACCTAGGAAGGTTTACGTGTGCATGTTCTAAATATATGTAATACGCAATAACATAATCGAAGGTGATTATGCAAACTCGGTACTACACACAGAGTTTGGTTCATTGGGAAATGATCAAAATAGGGGAGGGGTGTCTTAAATTTCCACTGGAAAATTGGATATTTCCAAAAAGTAAAGGTGAAGATACAAGCTTCGACATGGATTTAGAATAATTACGAGGATCTAAAACTTACTAAGGATCGTTGCAGAATTCAGGAGACTTGGGAGGCTCCAAGCTGTGAAGGTGGCTGTACAATACATCAAAACAGTAATAGCACATATCAGGATGAGCTACCATTCCATTTCGAATCCCGTTGGGGATGAGGGATGTCGTCCCGTTACATGGCACACTCGAATTGTTGTTGAGCTTTTGCTTTTTCGTTCCGCAGCAACCCGAAGCCATTTTATCATGCCGTGCACCGAGCCAAACTTTAAGATCGAAGCAGATTCAAACGAACGAAATAAAAACTAATATTTACAAGAAAAGAAATTAAAAAGGAAACTACTGATCTACTGGCCACTTCGAAACCTCGAAGCGATCAGCTGATGAGGTATACACAAAGAAATTGGTTACTGCGCATGCTCCGCAGCGCCATCTGAATCCTCGTACAGTGCCGCCAACACATGCGAAGTAAATTTAGTTACTAAGTAGTTTTAGTTAGTAATTTAGTTAGTAAATTTAGTTAGTAAATTTAGCCTCTACACAGTTTTTTTTTTAGTTTATCGAAAGCCTTCCAAACTTACACTCTCTCTCATCTCTCCTCACGAGTCTTCCTCCATATCCTTCCTCACATCATCTTAAAGCATGGATGGCACCGTTGGCGAAACTTTTTCATGATCCACGACTCTTCACCCGCTCATATTCAAAAAGTCATGCTTAAATCACAATGAGGAAATCGTTATCTTTCCTTTTCCCAGAAAATCGGTTTTCTAGTGTCTTTAGTCACGCGATACCAGTAACAGTTCTTATACTACCACAGTTGTACCAGTTACAGGTGGGAATAAAGTACGAGTACCTTTCCTATGTGATTGTTGAGAACTAGACAACTCTCTTTTTGGTGAAGATAATACTGAAAACTAGCCTTTTTAAACCTTTTTTTTTAAACTTTTTTAGCTAGGCTTTAAACTAGCCTTTTTGAACGTTTTTTAAACCTTCCATTCAAATTCAAACCTCTAGTCCTCAAAGGTAGTAGAGGTAGGTAGTAGTAGTAGTAGAGAGAGAGGTTGTAGAACCTCAAAGGGGTTCGGTAGTCATAGGGTAAAAATAAACTTTTTCGTGACCCATTATCTAGACAACGGTAAGTTCGATCTGCATGATTTTTTTTTCATGTTGTTCAGCTACTCAAGGACAACAAATAAGCATATTGCTTTCCAAAAATATCTTTAAACTTTTTTTGTACAGCTATTTTAGATAACCCTTTTTTTGAGTCAAACAGAAAAAAATGTTCTCGGCTTCCAAGTATTTTGTTTACAAAAGGCATATGCTAATGTGTAGAACTATTATTCTTTCATAACACAAAAAAATAATCATTTCGATATCATGCGTAGTTCCAGAGATAATGGGTCAAACTCATTGAAAAACATAGTTTTGAGAAAAACGCAATAAACTGAAAAGGTGCCTACTACGACGATTACGTCACGATGCGTGCCAACTAGTTTCTCTTTTCCATGAACCTTTATGAAACCTCGTAATTTTAAGGTTTAGAATTTTTTTATTGCTACATGAATAATGTGCTTCACAGCAACTTCCATAAGCATAAAAAAGTGGAAAAAATGGCTTGTGCAAATGTTGAACAAGCAATAGCAGAGTAACTCCACTGGTACATACCGAAAAGCGGTTTGGAGATACTCAACTTCAGGCAACGATTGCAGGACATTTCCTGACTCACATGAAAGTTTTATGTACCAAAATGTCGGAGATAATGTGTAGAATAATATTTTTTTTAAATTTGAAAAATGACATTTTTGAAAATTGTCGACTACCGAACCCCCTTAACTCAAGTCCTGAAAATACCGGTATTTTTTAGTGCAGTTAGCTTCTACTAATACACAAGTAACAATTTTCAAGGGTGGTTTAACATTTATTTAGTCTCCACTCCCTAAACGGAGATTCATCCTTGACCAATCAATGGGCAAAACCAAAAACCGAAGTTCTTCCATGGTTAAAGTTTGATCTTCAAGCAGATTCGTAGACTAAAGCTAACTTGTTCAAATCTCTGTATAGTGTACTTACTTAGGTAAGGTACTAATCATTCAGCACGGCAAAATTTACAACGTTGCATTTATTTGCAACATTTATGAAATGTGGCTCATTCCGCAAATTATGTTTTATAGCGCTCCCAGCCAAGCGATCGTTACACTTGCAATACAAATTTTTTGGCCAGTCAAAAATACAATTTAAGAATTATATCGAGTTTCTGAGTAAGTACCACCTGATTTTAAATTGTGCACTCCAACAAAAAGTCCGCCGAGTGGTTGTGGCACATAGGTAGCTTTTTCGTATCCATAATACGATTGTATAGAGATGAACCGATCCATAGAAGACATATCTCAAAACTTTGATCTCCAAGTACCTACACCACCCTACAAATTTGATCACGTGACGATGACATTGATTAATTGGGAACCATCCAAAGCCTCAACCATATAGGAACATAATTCAAAAAATCCCCTCGAAGTGGATAGGAAATGCAAAAGGGTTAGTTAGTAAAATAGTTATTACAAGGGTTTTTAGTTTGGGTATGCGCAGAGGTTATTTTCAAATTAGTTATGCTCTTATCAGGTCGATGAATTTCGTAGGGGACATACAAGGCAACCCGCACAATCATGGAAAATTTCATTAAAATCTGGTAGCAACTGACTGACAGGCGCAAAACCGAAATTTTTCAGGATGGTCTAAAACGCTGGTAAAAATTTTGATTTTGGAGAACATAAAAAAATGCTCTCGCTACCTTAGTAGACTCAGGAGCAAAAACTTGCTGCAATTCACTGTTATGATTAATTTGTACCACTGTCATGATCGTAAACAGCTTTACTGTCAAACCAAAAAGGAAAAAACGATTCTCTGCCACATATCTAGCTGTTTTTCTCATTTATTAATCTACTTTATGAATTCAATTGCAGCATTAATAGGGAAATCGGACAGATGAGTGATTCCCAAAGAATTGCCTAAGGAGGATCTTCAAGCCTTCGGCAGCGGTGAATTTGCTCTTCTTACCGGTAAGTGATCGGAACTTATATTGAATCGTTTATCGCCAAACCTGAGAGTAAATAGCGATTAACGATCATGTTTCTAAATATTTACACAGCAAGATCGTGAATATCAGATATTCTGAATTTGGAAGATTCTTCCAAATTAGTCCATCTACCTACCCAGCGTCATTTTGATGGACGTTGCAGCTATTGCAATGGACTCAAAATTATTACCATGGTCTTTTTTGAAAATCTTTATCATTGCCATCCGTTTGGAACATTCTGAAACGGTTCCTAAAATTTTACAAAAATCATTTAAATATGTGTGGGTTGGATACTTAATATCTCAATACCTAAGCAAATACTGGTAGCCGTGACGGTATTTGAATATCGTTAGCCGCTACGCATGTGCAAACGTGGAATCCTTGCCACAGCCATAACTTCTAGATTTCTCAGCCGATTTCGATGACATTTTAAAGGATTATGCGGGTTGGTGTGTAGATGGTCCCCTGTAAGGGTAGTGCAAGGTACTTATAGATTGATGTTTTGAGATTAACCACTATTCATCGTATCATCTATACAGTTGGGTTACGGGTATGAGGAAGCTATGTGCCACTCCCACCTGGCAGACTTTTTTTCTATATTTAACTTTCATGTACCAAAACCATGTTTTTTGTTATCTCAAGCCTTATTTTTCATACGAATCTAACCTACCCACCTAAATACCTCTTGTTAGCTCAATCATACCTTTTAGAAAGAATTATGAACATAATGTTCAAATACCATTGCTTGTTTCATAATTTTAACTGAAAGATTTCTTTGAAAATTTGCTCATTAACTCATGTTGCGCGAATGGACTTTTTTGGTTTTTTATTTTCAATAATGAACCTTTGGACTCGAGCAAGAAAAACTAATGTTAACCCTCCCCTCCTCAAAATTTTATGGTTTACTTTTTAAGGTACCTAGGTACATAAATTCCAAAAATATCATTTAATAAATATAAAATTTCATGGACCAATTGACGACATTTGGTATATTGGCTTCATTTGTGGTCCAAGGGGAGTGCGCCTAGATTTTTTTAGATTTTTAATCGAAAGTAGACTACATCCTTAGAATTTTGGCACCAACCGCGACCTTCTAGCGTGAGTAGATCTGTTTCTATGATTTTTCAAAGTTTCGACCGTTTATGACGTCACGCGCCCCTCTCGCCTGGGCGCGACCCCCCGGCCCACTGTGACGTCATGAACGGTCGAAACTTTAAAAATTCATAGGAAAAGATTTACCCACGCTAGAAGGTCGCGGTTGGTACCAAAATTCTCCGAATGAGGTCTGACTTAGATTAAAAATAACAATTAGCAGTTTTTCCTACCCAGGCGCACACCCTATTGACGACATTTGTATATCGGCTTCATTGGGGGTCTTGTCACAGAGCCACGAAGATGTTTGTTATTGCCAGACAACAAATGGGGGTTGAGATTTTTAAAACGCTCGAGCTCAACAAATGTCAGTATAAAGTTATCATTTTTTCATTAATTTAAAATACAGACTACTTCTTAGAGTCGAATGATACCACACAGACCTTTGTAGGACCAACCGTTTGCTTCCAATTTGGTTGTATTAATGAATATCGGCTAATTAAATTAATCAGGTAGAATAAATGTTTACTTATTGATTGTATTTGGGACACATTAAGGTCCATTATCAATAATTACATTGGACAGAGACTTTATTGAAAAAACCTTGAAGATGGGTGATCTATAAAAAGAAAAAAATACAATGAAGATTTTAATTTCAAGGATAAGAACGGCGGAGAGGGGATTTAATGTCTCAAATCAACGTGACACTAAGGAATGGTGTCATCATGATGCCAGGCCGCCAAAAACTGTATTATACGTCTTATAGTCTTTCATCACTTTGAATTCAGAGGTCTTCCACTGACTTCTAAAATCAGCACCTATGAGAAGTCACCATGGACTACCATCGTGGTACTAGATGATTTCAGAGGAGTAGCATAATCCAACCTGATATATAATGGTAATAATGATAAAATAACTAATTTTCTAAGCTAACTATATGAATTTACTCAAATTTTCTCGTTGTAGATTTTGATGCTTGCAGGCTCCTTATAAATAGGCAACTTAAAAATTTTCTTCTTAGACGAGTGAGGATGTGTAGACCTATCTCGAAATTGCCAATAATTTTTAATCTTTGTCCTTTATTGAACTTTCTTGTTTATGAATCATACATATCTCAAAACTAGCTTGTCGAACTTGATAGGGGTGACTATCGGTAAAGACAATGGCTCTGAAGAGAGTACAGGCTGTGTTACTGGTTTCTGATTGTTGACTGTCAGGATCTGGCTGGCCAATAAAGGTCTGCCTTGTGACATTTTACAAGAATAACCATAAGGACCCTGAACATATCCAACTTGACCGGGCTTAAACTTGTGTGTTGGGATGCAAGTGTATACTAATGATTGTTCGGAAGGGCCGTAGCTGACTGTTGCTATGTATACGCCTGCTGGCCCGTTTTGTATCGTTGAAGGTTGACTTGTGGCGCTTGGATACTGAAATGGGGGATTCGTAGGCGGTTTTGGAGTTGAAAGCTGGTTTGACGCTGCCGGCGATTGCGTGTGAATAATTGAGGATGGGTTTTGAGGGATGATTGGTGGATTTGGAGGTACAGGATTATGCATTGGGCATAATACCTGCTGATTTGAGGGTAACGGTTGATACTGCATTGGATGGTTTGGATGCTGGTTAGAAGATGTCTGAATCAAATAAGGCGAAGATGAAGATGAAGCTGTGATTGGTGATAAAGTATTTGTTGTCTGACATAGGTTGCTGGCAGTGAGTCCATTCGTAGCATTTGATTGAGTTTTCATTGGTCCACTGTCTGATATTTCCTCTTCGATTACTGCAATAGAAACATGTCAGAATCATAACTTAGAAAATGGAAGAATACGTGCAATTCACCCATGTCCTACATTTTGAAAAGGCATATGAAAATTTCGTAAACCTTACCATCGGGTGTTACGTTTCCTTGGTGTGTCACGTGGGCAGGGACTGGTTGCCCTAACATGTGCAGTTCTTCGTCTGTAAGATGAGGGAAAACCGGTGGAGATTCGTTGAAATTCAAAGGAGGTGGTCTATCAAAAACCTGCCCTGAACCATACTGGGGTCTTTGAGGTTTTTGCACCAGATGACCTGTGGAGCAAATTATCGAGTTAAATTGTTTGAGTCGAGAGGTATTGAATGTAGTGAAAAATAATAACGAAATTCAAAGAAAATTAGAGATCTAACATGCTGAACTTTAAATATCTGAAAAATAAGAGTGGTTAACTGATAAACGGAATTCCATGTAGATTAATTTATTGTGATCCGATCGATCCAGTTATGAGTACACTCAATTCTTCACTGTGAATTGTTTAGCTGTCTGTGACGTACCTATTATAGATGGTATGTCAAAATTTCTGGACCATTGTTGATAGAGCCCAGGGGGAGTACAAGTGCAATACGCCATTCAGATTAAAACAGCATACCTTCTTGAAGCCCATAACCCTTCAGTATCTTTTAGGAAACATTGGGACAAACCGACCAGTAAAATTTGGGTCGGTTTAATTGATTTTGGTGGCTTGCACAGTAAACGAGGGAACGTGAGTTAAATTTCCGCTCGTGACCTTTTTTTCTTACTTTTGTGATTCACAAATCAAAAATACTGGGTATAGTTATAAATTAGATGTTAATTGGATAGAAAACTAAAATTTTGAGTGAAATAGTTGAAATCCCTACTGTTATTGGAACCAATTGAAGTCAACACCACCTTGCTGGTTGATGAAGTAATGATCATTCGTGCCGTAGATCAAAGGTTTCTCGTGAGAGGACGTCGGATGAGCTCCTCCTGGTCTCGTTCCATGAATCAGAGGCTGCAATATGTAATTATGAGGCGCGGCAGGTGCTTCATGAACCTCATACTCGGTTTCCAAAGGCTCTGGAACTGGAGGTGACGGTAGTCCTGCTTCAGACTCTTGTGGAACCGGGGATAACTTCAACTGAAATGTCATATAATGTCATCTTCAACTGAAATGTCATCTTAGCCCGTAATAAATGGTTCAAAAGCAATAATAAGATAAACTGAGATTCAAGGACTTATGTTCTTGAATAATAACTACGTAGTTAGAAAAGAATCTCACTCATTCTCAAATTCATAACCATTTCATAGTGAGTTCACCTTGAAATTTTCAATTGCTAAGTCAAAGACAAAGACGGCCGAATTCCTAAAAGGTTTGCACTTAGCAAACGAAGTCCTGTTTTTAAGGACTTGGACTGTAGAAGAAGAAGAGTGCAGACTTCTATGCGTCTTCGATCATTCCCGTTCCTAAAAACAATCTTCTGCGAATTACAAAGAAAAAAGTCAGCGTTTCAATATAGACTTTGCTAGATCTTCTCAAATGATTCTATTATAGGGCTTTTCAAATCGGGTTTTAAGGTTTTTATTAATGTACTCGATTAAATTTCAAGTAGCACTAATGTAAAGAGAACTGTTTAATCTCTCTATTGGTGCAAATGACAGTTGAATTGCTGTGAGTGAAAGCATATAAAATGGCATCTGAGTTAGTCGTGGGGCATATTACGAATAGGTGGATATCTAATATCGTAGACCATGTCGACACCTGAGCGCCCAAAGGGCCAAACTGCTTTTTCTTGTACAAAGGGCCAAACTGAAATCGGTTTCAATGTCAGAAGTCCGAAGAGCCATGATCCAAAAAAAATGGACCGACCTCAAAAATTTTGTCCGTAAACACCAAAAAGGGAAAAACAATAATCTCAGCGAATACATACTTGATGTAGTAGGTTGTTGGACATGAATATCTAGTCAACAGATGGTATGTTGGAATACCAACAATTATTTTAAGTGGGATTCACACTTATTGTCACACTCATATCATCCATCATACGATAGCAGTGACATACTACCCAATAGTTTTGGAACACTTATATCTACTCGTATTCATGTTGCACGATCCACGCATGTTGTGACACTCACCAGATCATGTGAGTAGTACTTAAAAACCACAGCGTATCCATATAGGTAGGTAGGTACGCATTGAAGTCGCCGCCGTGCCCATCTGTAGACACAAACTAACTACCGATTAATTATACGATGATCTGGTTACCATTGACCTAAAATGTGCTCCCCAAACTATCAGGTCCCTAGTACGTCTCTGCTGCCATATGAGTACGATACTAAGTATGAACCTCCCTTGGAATGGTTGTGATGAGTATTTTGGGACTTTATTATTATATGAGACTTTATTATTATATTGGTGGACATATTATAATGTAGCTACATACCTTCGGAAGCGTTGTTACCTAATTAACGTTCAAAACCTCCCCCAATCTCAAACGAACAGATATTTACATTCATACTCAGTGTGGGAGCATGTTCGTAGAATGAGAGGTATGTATATTTGCGAAAAAGAATAATATGCTGGTAAGTAGAAGATCTAGTAGATGTTTGTGTCTACAGATGGGCACGGCGGCGACTTCAATGCGTACCTACCTACCTATCTGGATACGCTGTGGTTTTTAAGTACTACTCACATGATCTGGTGAGTGTCACAACATGCGTGGATCGTGCAACATGAATACGAGTAGATATAAGTGTTCCAAAACTATTGGGTAGTATGTCACTGCTATCGTATGATGGATGATATGAGTGTGACAATAAGTGTGAATCCCACTTAAAATAATTGTTGGTATTCCAACATACCATCTGTTGACTAGATATTCATGTCCAACAACCTACTACATCAAGTATGTATTCGCTGAGATTATTATTTTTCCCTTTTTGGTGTTTACGGACAAAATTTTTGAGGTCGGTCCATTTTTTTGTTAAAAATGTTTTTATTTTATGATTTTTCCATTTTATATTATTTTTTATTTTTCACTTTTTAGTGGTCCTCTATATAACTTTGAAATTAATTTAACCGCAGTTTTTCGAACAGTTTAAGTAATACTGTGAATCATTTCAGTAGAGTGGACCACATTCTGTAATCCAGATCAGTCTCCATATATATAGATGAGTTTCCGTTTTAGGATCAGTTTCAGGAGGTATTTGGTTCACTTGCCTACTTGCCAATCTACTCTCTTATCCCCTAACTGGTAGACTTTGTTTTCATAATTGCTAGGTACTTGGTAGTTCTGACAACACAATTCAACCGTGACATGATTGACGAGGGAGCTCTGTGCTACATCCACTTGGTAGAAAACCCTCTCATCACCTAATTGCGCTATATACCTGCCTCATATTTGGTACTGCACTATTCAGTTCTGATCTTCTATACCATTACCTACCCAACTATTTATGGATGACGAGGAAGCTATGTGCTACACCCACTTGTTAGTATACCCTCTCATCACCGAGTTGTATTATATACCTCATATTTGGTACTGAACTATGCAGTTCTGACGATCTTCTATACCATTACCTACCCAACTATTTATGGATGACGAGGAAGCTATGTGCTACACCCACTTGTTAGTATACCCTCTCATCACCGAGTTGTATTATATACCTCATATTTGGTACAGCACTATTCAGTTCTGACTATCTTCTATACCATTACCTACCCAACTATATTATGGATGACGAGGAAGCTATGTGCTACACCCACTTGGTAGTATACCCTCTCATCACCGAGTTGTATTATATACCTCATATTTGGTACAGCACTATTCAGTTCTGACTATCTTCTATACCATTACCTACCCAACTATTTATGGATGACGAGGAAGCTATGTGCTACACCCACTTGGTAGTATACCCTCTCATCACTGAGTTGTATTATATACCTCATATTTGGTACAGCACTATTCAGTTCTGACGATCTTCTATACTATTGCCTACCCAACTATATTATGGATGACGAGGAAGCTATGTGCTACACCCACTTGATAGAATACTCATTAACTAACTGCCATATATCCCTCATAGTTGGTACGGCACTATGAAGTTATGACAATCTACTGTCTACTCTACTATTACCTACCCAACAATATTATGGATGACTAGGAAGCTATGTGCTAAACCCACATGGTGGAATACCCTCTCATCACCTAATTGTACTATATGCCTACCTCATATTTGGGACTGCACTATTCAGTTCCGACAATCTCCTATACCATTACATACCCAACTATATTATGGATGACTAGGAAGCTATGTGCTACACCCACTTGGTAGAATACTCTCCAACTAACTATAACTGTACTATTACATACCTCACATTTAGTTGGGCACTATGCAGTTCTGACTATGCCCTCTACTATTACCTACCTAATCATGTTATCGGTGATGAGGGGGCTATGTGCTACACCCACTTGGTATAATACCCTCTTATCACCAAATTGTAATACATATCTCATATTTGGTACTGCACTATTCAGTTCTGACGATCTCCTATACCATTACCTATCCAACTATATTATGAATGACGAGGGAGCTATGTGCTACACCCACTTGGTAGAAAACCTTACTAACAATACTATAATTATCGCTCATACTTGGTATGAAAACTCACATACTTGATCATTGATATGGCTCATGCAGGTTTCGACCTAAAAGCCACTATGATTTCCCCGTTTCTCATCCCCCGCAGCACCTTTTAGTTATCGGAACCCCCCTCATATAGCATATCATTTTAAAGCTCACAATCAGACCTTCAATTTGACTATACACAAATGGTCCTCCATCGACTCAGTCGGAAGTCACAGGGGAAGAAGAGTGAATGCGGACCAATATTCCCGAAAACGGGAACCACGTTTTTCAACTTCATTCACAAAGTTTCGATACTTCTAACAAAGCAAAACGAAATCTGTTTGAAATGGGACCACCACGGATACTTGTAGAACACATTTCAGAAAGAATCAGACAGATTGGTACCAGAATAAAGAAATGCAAGGTGTTCAGACATACAAAAAAAAAAAAAAAAAAAAATCGTCGTCCCACGACAACCCGAATTGAGTACCTCCTCTTTCGCGCGCCTTCGGCGCGTTGAAGTCGGTCAAAAAACGGTTTGGAATTCAATCTTACATAGATTTTCGGACCAATTACAAAAAAAAACCTAGTTGACTTCATATAAACTGGCCTCGCTACAATCGCTTGCGTTTTAGAATAGTAAGTAGTTCCGAAAGCAGTTTGGCCCTTTGGGCGCTCATGTGTCGATATTACTCAATAATTCGTGAAGAATACAAATCAGGATATTCAAAGTAGAAAGTTCTTTAAGAATTGGGCAAGAGTAATAGAGCTGGTTTTTGCTTAGTAAGTAGATACAGAAAACGTTTGATACGCTTCCAACCCAAAATGACTTATTATTTTGGATTAGTAAAAATGTGTCGCAATGAATAGATAATGTCCTTCTTTTTGGAGGAAGATCTAAGGTTAACGATGAGATTATCCTAAAATGCATCATAGTGCGAGTTTTTCGTAGTTACGAGTCGTATCAAAAAATCCATTCTCATCTAGTCCGATTATGTTTTCGTGTGCTCGTGTTTCGGTCTATTGATGATGGAATTCCAAAGGGTCCACCCCTAGTATACCCGCTCGAATCCTGAATGTTTTGTCAAAATCGGACAGATTTCGCGTACATATGCCTCGGACCAATGAATTGACCATAAACGACAAACCGACAGACAGGCATGGAACCAAAATTGAAAGCTCCCATGCTCGATTCAAATTATTTTAACAAGCTTCTCCGTTCTTCGGTTGAAGTCAGGATAGAAACTATGAAGATCGACCAGAATTCAATGGCCGAACCAATGGGATGTGCGCATGGCTCGGAAAAACTGTTTATTGTTATTTTAAATCTAAACTAGACCTCATTCTGAGAATTTTGACACCAACTTCGACCTTCCAGCGTGAGAAGACCTTTTTCTATGATTTTTCAAAGTTTCAAATGTTTATGAAGTCACAGTGGGCTGGGGGGTCCCGCCCAGTCGGAAGGTGTGCGTGACGTCATAAACATTCGACATTTTGAAAAATCATAGAAAAATATCTGCTCATCCAGAAAGAGAACGGCTGGTGTCGAAATTCTCAGGATGAGGTCTACTTTCGATTAGAAATGTTTAAAAAATCAGGCGCATCCCCCATTGGGATAAGGGTCAATCTCACTCCTTCTCCGCCGAGCTTTCGATCAATTTATTATCTTCATCAGGGCTCAAGGGACTCAAACAGCAATTCTTCCTTGAGACCTGATAAGGTCATAAATTTACTGAAAGCTCGGCAGAAAAGTAAAGATTCTCTGTTTGACCCTTATCCCAATCGGTTTGGCCATTGAAATCAGGAACTTAGTAACTTTTTATTGTAATAACATATGTTGTAACTATTGTATACTGTTGATTGCTGTACTTAGTGTAATTCAAAATAGTAGGTATTCACAAGTACCTCAATAGTTCTACCATTTGAGCACATGGCAGATGGTTTTCGGTCCAATTCCGGGATCACGGCTTTAAATCCATGTTCATTTGTATTATGCTTGGGTAGACATGCTGAAACACATACATAAAAGTATCTAAGATAACTTTTTGACAGCTAATGCCAAAATATTGGTGCAGATGTAATCCAAAAATGGTGGCAGGGTGTTTCGTGGAAGATTATGTTACAGTAGATTCAATACTGATATGTTGATTTGATAACTAATAATTTTGAAACAAAATAGTTCATACTAACATTAGGAATTATTATTGTTCTAGTGGACATGTAATTTGAGTCTATCAGGCTTCGCTGGAACCTACGACATTGCAACATTGTGACGATAAACTGTGTAAAACCGACTTCTCTTGCTGACAACTAAATGTTACATATATTATCTAATATTGTATAGTACCTACTTAAAACAACGAATGAATCAAATGAATCGGTTTTGGTACACATAATTATTCACATAATCTTAGAATGTTTCAAAGGTTTTGACACTTACTGGAGCGATGGAGGAGAACCATCATGAGTAGAAACGAGGGTGGACGCATCGTATGAAAAGCTTCACAACTGCGAGCTTGATTTTACCTTTTATTGCCCCATTAGTTCCACATTTAGATTATCAAAAGAGATATTAAGAAATGGTAGCGACAACAAACCTGCAAATAGACATTGGAGGGATATTAGTCCCCGAATATCTTCCAAGGTGGACCCCGACGTATTTATAGGATAAACAAATATCAGTGAGAAGATATCATGCAGCAGTATCCAGGTAATCACAATTAGGTAGGTATCCGAATTCCAACCAAGGAGGATCTCCAGGATTTCGTAATTTTCTAAATGTTTCTCTCTTCTTATCTTCATAATATGAACATGACTACAAAAATTGGGTCCCCCAAAATTGTTGATTACTTTTTTTTCTGTGTATGTCTGTCGGTTCTGGACTACTTTTTTCTTGCTCTCAAAAATAACTAGGTACCGATATAACTAGGTTACTAGGTAATAAATGTCATGCAAACATGTTTTTTTTTGTTTAAACATATTTTTTCGATTTAATTGTCCAACTGCGTTTAAATCAGGAAGGTAGTTCGGGCCTCCTCTCAATGTGATTGCTTGTTTTAGTTTGTTCCAAAATAATAATATTTGCATACCTAGTGTTGAAAATAACACAACGTATTGAAGGAATTTTAAGTAGTACTGCTCTATGTGAGGAAGCTAAACAGTACACTCAGCTTGATTGGTGTTTTTTTAACTGTCCAGTTCTCCGATCTATCCCCTGAAGCCCCAATTAGCCGAAATGATGTGCTTGAACTCCAAGTAAGCGGATTTTCGTGGCGCGGAATCTGACGGGAATGCTTTTTCTATACGATACTATTTTTCAAATTTTCAGTACAATAAAAACGTAACTTTAATTTTGTGCGCTTGTAGTCAGAAGCAAAACAATATTCTGCGGACTTTGTTCATAATAATTTTTGACATTTTATGTCTTTACTATGGCACATAAATGAAAAATCGTCACGCGGGGATCGTCACGCGAGGAGCGTTATGAGGGGAGCGTTACGAGGGGAGCGTTACGCGGAAATTTCTGATGATTTTCACGTACAACCAATCGTTCCTAGGGAAAACTAACTTCCTCATTTTCCACCCCACAAAAATCGTTCACCACTCATTGGAAAGCTCTCAATTTATTAAACATAAGACATAAAATGTCTCTCGTGGTTGCGTACTTGTACGAAAGCTGTATCCACCGTTTGTGTTTTTTTTTTAAATTTTTTGGTGGGGTAATATTTTACGAAAATATTGAGTCTTTTTTTCTATTATTACAAGGTGAAAAAATCTGTTTTACTCCATGAAATGATTTTTGAACTTGGTTGATAGGAAATTCCAAATTCTCTGAATTTGGACCTACACCCTTCACCTTAGTGTGCTAAGTACGGAAATCGTAAGGGTGGTGGAGGAGAAAAAGAATATAGGATGAGATGTAGGTTCTCAAATCGTGTTCACTGAGGTGAGGAGTGGGATATCAACTTTTCCCCTTTCAATTTCGACTCGAGACAAGAACCGTTCGTTCCAATTCTGGGAGAGGCTGCTGGAAGAGAACGGTACTACTTCCTAAATATAGACGATCAAGCCGAGGAATAGCTTCCAGCAAACAGGGACTGACGGCGAAGGGAGGATACTCCAGGTCAAACCTGACCAGCAAGAACGTTGATCGGCGCTGGCCTAATACACTATATCAACTTCGGAAGCGAACATTGCTTGATTCGATATATAGAAGTGCGTAAATTTTAAAAACGAACCTAACATTTTTCCAACCAACTCAATATTTCCAGAAAATATTTTACTTTACTAATGTAAATAATGGCTTACTAATAATGACCCAAATGAGTGAAACAACAAAATCTTGAGACCATTTAGATGCAAATTACCAAAAAACTATTAACATGCAAAACTCTTCAAATTATTACACAATGGTTTAATATAATCGGTCCATGGTAACTAAGAAAACCAAATAATAAGAAATATAATAAAAAATCAAAATTTAGAATTTGATTGTTTGTTAAATCTCATGTTGGTTACAATTTTTTTTTTTCAAAAATATTTCATCAATTTTTTTAAAAAGTCTAATTGCATTTTTTTTCATCCTCTTCACTCAAATATAAAAACGAGGAAATTTAGAAATCAAAATTTGATTTTGCTTGAAGTTTCAGGGTTAATCTTGGCCTCGAGGCGGTTCCCTGTGAATGAGGTCAACATTGGACAAACAACAGCGTGTGTATTCACTTAATCACCAATTTCTCACCATCTGATAGCTAGATTTTGATGAAAGTTGGAGGGGATTTTGGGGCTGAGTTTCTGAAGAATTCACATTATCATGATCCGATCAGTGGGAGAAACGATACAATTGAAATAGTGAAAAATCACCATCGTGCTGTTTTTGTTGATATAGAACAAGAGCAATGTGATTGTAACAATCAAAATTCTTATTGGAAATTTTTTTCCTCTTTTCAAGTCTTAATGATGAACGCTTTATGAGTAATTGAATTCTTTTTTTACACCAACTATGTAATTCTGTGGTGTACATGTTGATGTACGTGAGGAAGTTGTAGATATCGCCCACCCAATATATGGCATACATTTTAAATAATTCGAGTTCTCCAAATTTTGATTCCTTGTGAGATCCAATGAGCAAATTATATCTTGGAAATTTAGTTGGATAGTGTATTATAACTCGTAGAGTATAGGATCGTAAGTACTCGCCATGATATCTAGGTATATTCAGTATTCATGTTTTCATGAAATTAATTAACAGTGGCAGTAAGGTACAAATAACGAAAAGTTACTAAAAAAAAAAAGAAGAAAGAAAAAGTTTATAGATTGTTCCAGTAAGTTACAATCAACATGAAAGCTTTATCGTTGTCCGATGGCTAACGGTAAAATTCATTATCGTTACCTATTGAAGTTGAAAAGAAGTCGTGATTTGCCCGCGGAATGTATGGAGAACGCCGCTAAAAGCAGAAAAAAACGCCAAAAACAAACAGGAACCTGCGCTGGAGGAACCTAAAGGAAGGCAGGTGCTAAAAGCCTGCGCTTCAAGTCACGAGCTTACCGTCTGCTCACTAAATGTCTTGATATTTATCTGCATGTTCGTGTCCAATGAATGATGCATTATATTACAATTTTACATCTCCCAAGGTTACCGTAATCACTCATTTTCGACACAATATAATATAATTTGCCTTTGTGTTTTTGACCTACTTCAAAACACCCTAAACGTGAGAAATCATGACATTGACTAAATCGGCACATTTTGAGATGGGCAAATTCCGTGTCATTTCTGTGACTGTCAAATTTTCGGTTAGACACCCAGCCAAAAGGTAATTTTATCTACGTTTCTCCGTGCAAACTTGGAGTGTAGTTGAGGACTCATTTCAATCATACCAAATGAGTTTAATTTGTAACCAGATCAAGTGTTCGATGTGCATGTGCAAACGAGAAGACCAAGTAACATACAAAAATGTCTTCGGTTTTCGTCCAATCTCACAACTTTTCAAGGATTATATGGTCGGGCGTTTGCTAGTCCGTCTACGAATTTTTCACTCCATATCGATTTTAGACAGAAATTTTTCAAGAAACTACAAGTATAAAACTCATAATGCACTAATAAATATGATTTTGGAGGACCGAAAATTGTCTACCTGTTGCATAAACAATTTATACTTGGAAAAAAGAACATTTCATCAATACCCAATCAATGGTATCGCACATAAATATATACATCAAAGTAATTACATCAGCACTTTTCGCACTCGGCAGCTTGGTTTCAGGGCAACCAACTGGCAGCTTGGTTTCAGGGCCCGAGATCCGACCCCTGTTTTGAAGGCAAGGGACAAGATTGCTTGTCCCCGAGTTGATGGAGGGAGGATTGTTTTTCTTCTGGCTGTGCCATCAGCCGACCGATCTCTCCCCATGGAGTTCGAGTTCAGCTCCAAGTCTCACGAGGCCCATTTGATCAAGCCATGGCAAACGTAGAGTAGCCTTAGCCTTGAATGCAGACCAGATAAATGTTCCCCCTGTCAGGACTCGGGCCCACTGTAAGGTGAACAAAGGGTAGCCTGCTCGTACTAGATCCTGCCATGACTTACATACTCCGTGTAATCGTTATTCCAATCACCTGATATTCCAATTTCGCTGTATGTTGGCAAGCGCTCCTGCAGCCTCTAAATAGTGCGTAGATGTTTCTGTCCAGCTCTGGGGCCATCATCAAGAATGGATTTTTTGAGTTTTTTCCCGGGTCCTAAAGCAACAATTACTGGTGCATTTTGTTGTTTCTTGAAGACAACTTTCTCTTGGGAAGACTTGACACAAAAGGTATTTCAACTCTGATGATGGGGTCTGAGCAGGCCAGAAACAATTAATAAAGATTTAGTGATTAATGAAATTTTCTATTGACTGTGAATCCAGCCATAAATTAAAACGAATTGAATAATGCACTGATACATCAAAGCAGAGATCTTCTCCTCTTTTCAATGAGTGTTGAAGACTGTCAAAGCTGTAACCAAACTTGCTTGAAATACTGGTAATTGTACGATACAAGGAAGCCTATGTTGTGAAACATGCTGTGAAGTTGTATACCCAAGTGTTGTGATAAGTGGAAATAATAGTATGAACTCATTACTGTGTCATTCAGTTAGTGCGATCCAGTGGTAAATCATTGATGTTATCATCCTTTTGGGCTCAATAGTCATCATAGTCACGATCTTCGAGGAAGGAAGTCGTCGATATCATGATCTCAAGCTCGAGAAAATTGCAGTCTGGTGGAACGCTTACGTCTATATTACTAATTTTTGCTCGCTTCTCAATACAACTAAGAAACGAAAACAAAAATGAATTGCAAGCGCCGGAGCCGTGCAAATAAGAAATAAAAATACGCAAAAAATTATAATAGTGGGAGAGTGACATCATGAGGAAGAGAAGGTGAAGGCCAGTCGTGACCGCGTGGTCGCAGTCAAGTTTAATTGGAAAGGATTCATCTCCGCAATGCCTTTTTGATCTGAAGCTCACAAAGGTTATTATTTATGAACTCATCATTTCAGTTTGACCACGACTCCTCATCCAAGATCATTTTTCACTTGCTGTGACCGTATACAAATTAATTTAATGTTTTTAACACCACATATCGCGTACAATGGAATGACTTTTTAACGGACTTCAATAAAGGAAGAGGTTACTCAGTTTTTCTTGGACTCCCAATTCCGTGTTTGGCTATGTGTGGAAACTATTACTGCCCACCCAAAAATGTCTTGAAATACATTTTTTGATTGTAAGTGGTGTAGTTATGACTGATTTTTTGAAGAAGTCGGTCCTTTTTGTTGTTAAAGATATTTTTATCCTGACAACCCTTTTTCAACAAATTCCTCAGACTTTAGTGACATTTGCCGAAACAGTGAGCAATAAAAAATTATGATCAAGCATCGCTTGGGCATTGCTTGGACTTTAAATAATTTGTTTTCGTAAATCATGACACCACTCCATCAATACTGAGACTTGACAATTTATACAATTCTTAACCCATTTCCGGCCATTGATGCATTTTTGCATCGTCATAATAATGATTTTTTTAAATATTGAAATAGTGGAAAATCTTTTTAGAAGAATTTTTTCTCGTTCATGCTGTTCCTAAACTTTTCAACGAAAAATGTCTTCGACATTCGAGAGCTCAATGCGACTTGGGATTTTTCTTTTATTTTTTAAAGAGGTCTTATGACCGAAAGCATGATTATGGTTGCTCAAATTTGGTCCTGGGAGAGTGAGCGTTCAGGGCCATGAGTCGAAACAGATTCCGATTCATAAAAATTAATTTTTAGATTTTACATAGATAAAAAAAATTTTGACAATGAAGAATAAAAGGATAAATCATATCGATTTGGAAAACTGAGACCTCTAAAATTGTATTAAAACCTAAAATTCATAAAATTTGGAGCATTTTTGCTCTCGATTGGTGAGCAAATGATGCCTTGATGTCTTATTTCGGCCGGCATTCTGTAAAAATAGTTCATCCTTCTCCCCCCCCCTCCCATTACTCTGCCATTTCTACCCTCGGCTTGAAATGGGTTAACCCTCTGTGTGTAGTGTGTCCCACAGACACCTATTTAGCCTAGAAACGTGGTGATTTTGGATTAGCGAGAAATAAAAACAAAGTCAAAAATCCTGAACTTTTTCATTATTTTCGTTTTTAATCATTTGGAGTGGAATGTTTTTAAAATGTTTTACTCCAAATTATTCAAAATAAAAAGTTTGATAAATTCAAAACTTTCAACCTTGTTTTAAGTGTTTTAATTTCCTGCTAATCCAAAATCGCTACGTTTCTAGACAAAATAGATGTCTGTGGGACACAATGTACACACAAAGGGTTAAAAATATTCCACTCCAAATGAATAAAAACAAAAGTAATATTTTAAAAAATCAGAATTTTTGGATCTTGTTTTAACTAAGTTTACATTTCTCGCTCATCCAAAATGACCACTTTGCTAGGCAAAGTAGGTGTCTTTGGGACAAACTATAATCACAGAGGGTTAATATAATTTTTGTTTCCAAAGTGGATGAGTATTTATGAGGGTGGCGTGATGATCACACATTGTGATCACGATGGATAAAAAACTAATTTTCTAAGTTTGAGATTAGTATATATGAAATAGTGATGGAAAAATTAGTAACATCGAATTAGCAGATGATACAGGGGCCGTGAAATAGCTTTCCCCTTGGAGATGACGACGTCTGATGTGGCTGCAGCCACCTTGACACCCCAAATCTGTACTCAGACGGACTGCTCTCAAACCGGCCAGAACCCGCGGTTCCCTTGATAAGTTTCCCGGCTATTGACAAAGCCGTTCATGTGCACACAAGAAGTCGGTAGTTTGACGAACAACATAATGGAACAGACCTTGGTCGGACGTCCGTCTTCAGCCTTCCTCCATCTATGAGACGATTTCCGACAAAGAGAGGGTCACCTGTTGGCTCCTTATAGTGGAAACCTTCAATCGAAATTGGATTCCAAGCCGAAACATCTCTGATAATTAAGGGGGTCTCAGTCGGTCGCCGTTCGTTTTTAGTATTTAGCGAAATTGAAGGCGCAACAATTTGACAAGTTTTACCTAAGTGTGAAATTTTAAGGGAATTTAGAAATTCATTAGTGCACGGCAAAGACTACTGAATAAATGGGTTTTCCCATGTTTTGACATGGATATGTCTTAGTTCTGGGGGTCACTCCAAAATTTTCGACACACAAAACAATGCAACGTGTTTTTTCTGATGCTGTTGAACGCAGGAAGCTGAAATTTGAAAGGCAGGGTCAATCGATACATACTTCTATACATCATCAAAGTTGATGATCACTGATCAGCTGAGCTGATCCAGGCCATTTCCAAAGCTCCAAGGCCATTTCCTCTCCTGTTGAACGCAGGAACTTGAAATTTGAGAGGGCGGGTCAATGAAGAATGCTGAAGGCGCCTGAGTGGTGATTGATCAGCTGAGTGAGCTCATCATTTAAATTGTCATCATAAGACATATCCATGTACAGATGTATCTGCATGCAGTGTAGATACTCGTTTAGTTTTTTCTCATATTTCTCGGGCAATTATTGTTCGATTTTGATGATTCCAGCGGTAATCTTTCAGTTCTTCAATCCCCAAGGCCCATGCACTAATGAAATTTTAAAATCCTTGAAAATTTCAAGTTTAGCTACATTTTATGGGAAAAACATAACTAAATTAACGGTTTTCCCCATATTTGTCTGGCAATTATTGTTCGATTTTGATGATTCCAGCGGCAATATTTCAGTTTTTCAACTCCCTAGGGTCGATGTAGCAGTTCCGCAAACTGCTCCGCGGAATAGGCCTGAGGAGGCGTCGCTACTCTCCTAGACTGAATGCCGAGCTCGTTCCCAGTCTAGGAGAGTAGCGACGACTCCTCAGGCCTATTCCACGGAACAGTTCGCGGAACTGCTACATCGTGCACTAATGAATTTCTAAAATTCATTAGTTCATTTCTAAAATTCAAATTTTCGTTTTTGCGCCTTCGATTTGGCGAAATACTGACCCGGAACGAGGAACGAACTTCGACCGACTGAGACCCCCTTAAGAATGCAGCTGCTATAACCAGACTTACCCAATGTAATTTGACTCAAAATTATAATGTAACGATTTTCAGAACCTACAGTACCATCAATTCCTATTATTGTTGCATGAAATCGATTGAAAATTCACTTTAATTACACCGAACTTCGCAAGGGGGTGCATTAATTATAGGCACCACATCATTTTATTGCAGTGCGATAAACGTAGACCTGTTTTCATCAAAAATACGTTCCCGTATATATAATTACGAGAATGTCTTGTATGTATGACCATCAGATACCTAAGTTTCTTCAGATTCATGAGCTATAACATCTCTGAAGTAGAGCATAGAAATTCTGATACTCTGCCATTTGTGTACAACTACAGGTGATTATGATCTCTCCCTTCTGTTTCCAATCTTCTCGGAGCCAAAGAGTGTTTATACTTCGGACACTCATAATATTGAGAACCGAGGATTTTATCGTCTAGTGTCGAATAAATTATTCGGTGTTCATGGATCTCTGCGGAATGGTGTTATTTTATTATCTTTGCGGGGGAGATTCATCGGAATCTGTCATGACATAAAATACTGACGACTCACTATCGGCGGTGCATTTGAGGCCTTCAGATGCCATTAACGTTCCGCTAGCCCTTTTTATTGTCTCGCTGTTTCAAAACGGTTAGTGACCTTCAAGCAACGTAAACAGGAGGTGTTCAGGCCTGCTAGTATGCGCGTGGGTGGAAAATTATGCATACATTCCAATCGAACTGGTTGTGCTCTTGGATTTTTCTCGTGCCCAGCTAGAGACGCATTGCAAGTCTTTAAGGGAGCTTTAGAGTTTGATGACCTCAAGAAATTTATGGTTTCACAACCGAAGTTGACCCTCTCGTTAGAGGATTCTTGTCAAAATGTCGCGGAGCTTAACGGCCATTGACCCTTTCCTCCTCTTCACTAAACAGATTATGTTCAGCTTTTGACACACCTTCAGGAATATGGAATTTATAATATGCCTAAGTTTTAGTTTCCTGCTTATTAAAGGAATCCACGACATCTGAATTCTAGACGAGATCTTAATTTTATTTAAAGAATGAGAAGATTGTGAAACTTAATTATGGTTGATATTTCTCGCTCGAACATGATCACGATGTAGGTTTTTTGCTCTCTACTGAAATTTGCACGACTCACACATAGGTAATTTGAGTAGTTTGTTATGACCTACCTCAAAATTTTAAGGATATGAAGTTTTCAGGTATCTTCCATATTTTTTTGTAAATGTGATTTTTTTCAAACATCGATTTCTCTCGATCTATTGTCAGATTCACCTCAAATTTTGAAAGTAGTTTGTGGATGAGCATCAAGATTATTCTTTATTGATATCGTGACGTCCCGGCCAGTCGGAGCCACGGTTCATAAAAAATCGAAAAATCATCAACAAAATCGGGAACAGCGTCTCAATCGTGTTGATAATGCCAATTCATAAAACAATCAACGTAGTCGTGAAAATCTCGCTTCATATTAGGGAATGTATGAGTGGTTTCGCATTATCATACAATATCATTCGTACCGTAACTAGTTCCACAGACCCCAGTAAGTTATTCTTTGTGGATAAGCTACAGTGCCATACCAACTCGGCAGAAGTTTTTACTGGGTCCTAGCAATCTCCGTGATTAGTAGTCTCACTCGATTTTAGCATTTCAAGCACTGTTTAATATAGTAAAACCTGAGGTCCTTTTGTTTTTGTCAAAATTATCTATTATAACATCACATTGGTATATTCGCGGTAGCCCCCTATATGGCTACTGGAATGGGTACAATGGTGGCTGGATGAATACTGTTAGGCCGAGGCCATTAGCCGAAGATTAGACAGGGACACGATCTTTCAGTTTTTCAGAACGGTTTTCTGGTCCTCTAGGAGTTTCCACACAACTGAACTAAATCAAGATGTAGAAGTCGGGCAAGGACGAGATTCATTCGCAGAGCATGTGGTGAAGCAATTGCGCGTCTAGACCGCATAGTAATAGTTTATTGTCATGGAATCCTCCAGCTGGAGAACTTAGGTGAGAATAAATTGAATTGACGGCGCAACGAATGCATTTTCGCACTGAGTGATTGTGGTTGGTGGTCAACGATATTATTAGGAACCACGAGGGTACGACACAACCTTGAATCTGTAGGTAATTCAGGTACCTATGAACGAGTACAGCACTATTGATTTTTTACTTCTCTACCTATGGAAATCTGAAAAGAAACAATACTTACTTGCTGCACAGAGCTACAATTTACTTTTGGATGTAGATCCACATCAATAGACATTGCATGAAAAAGTTACCTTTATGACATAAATGCATTCAGGTGGTTTGCGTAAAAATGATTGAGTTTATAATCAATACCAACCTGATAAGTTCCCTAATAAGAAACATGATTCTCATAATCATGCTGTAGTTTAATGAATCGAAAAATATGAACATTATCGAAAAGTTGTTTTTGATTGTGTTGACGAATTTACGCGTTTTTACATATATCGTGTCTGCTTCTGATCGAATCCTGATGAAATCGATCAGAAATCATCTCGAGACTAACTGTAAACTATTTTTCAAATTATGGCGAAAACAGGCCTGGAGTTCGTGAGAGGAAAATCTGTATGGGGAGAACTCATATAAAGGTAGTAAATTTATTTAGTAGATATCGGACTATTATTTTAATTTATTTTCATGACCAGGACAATTAATTTATCTCAGACAGATTAACAGATAAACAAGTAAGACGCCAATAATATGAGTGGAAATTTTCATTTAGGAGGAGAAATTTTCGGTGTTTAATATTTTCAATAATGAAACTTTCGAATCAAGCAATAAAACAAATTGTACTCAAAATTTGAGGATAACCTCCTCAAAATACTAGATTTTTCAATATTTCGGCTACTATTAATGGAAATCAAGCATTAAATTCCAGGGAACATAACCAATATACATCTGGATTTTCATGATATCCTTCGTGCCACCCCGGATCAAATCAGTGGTGCCACCATGGTGTCAAGACAACCGATACCCCGCGTAGGTATTGCTTGGGTTTTTGTGTGTTCTATCTTGAATAAAGATGCGTACGGAATGTGTGCCAAAACCAACAGACAGAAGTCCAACATAAAGAGGTGAGACCGCTTTAATGGCCGGTACCGTTGGCGATTAGGGGGGGGGGGACTCACTCGAATTTGCATGTGTAGCATCGTAGATCATGGATCTTCAAATGTTGGTCCAATTCGATGCACGCATGTCGCTAAGAAATGTTGTGATGGAGGGAAAAGAGGGAGGGAAAAGAAAAGGTCCACTTTTCCATTATCAAAATTTCAAGTTTTCATAATTCCAAAAATTATGTGGTTTGTCCTCAAAATACTCGGACTAACTAAATTACATTGATTGAGACTATTTTGTCGAGTATAAAGGTAAATAATAATGTATGTTTTATCGCTTACTGACTGGTCCTTACCTAAACCGACGTCCCCTGGAATGCACGGATTACTAAACAACATGTTTTCAGTTCAAAATAATGACGATTTGTAAGAATTAAATGGCACCGACCAGAGCTCTGTAGTCCCAAACGTTCGCTGAAACGTGGATAATTAATTAATGTTCCATGACTTTTTTCCATCAATTTAAGATAGTGTTCATTTTTTAGAAGCGAATGAAACCACCCAGGTGGTCAAGTATCGTAAAACGAGCAATTATTGTGAAATTTATCAGAGTGTTAACCCGCGTGTGTTAGCATCCTTATCAGGTAGCCCAAGAGGACCTCTCCTCCTCACATTTACCCTAGGTCTCTTGGAGCGTTCTTCTCAGACGAGTAATCTTTAGAGATAAATAATAAACCATTGAGTAATAATTTGTTGCGTTATTTTAATGTGCCCAAAGTTTCCCCACTTCCGGTTTTGGGGAAGCAACATGATTGGAAGGAATGAATTTACATTGTATTGAGTAAGTTTTCTACAACATCAGTCATAAAATGTAGAATAATGTCACGGGGTTGAGTAACTCTTCAGGTTTACTTGTAACATCAACACGCGCATCCTTCGCAGGAGGCAACTAAACTGGCGGCCACTCTATTTTCTTCCATTCTCCTCTCATTTTTTCATCACTCTTTCTAATGCGTATACACCCGGTTGAAATGGGATGTGGTGAATCCGGAATCACCAAAATCAGTTGAACTTGGAAGAAACTTATTTTATAAGGTCATTTTTACCTCAGCCCACATTTTAGACTGTGAGTGAGTATCAGAGGTAAAGTTGTATATTATTTGCTCCACTTTTCTTTTTTGGCTTGCAATTGGTTTTACCATCACTACTGATTCACTTCTTCAACTAATTATCCTCCATCCTTGTTTGTGAATCCTTCCAAATGATCGGAGGCGTTCAAGCTGCAACCCCATTTTCGGCGACCTGTTATCGGTTCTTCTGAATATTTTCAGTGTAATTGGAAGAATCCAGCCGGATCTTAAAGACCCTATCCAGATGATCCTCCACAGCTGTTTTCTCCACTCCGAATCTCTCGACCTCTTTGACCTTCGCAGCGGGACCCGAAAAAGTTACCGATCGGGTTCGAGGGAGTACAAACCTTTCTTGTTGGTTTGGTGACCAGCTAAACCGATTGTGGACCTTGTCTGAATGAAGAAAGGCGAGGTTTCCCTTTTATATTTTATCTCTTGGCATTCTGGGTTTGGCAAACTTTCAACCGATGGCCGTTCAGTTGGTTTTCGAATTGACAACGCGAAGAAATCGTCCTACTCTTTCCAGTTGATCATATTTTATTGGGTATTTACTCAATAAACTCTCTTTACTACTTATGAAATTAGTTGTCATTCTTAATAGTTTTATTGCATACTTTGCATTGATTTTGAGAAGATCGTAGTGGGAATATCTACTATCTACTGAAAAATTATAAGGACAACTAGCTAGTAGAACTCAAAGCAATTGAAAAACCGTCTGCAAAGAGGGTGTGGCACATAGTTTCCTTCCGACGATCCAAATTGTATGGATTGTTCAATAAGTAACTATCAAAATATCAATCTCTAAGTACTGTCCTCATCTGCACTGGGACCACCAACCCGCACAATCCTTGAAAATTTCATCAAATTCGGGAAAAATGTAGAAGTTATGGCTATTACTTGGTTTTTATGTTTGCACATGCGCAAATCTATCTGGGGGCAGTGATTTTCATACGGGACCATGTACACGGAAACCCGCAAAATCCCTGAAAATTAATCGGAATCGAACTTTGTATAGTTTTGCCCATTACAAGGATTTCTTGACAGATAGGCAGACACAAAACCAAAATTGTTCAGGAAGGCAAATCTGAGTGGAAATTTTGATTTTGGACAACATTGAAGCAATTGAAAAACGTAGTAACTTGAACATCAATTTCTTACAAACTAATACCACAATTTTTTCAAATTTGGAGGGTGGTTCAAAGCGTGGCCCAATTTCGTTTTTTTTTTTTTTTTTTTTTTTCATCACGATCCGATCAGTAACAGTCACGTTACATGTAAAAAGCAAAATATTGACAGTTTTTTAAGCAAGCTACGTAAGAGTAAGTAGGTATGCTGTTTTTACGAAGTGGTTTTCAAGGCTTTAGTTACCCAGAACGATAACTGATACCATAAAATGAGGAGATTATGGTATCATTACCACCCTACACGTAACTGAGCCCGGAGCTTACAATTGGCATTCGATTTTTGTGTACTTACTACGTGAGGTGTTTTCAATGTTCACGCTCCAAGGAATGTCCGCAGTTCGACGTGTGACTCGAACTGGCTCGATTACATCTTTACATAAAGTTTTGGACGTCCGAGAAGTTCCGGACTCCAGGTTGAACACAAAAACGGCGTGGTCGCCACCAGATGGGAAAATTATTATCGTCCGCCGAGACATCACGGCGAAGCTGCTCAATGGATGTCCCTCACCAGGGTTCAATGTCCCTTACCACCCGTAAAAAAGAGGTTTTTACTCGTTTTAGAAGTCGCTGCTTCTTGAAGCACAATCCTTCTTGAGATGAGGTGCGAGCCCAGAACGATTTACGACCTTCCAGGCTTCCGCTATAATAGGCAATACACCAAGGCAGGACTGGCGAAGCTACTGAAACGGCGACCGCTAACTTATGCAAAGCGCACTACCTGGTCCTAAAACACAGGAATACCTGGAAGATTCCAGGAGACAAAGTATCCGAACTCTGTAATCACGTCGTCGAACTACAACAAAATTCCGTTAACTTACGCAACGGTTATCTTTTCTCATTAGCCACTTCTTCAAAAACGTCGTATTAAAACCAAATTGGTGATCCGCAAAATTGAAAGTGGACTCGAATTAAGAAAGTTGCTCTTGGAATATTCAAGACAGGCAAAAACTTTAGGAGTTCGTTGAACTCCTGCGGCGACGACTGAAGTGCTGTTTGCGGCACGTCAGAGGGCGGTCCGAGAATAAATTTACAATCAATTTTCACTTTTAACGTTTATTACTTGTGCGGTAGGTTGGCACGTTATTCTTCAGAGTGATTGAGTACCTTCGGGGTAATTGGATGCTTGGATGGAGGTTCATTTGGTTCCTTATCTCTTTTGAAGAGAGGTGCGACTAGGTGAGAGATTTTATAAGACCTATTAATTTCTTACCCTTTGGCAGAAATGATTCAGTACATCCACATATCTACGATAGAATGAGGCACGGTAGAACCAGCAATCGAATTGTATACACGATGAGTAAATTTTACTCATCAAACAGCAATTTCATCTAACTGACCCTAACTGATCCTACTTGAAATGAACAAAGTAATAATCCAGGAAGATGAGGAGCTTTAATCGCTGTGACAAATTCTGGTGCACAAATGGTTGGTGCGAGACTGTCGCCTATGAACAATTTCATCAATCGATTTTGTTCAAATTTGGATGGTAGTTGGGGACTGGCTCCTAGACGACTGTGTCAGGAACAGATTTTGCTGGACCACTTTACTTGGCAGACGATATGTTCTCGATAGACTGCGTGGATATTTCATCGTATTTTGATGAACTCCAACTCAATCGATAGTGAGAAATCGAAGAAACTTCAATTTGATCGGCAACGAATTCTTGATCGCGCTGATATTCCCAATTCAGAAGAAAAGTTAACGTAATCTTGACACATCAAGATCTTTGCTCATGTTTTTTAATTGGGATTTCCGACTGATTATTTATGAGGAGGTTTCCATACCCACACAACTTGGTGTACGTTTTCATCATAGATAGGTAGGTGTACGTTTTCATCATCCTACGTAATAAAATTGCGACAGAATCTGTAGGGAATCGTCTTCAATCCAATTTTGAGCGGAAACCGTAGAGGCTGAAGTTACAGGGGACTAGAGACACTAGAAATGCCATACTTAACGGCGTCTTCAGTGTCATTACAGGGGATCCGTCAAGAGCCAACCAGGACACTCCTGGGAAAATGTCATCGAAATCGGATGAAAAAAAGTGTTGAGCGTTTGGTGAGGTAGTGCTTTCTTTTAAAATTCCAACTAACCATGAAAGAGATCGTCTTATCTTTGATATAGTATTGGGTAACATTTTTTGTTCGAATTCAATGAGATTCCTTCGAAACATGAAGATTCATCCTAATCGTTGTTTATTATCTGATGTTATGATAAGTAATGGTTTGGCAGATAATAAATGTGGTAATCCAAATTCGGAGTGCATTTTGTGAGGAATCGAAAAATTAGATTCAATTTCAAGATTGTCCCGTTAAAACAACAGATTTCATTATTCATGATTTCAGCTATGTAATTTTCTTCCTTCTGAGTTGAGTCTGCATCCCCCAATCATCAGTCTAAGGGTTTTAAACGGTACCAGCGTTTAGAGGACGCAATTCAGGCCGCAGGAGAGCAGCCTAATTTTTATCCCGAACGAGGCCTAAACTCCCGAAATGCGATTCAAAGCTTCGAAGTGGACTGCAAAGCCACTCAGTGACTCCATGACCTTCTGGTGGAATGAGAGCTGGGGAGATCGTAACCCCATTCAAGGGCCACTCGGAACAACTGTACTCGGACCAGGTTCAATTAGCTAGGTATAAGAGGCCTATTTCACAATGTTTCAAGAAACACAGATAAAAGTAGTGTACGTTTCTCCACTTGAAAATCTCAATTGACAATCAAATAATCAGCAACACAATAACGAAGTGTTCACAATACATGTTCATGAAGTTTTGCTTTATCACAAGAAATTATCAACCGGGGATCCCACAGTTCGCACCGTAATGAAACAATAAATCGTTTTGGGTCTTGCCTCAAACCACCTGGTTGAAGAGATATAGAAAACGACCCAAATATATATTTTTTGAGTTGTAAAGAAAAATTAATATAATTTAATGTGGAATGTAAAGAAACCGAGGTACCTTTGACGCCTGAGCATTACTGTTTTCACACCCAACCGCAATACTCTTCCGGAAAATTTACTAATTCTAGCAAGATTGCGGGAGTCAGTTGTGCAAAGTCAAGAATCTAAATTCTCTTATGTATTGATCGTTTTAGACCTTCCGAAGCGATAATGGTTGGGTGTTTTTATGATAGTCCGTAAATTCTAGTAACAACTCCTTTACTGTACAATTTTGACAGTTTTTGGATTTTGAAAATTTGAAGTTTTGAGCTTCAGTACAATTTTAAAGCAATTTTCTGAATCATGTGAGCTAGAATCTACTTGGGCTCCTACGAATTTCATCGCTTCCAGAAGAATGTTTGCCCTTGCATGCGCACAAATCTTCGGTTAAATGATGATACGACCTAATCCACATTTACTCATTTTTCGAAACGAATTTTTTCCAAAAGAAACAAAACGAAAAATCGTTTTTCAAAACTGATTGTTATCAGATTGTTATGTTAACCGACAAAATGCTAAACAGTTTAAAAATTTTTATCACTATCCCAAGCATAACCTCTGTAAATTGGCCGGGCTTTACATTTTCCTATAGAAATTGTATTGTCCCCAAACCACATCTGCGACTGTGCAAATTCTTCGAAAATAAAATTTATTTTTGAAGATTTATTATTTATTAATACTTATATTATTATTTATTCATTATTTTTTATTATTTATTTATTTATTTATTTATTATTTATTTAATGAATAATAAATAATAATAAATAATACAAATAATAATAAAATAATGAATAATAATAATAAATCCTTCAAACCTCTCCTTTAGACAATCTAAATACGAGAGAATCGTGTTAGAACCTACTCACAAGTACTAAGATATCGTAGTTTCAAGGAATTTACACGCGATACGAGTACATGCTACCATCTCCCTAAGCAATGGAAATATTAACAATTTTCTCCATGGAAATCCGTTTAGGATCATTCTGAATGAATCGATTCCTGAAGTTCTTTAGTTTGTCACAATAATTATACATATTATGAATAGATTATGACATTTATGCACCTCCGGACGGTACTTGACCTAAGGAACCAGAAGTTACAGAAAAATCAGATTTTTCTTTGACCCAAATATCTTTAAAAAAACTCTTGGAGATCAAATTTTTCAAAGTTTTAGCGAGTTTAGTCGAAAGTGCTATTTTTAAAATATCAATAATTTCATTGTACATTATATTTGTAATTGGAGTAAACGTTTTCAATTAGATATTCTTATTTAAGAAAAAACAAAAAAAAAAAAAAATAATCATACTTAAAAATGACTAAAATTGTGTTAATATCGTATTCAAAAATTGGGTCATTGAACACATACGTCCTCATTTTATGTGTTTGGTTTCCCGAAAACCTTTGATGCTGGAATATCGTTTTCCCAAATGGTTGATGAACAGGCTACCCGATCGAGGCCAGTCACCATGATGAGACTTGTGCGTCTGTCAGCCTGCGGACTTGAATGACAAATCGCTCCAGCCTCTTCAAATGTCCCAGTTGGATACCGAATTTCAGTGTATAATTGCCTTCAACCGCTTGTTAAGCCCGCATTTTCACTCTCGGCGCCAGTCTTTTGAAGAAAAAAAGAGAGTTTGAAACATGGAAACACCTAGAAAAGAAAGTATTTGGGAGTTCGCAGACTTACATCCGGAAACGAGTTCTACAACATCCTCCCTCTCTTCCCACCTTATTTTTTCCCAACCTTCAAATTGATAGCTACATCAGTCTGTGCTAAAATTAGCCCTGCGAGGGTAGACTCGTTTTCTCTTGGTCGAGTTTGAGCCGTTCCTTTCAGAACGCTATTAACAAAGAGCGAAAATAAGGGTATTCAGGTCACACAGTGATATTGCGAGAATAACACAATAAGCTGTTGTGTTGCACAATATATAACTAAAACGGTCAAAAATTGTTAGAAGGAAAGCTGAGTAGACAAACAAAAAATTAAGCCCAGTATTTCAATCCGAATCCGAGCCAGCGATTTGAACGTTCTGGGCTACTTGTTTTTGCGTTTGGCGTCTGAAAAGTTTTCCAACTTTTTATTGTTTAATAACATAAAGTCTGTTTAGATGTATGTGTGGTATAGCTTCCTTATGCAGATAGAAATAAACATATTTAATTTGTTTGTGTCATAATAATTGACTCTAGAGCTGTGTTTAGGTACCACTGATGAAACATGAATCATAATGGGGTGTGCGCATGGGTCGGAGAACTGTTTATTGTTATTTTCAGTCTAAACTAGAACTCATTCTGAGAATTTTGACACCAACTGCAACCTTCTAGCGTGAGAAGATCTTTTTCTATGATTTTTCAAAGTTTCGAATGTTTATGACGTCACAGTGGCTGGGGGGTCCCAGGCGGGAGGGACGCGCGACGTCATAAACATTCGTAACTTTGAAAAATCATAGAAAAAGATCTACTCATCCAAAAAGAGAACGACTGGTGTCAAAATTCTCAGGATGAGGTCTACTTTCGATTAAAAATTTAAGAAACATCAGGCGCACCCTTCATTTTTACGGTTAGCAAAACTAACAGTACTCTGTGAGCGCGAGCAATAATTCCCAACTCCGTTCAATCGTATTTGAGACTTGAAACTGACCTCATACTAATCTTCTGTAGTTTACCAAAAAGTACCAAAGAGAGTTTGATAAACTAAACTAAATTCTGAATTTTGTCTTTTTTTGTTTCTTAGTTGAAGATAGGTACGTCATGAAATGCAAGTCAAAACTATTAAACCGTTAGAGGAATGAGACTGAAAAACCTCAACGTAAAGGCCGGAAGGTCGGAAACAACGGACTCCAACCCCCAATTATGCCCGAAAGGAATTATTTTTCCGAGGTCAGACTATTGAGAAGAAATTTTGAACCCAATCTTCCAATACACAGCTCTGTTTTATTGGATACCTGCTTCTGTAAGTAAAAGAAGTTGAACAGAGTAGAACGTATTGGAATCTAAGTGCTCCTGAGCATCCTCCTCTGAACTAGATCGGAAAAACCCTGGGGCCTCCTCAGGTCCCCAGATATTGTCTCGGCAGGGATTTGGGGAATTTTAGATAGCTATGAGTATACCATAACTTTCGAATGAAACTTCAACAAATCCTTTCCAAAATGAGGCCAAAAATTTTTTTTGGGGTGACCCTGAGTAATTTTTTGGAATTGGAATACCTTGTTCGAAATAAATTTGTTTCCTCCTTTTAATATGCCTCTAAAACATGAACCAGGAAGTTCCTGGAAGATCATGAGGCTTTTGAATCAAGTTTCTTCTTGCCATCCTGTCCAGTGCGGCGACCCCCTGCAAGGAAACCGCGAGAGGTCAACCAAGCGACGGCACTCGGTGGCTGCAAAGGTCTCCGGATGCCAAGGTCCTCCATCTAACCCTTGGAGGATTATGTCACTTTTTTCTCCGGCCACCGCCAGAATAGTGAGAAACGATCAAAACGGGTCCCATTAATATCGACGTGTACGGCACAAGGTGAGGTGGATTTCTGGCGATTTGACCAACGAGACTCGGTAGTTTACAAGGAAAAGAATCACAGGAGGATTAACCTACATGGTTGAGTAGAGGTTCTTCTCAAGGAGTCTTCAGAAGGTCTACGAGACAACGAGGTTAATTCTTCAGATGCTTGATTTTCAGCCAGGCACAGCTGTTCTAAAACTATCACATTCTGCTGAAATGAAATGGAGCCTAAAGTGAGCCAGTGTAACTTCTACACTGGTACATCTAATAGATTGAAGAATTTAGCTAGAACTTTTATTCTATTATAAGCAGTATAAGCTCATTGAATATATATAAGCATTGAAGAATTATAAGCTCCGACCGAATTCCATACGTTGTAAGCCCAAAATAACAAGCACCGGATTCAAAATTTTATGGGTAGTTTAAACTACATTTCAATCAACATTCTTTGATGATTTCATCGAGTTTTCTTGATAGGATCATCAAACGAGACGGTGACTCACATCCGTTTCGTCTTCGCGACATTTTGAATTATAGTAATCACCGGTCAAGTTGCTGCCTCGATCAAAAAAACAAATTTTGATCGGTAGAATAATATTCAGAACCTGCTGCTCCGTCGGATGCGTAATAAGTTTGTTTACATCTTCACAACCGGCTCCGCCGGATCCTCTACGCGAAACGCTATTCATCAGGGCGGCGGTCTTGTATTTTTTCCTCTCTTGTGAGCCTTCCAAGGTTGTAAGGGAAGATGAATCTTCAGGATCGTTCCCCGGATGGTTTTTGAAAAGAATGGTTTGACTCATCATGCGGTCTCTCGTGATGAGAACCACAAGATTCGATCCAGGATTAAATCGGAAGACCGGAAGGAATCTAAAGTCATTGGGTGCAGCGGTGAGAATATTTTCAGATTGGTGAAGAATTGTTCAATACACTGAGTCGTTTAAACCTTCATAGACATATTGCCCTACCCCATGGGGCACCTCTTTTAGTTTATTATTTTAAATAACCTTTGGAATCGACCAAAAAAACGAATTTTCAACCCCCCTCAAAATTTGTCGGTTTACGTTTCCAAGTACGTAGAATCCAAAAATCTAATAAAAACTCGGCGCTGCGCGCCTCGGCGGGGCTTCGCCCCTTGAACCCCCGGATGATTTCCGCTTAGAGCCTAATGGCTAAAATGTGACATACCTAGAAAAGGTTTTTGCTCCCTCTCCCTCTTTATCTTTCTTCCACTGTAATATTTAAGATACCTCCTTATTCATAATAACATCAGGTTGTCAAGCATATTTGTCGTCAATCATATGATAAATCATAGCGCTACTTTCCTGTCGCTTTTTACTGTCGATTTTTCCTGTCGTTTTTCGGCGGGGGGTCCCATCGCTAAAACCTTTTCAAGGTTAAAATTTGCCATCCGTCTGCCGTACGTGGCACTTTCCATAATTACCATGGACCGATTTTGATGAAATATGGTACATGGGCTCCATTTTGGGTCTAGTTGTGCCCGAAGCTTTTGTTTGATGTCAGTCACTTCCAAGGGTTAAAATTTTCTGAACGCGTTTTCTGATCCAAACCCATTTTTTACCCCTCCTGACTCTTTTCTAGGATTATTTGAATATTGGGTTAGCGTACCAGATGCCTCATGTAAAAATGTATATATGCAATTGTAAGCAAATTTCGACGGACTCGAAACTTGAATTTTTTGGGTATTTTATTGCTACCGCCGCTACTTTAATTTGGATCGTTCTGAAATTAGTTTCAGTCGATTTTGATTGTAAAAAATGTGCAAAAGTGAAGAGTACATAGCTGGGTCGATTGCTGACTGATCAGAGGGCACTGAACTCATCACTTTGCGATGGAGAGATGTTTGGAAGGAGAATGGAGGTGAGGACATCTAGAGTCATTATCCTCGATTTCTTAGGAAAACAAACTGGCAATAGTCTATTCCGTCCCCCCAATCTGTCCTCAAGGGGTACAACATTTAATTTAGATCGGGCTCACATGTGTATGCTAAAGGGTTTCCAAGAGGTTTTTTTACTTAATGAAAGAAGAAGAGTAAGTTTATACGATTACGCAGCCGAATGAATAATGAAGTCTGTGTCAATAGAAACATTTTGTTAAGTAACACATGCATTCCAGGGGACGTCCCATTGGATAAGGGGTAAATAGTTCAATTTCAACCAGTAAACGATAAAACATACCTACATTTTATAACCTTCCTACTGCACAAAACTGCTTCACTAAATGTAATTTAGAGAATTTTGAGTAAGAAATAGTGGACTAACCCCCCATCCCCTCATCCTCCAACGTACTATAAATAGTACGAAATTTCGTGCGGCATGAGAGTCTCGAATTTGATCTACGATACCCAACATGTGAATTCGAGTCCCCCCCCCCCCCCCCCCAACCGGTGTCACGCCATAATGTTAGACTTTTACCTGTTGGCTTTTGTAGTTATTCCGTAGATGATCGCAACTGTATTCAAGGTAGAATACACAAAAACCCACGCAATACATCTGATTAACAAAAATTTTGAAATTCGGGCGACGCACAACTAGATAAATTTCTGCTTCAAACAATAAATCACGGAAATCGGTTGGAAATTGAGACCTGGGCAGAGTAAATAACATTTTGTCACAAACCCACACGCACATACGAACGAACGTTTTATGAGTATTAACCCCCCTTGACCGCCTACAAAGGTAAAATTCAAAATTCCGACGACGTAGTTCAAAACTAGGTAGATTTTCCCGTCGAACTAAAAATCAACCACGCAATTCGGTTGAAAGCTAAGACCGGGACAGAGTAAACAAGATTTTGTCACAAACACACACGGACATATACCTAAGGAATGGTCTAAAACGGATTTGTATGTTGTTAGGTATTTTTTTCTACGTTGAGTTTGTCCCCCTTCACCTCAGATTAATCCCATAAGGACCCCCAAGTCTTACTGTGGGACGTCCTATGAACCACAATGAGGTAAATTATTCAGCAATTACCTCCGACGTTCAATATCAATTATCACGTGAACGTCTCTGCAAAATATTACAACAATTTTTATAATGTATAAAAAACAAAAATTCAATGACGTATGGCTCAAATGATATCTGAATTCAATGATATATTCAATATATTCAATGATATATTCAATCCATTCAATGATATTTGAATGGCTCAACTCACAGATATCTGTCAGACATCGCTGGAAACGTCTGGTAATGTTCTATTAATTGGACGGAATGTATTTTCAGACCTTTAACCTTCTCTGGAGCTTTGCAGTCGCATTGCAAAAACCTGATTTAAATCGTTGCAGCGGTTCAAACAAACAGACAGACTAACAATATTTATAATTTATATAATTTACTTCAAAATGGAATAAGCCTATCGATCCGGGATTGGTATCATTCAATTCTACATAAAATACATGCGACTCGATACCATATGTTGTGAAAGATATCTTCAAAACCAAACTGCAATGAGTTCATCGTGATCATGGATTGGTGGCCACTGCGAATATGCAAGTAAGAGGTGAAATTTGTGCTTGGAATCTAGAAACCACTAAATCTATTGTGTAGATCGACCAATTTTCGTATATCAATTTGTGATTCGCAATTTTCTTCCCTAAGTTCACTTCTTACAACGGCAGTTGTTCAAAAACTTTTCGTTCTCTGGGGTATAGTAAACTAATTAAACTCGTGTTCGATTTCAATGGTTCATTAAAGAAATAATTTCGTTGAAAACTGGTTACTTGGTTAGAATATTCCTTAATATTATGACAGTAATACACTCGATTTAAGTCTATTTTGATGATCTAATACAAATATTCCGTACTGTGATAACTAGTTTTTTTTTTAATGAAAAATTATAAAATATACTCGCTCTGTCTCGATGAATATAAAAAAATTGAACCGTTAAAAATTACCGCTCGATGGAGGAAAAGCCCCCAATCATATCCCCGTACCTTTAACCCAAGAGCTATAATTAAATTTGAAAAAATCATTATTTCCGGACCACGCGCGAGTTTTAAACTATATGGGTCAGAACAGAAGGTGAATTCCTAGACTAGCCTATCAGCCTTCATCAACTTCCCGTCAAGACGATTTGGTTGGAATGTAGTTTGGGCCTGTTCCGTGGCTGTTAGATGAAAATTTTATTTCTCCTGATGGGTTAAAATCAGGAAGGAGCCTCTATAAACTGTAAGTAACCTAAATAAGATTGTTTACTTCTCAACTACGTTATCCGATTGATAAGCAAGCTGAGAGTAAACGTGACAATTTCAGCACGTGACTGGATAAGTGGGTACACCCTCCAGAATAGTTGAGGTGATACTTCTATCAACAAACATCGCATTTCTGTAATGAATGTTTAGAGAACGCTACAGAGCAAAGTACCAGTTTTCGAGTCTGGGTAATAAGATTAGAATACCAAAATATTCCAGAATGGTACCTATTCAGTAACAGTATTCCAGATTATTTAGTAAATAGTAAATGAGTTAATCAATAATAAGTGAATAGTTGATTTAGTAATAGCATCCCATAATATTCCTGTCTCATGAGTTCTGCATCATTTCTTCTCAATGTGTCGCGGGATTTCATCCAGTAACTTTAGGGATCGATTTCATAACTAATTCCCAACAAGAGGTTCCATTAGATCTCTGTTTTGAAAACTTATTCCACTTGAGGTTTTTTCTTCGAATTTTTGAATTTACCTCTAGAAGTTTGACGCTTCCATTTGGTGATATTAGAAATTCGTTGAAGAATTGGATGGAAAGTGTAGCTCCCTCACATCGAAGAACTTGGACATATTCAATAAGTTGGCGTAAATTATTAAATTCCTCCGCCAGTCTACCAATTTCATCAAAGCCCATACACCAAATTTCATCATAGTCGGTCAATAGTAACTAAAGTTACTTTTGGCATAAATCAATTTGAATTTTTGGGATAACAATTTGAACATTTGGCATCTCAATTTGTACTTTTCCTTTTTTGAACAAATCCTTTACGTTTCGACAAATACTTGAGTCCTTGTCCAGATTTTGGTTTATTATTTTCAATAATGAAAATAATAAATATAAAATAATATTTGGCATCGACAAGAAAAAGAAATTTTTTTAACACCCCCTCAAAATTTGATGGTTTACGTTTCAAGGTACGTAGAATCCAAAAAACGAATAAAAATTTGGCCGTCCGTCCGCCGTCCGCCGTACGCGGCACTTTTGCCACTTAGCATTGACCGATTTTGATGAAATTTGGTATGTAGGCTCCATTTGGGGTCTAGTTGTGTCCCTAAGATTTTGGTTGATGTAGGTCACTTTTAAGGGTTCCAAAATCAATTTTGAAATTTTGAAAACGCCCTAACTCAAAAAATTTTGATATAAAGGTATTGTTTTTCCTTCAATTTAAGATTCTACCGGGTGTCCCAGAAGTTATGGTCCACCCTCCGGAATTTTCGTAATAAAATAGGCGTAATAAAATGGGCCCAACGCCATTTTTCATATTTTTTTGTAAAGAATTCAGGAAAAATACTTTGTGCGCAATTGACACTAACTTTGTTTTTTCAAATGAGAACCCCCATTTTTTATTGCAGATTCAGATTCTACGTCAAATTTCATGAGAAATTCATACCCGAATCGATTTTTTTCATTGCGTGCAACTGGTACTTTTCGCGCGCAAAGTGACCAGGGTGCGCAAAAGTGAATTTTTTTTAACCCTAAGTGTGGCACATTTTTTTTCATCATTTTTGACGCTGACTCACGTGGTGAGGTCTTTTCTTCGATTTCATCGTTATTTTTCCAAATTTAGAAGGAAAAATAATGTTTTTGGACTTTATTTTCCCTCGCCCTTTCGCAATACGGGCTGGGTGGGGACCTGGCTAGATTAAAAATAAATTCCTCACTTATAAATTTAAAAAAAAATTGGAAATAGTGGAAAGTTAAAAAAAAAGCAAAAAAGCTTCTCATCTCAAAATTTTCAAAAAAAATTAAAAGTTACAAAATTCTCCGAAAACAAGTCGTAGGTAATGAAAATTAAAAATCACAGCAACTGCTCGAAATTGCCTCTTTTTGCCTGCAGACAAGTACCAAGTTACTTTTAATTTTTTTTAAAGGTTTTTAGATGAGAAGCTTTTTGATTTTTTTTACAGTAAAGTAGTAAAGTAGTACCTACCTTTCCAACATTTTTTAAATTTAATTTTTTTTATTTAATTTCTTAAAGCCCGTATTGCGAACGGGTGATGGAAAATAAAGTCCAAAAACATTATTTTTCCTTCTAAATTTGGAAAAATAACGATGAAATCGAAGAAAGGACCTCACCACGTGATTCAGCGTCAAAAATAATGAAAAAAAATGTGCCACACTTGGGGTTAAAAAAAATTCACTATTGCGCACCCTGGTCACTTTGCGCGCGAAAAGTACCAGTTGCACGCGATGAAAAAAATCGATTCGGGTATGAATTTCTCATGAAATTTGACGTAGAATCTGAATCTGCAATAAAAAATGTGGGTTCTCATTTGAAAAAACAAAGTTAGTGTCAATTGCGCACGATTGCGCGCAATTTTTTTGCGCAAAAGTATTTTTCCTGAATTCTTTACAAAAAAATATGAAAAATGGCGTTGGGCCCATTTTATTACGTAATGAAATACGGAAATGCCGGAGGGTGGACCATAACTTCTGGGACACCCGGTATAGAATTTTTAGAATTTTTTGAGACCACCCGGAGTTCTGTAGGACAAACCGTTCGCTCACTACGAGAATTTAAAGTTTGGACGTACGATAAATCAGAAACACGAGTGTGAATCGCAAAAGAGGCTTAATCTCCGTTCAAATTAAAGCTGACCGAAATGCGATCGATGTTTTTCTTCATGTTGGATGGTTGGTGGCTTTGCAGACGAGTGAGCTATATAGAAAAACGCTGCAAATTATTACACAATGGTTTATTATTTTTCTATATAGATCACTCGTCTACAAAATCACCAACCATCCAATATGAAAGAAAAAAAAGCAAAAAAAAAAAAAAATCAAAAAATTAAAAAAAAATCAAAATCACCAACTATTGATTACATTTCGATCATCTCTAATTTGAACGGAGATTAGGCCTCTTTTGCGATTCACACTCGTGTTTTGATTTATATATATATATATTTCAAAATAAACACTTAAATTTTCGTAGGAAGCGAACGGTTTGTCCTACAGAGCTCCGCGTGGTCTCAAAAAATTGTAAAAATTCTATAGAATCTTAAATTGAAGGAAAAACAATACCTTTATTTCGAAATTTTTTGAGTTAGGGCGTTTTCAAAATTTCAAAATTGATTTTGGAACCCTTAGAAGTGACCTACCTAAACCAAAAGCTTCGGGGCACAACTAGACCCCAAATGGAGCCTACTTACCAAATTTCATCAAAATCGGTCAATGCTAAGTGGCAGAAGTGCCGCGTACGGCGGACGGACGGCCAAATTTTTATTCGATTTTTGGATTCTACGTACCTTGAAACGTAAACCATCAAATTTTGAGGGGTGTTAAAATTTTTTTTTTCTTGGTCGATTCCAAAGGTTTATTATTGAAAATAATAAACCAAAATAAAAAATAATAAACCACTGTGTAATAATTTGCAGCGTTTTTCCTTCTACAATTTTCAATTAAGTGTTTTTGGTTTATTATTTTCAATAATAAGCCTTTGGAATCGAGCAAGAAAAAAAAATTTTTAACCCCCCCTCAAAATTTGATGTTTTACGTTTCAAGGTACGTAGAATACGAAAATCGAATAAAAAAATTTCCGTCCGTCCGCCGTACGCCGTACGCCGTACGCGGCACTTTTCTTAGCAACACTGGACCGATTTGGTTCAAATTTGGTATATGGGCTCCATTTGGGGTCTAGTTGTGCCGCGAAGCTTTTGGTTGATGTAGGTCACTTCTAAGGGGTGAAAATTAAGGGTTGAAATTTTCAAGAGTGCCCTAGCTCGAAAACTCTCGAAATAAAGGTATCGTTTTTTCACCAATTTTAAATAGTATCGAATTTTTAAAAATTTTTGAGACCACCCGGAGCTCTGTAGGACAAACCGTTCGGTCCCTACGAGTACTTGAAGGTTTTCCTTCGATAAAACAGAATCATGAGTGTGAATCGCAAAAGAGGTCTAATCTCCATTCAAATTTTATCGGACTAAAATGCGATCGCTGTTCATTTCTTCGATTTGTTTACTGTTTTGCCTTCTGCGTAACCAGTAATCAAATTTCCATATTAAGCTTTCTATTTTTCCAATCGAGTGTGAAGCGTTTAGTTCTTTCTAATAAACTTGATTGTGAAGGTGTGAAGCCAGTATGGTGTGGTAGGTAGTACCTAGCTGGTAGGTAAAAAAAAGTTGGTAGGTAAAAAAAATGTTGGTGGGTAAAAAACGCTGCAAATCATTGCTCAAAGGCTTCTTCATTCTTCAGATCACTGATCAGCTGAGTGAGCTCCAAAGCCATTTTCAATCCTATTGAATGGAAGTGCTCTTCCAGGCGTCTCCTGCATTCGAGGAGATCTTCTTCACTCCTCAGATCACTGATCAGCTGAGTGAGCTCCAAAGCCATTTTCAATCCTATTGAATGGAAGTGCTCTTCCAGGCGTCTCCAGCATTCGAGGAGATCTTCTTCACTCTTCAGATCACTGATCAGCTGAGTGAGCTTCAAAGCCATTTTCAATCCTATTGAATGGAAGTGCTCTTCCAGGCGTCTCCAGCATTCGAGGAGATCTTCTTCACTCTTCAGATCACTGATCAGCTGAGTGAGCTCCAAAGCCATTTTCAATCCTATTGAATGGAAGTGCTCTTCCAGGCGTCTCCAGCATTCGAGGAGATCTTCTTCACTCCTCAGATCACTGATCAGCTGAGTGAGCTCCGAAGCCATTTTCAATCCTATTGAACGCAGGAAGCTTAAATTTGAGAGGGAAGGTCAAGGGAGAATACAGATGGTGGTAGGTGCTATTGATGGAGAACCAGTGATCTATACAGAAGGGTGATCTATACAGAAAATAATAAACCTTTGAGCAATGATTTGCAGCGTTTTTATCTCTCTAACAAAAAAAGATAGAGCCCCAAAAGGAGGATTTTTTTGGAGGTTTTTACTTTAAACAGATTTTGTTTCGATTTTCAGATTCTTCCCAGGTATATTGAAATACCAAACAGCAAATTTTGAGGTATGTTTAAATAATATTGTTTTTTCGATTCTAAAGGTTCATTTTAAAAATGAAGGTATAAACCATTATCATAGTAGACCAAAATAAAGTTCAGTATGGTGTTCCCACCATATCGGTTATGTTTTAATGGTTGTGCGCTCCTCATGGTTGGTTGTCGCTTCCCTCTTACAAAAAAACAGAACTAAGTATCTTGTGGTTTCGCTTGAGTGATATTACATCCGTAGTTTGTGGTGTTTGAATAATTTTGAAATTACACGTTAGGTACTCTGCGGCCCCACGAGGAAGCTCCGGCTCATCCCCAGCTGCAATTCAAACAGAAAAGAGTAGTTGTGTATCGGCCTCCCTCTCTTTCCAGGCCGTTCTAATAATAGCACTCCGAAGGAAGGAATCCTCCCAGGACTGCTTTTCTCAAAGTCCCTCTCCCAAAGCGACCTCCCGGGAATCCCTGCAGAATTGGATGTACCGCAAGATGCGTCCAACTAGAAGAAGTGGTGCATAATAATAACTGGTATATCGACGCAATTAGCGGGATTCGAACTCTTCCGAGTCAAATGCGTCCTCCTATACTTGGCAATTTTTTCTTCTTCTTCGGTTTTTTCGTGATTTTTTTCTTTGCACCATCAGGCGCCGTTTTCCCGACATAATGGGCAATGAACGGACCCCGTAGACGGCGCCAAGCGGACAGGACGACCGGTCGCTCCGGATTAGCGGCTAAAAAAAGGACAGGAATAGAAGACGCTCTCTACGTCTCTCGACCACTCTTTTCCTGTGTTTATATCGCCACTTTCTTTGATGACTTCTCTTTTTAAAGCTCCCATCCACAGGAATCATCCGTCTAGAGGTCATCATCTCCTTGCTGGTTTCTGTGGAAGTAAAAGAGCCTCGTCACTTGCCACCCCGGTAAGGACTCAAACCTACCTAGGGCTGGGACATCCATGACGATGTCAGTATTTCTTAGGAACATCGATATCGGTTAAACCTCGTATGAAAAACATCGATATCGATAATATCGTAGGGTAAAACAACGATGTTTTTAGCAAACGGGAAATTTAATTCAATTGTCAACTTTTTTTCTTTTTTAACTGGATAACCAACTCCATTATGTTAAATCTGATAAATTTTTCTGTTTTTTCGTACACTTCTTCTTTCATTTCAATATCCCATTCCTTTCACATTTCAATTATTTTTCAAGCATGCAATTTGATGTCTTTTTAGGACGTCCCACAGTAAGACTTGGGCGTCCTTATGCGATCGATCTGGGATGAAGGAGGACAACACTCAACAGAAAAAAAATAACCACACAATAATCCGTTTTAGACCATTCTGAATCCAAATCCGCGAAAAAAACCATAGGTGAATGTCTGTGTGTGTGTGTGACAAAATCTTGTGTCGTCTGCCCAGCCCTTAGTTCTCAACCGATTTTCGTGGTTATTTTTTTGTTCGTCGCGGAAAACTATCTAGTTGTGCACTACGGCGTCGGAATTTTGAATTTTACCTTTTAAGGGGGGGAAAGGGGGGGTTAATGCTCAAAAACGTGCGTTTTTGGGCATAATCTAGTGTCGTCTGCCCAGGCCTTAGTTCTCAACCGATTTTCGTGGTTCTTTTTTTCTTCGACGCGGAAAACTATTTAGTTGTGCACTGCGGCGTCGGAATTTTGAATTTTGCTTTTTAAGAGGGGGAAAGGGGGGGTTAATGCTTAAAAAACGTGCGTTTGAGGGGGTAATCTTGTAAAATCTGCCCAGGCCTCAATTTCCAACCGATTCGCGCGTTTCTTTTTTTCTTTGACTCAAATAACTCCCGAGTTGTACATAATTTCACCAGAGTACCAAAATTCGCATGGGGAGGGGATGAGTGGGGGATAATATTCACAAAATATCCGATTTTTCAATATTTTGGCTCCGTTACTGCTCACGAATTTTACCCAACCTTTGAAATTGAGGAAAAATTCTCATTATACCTCCGGATTTTCATGAATAATTCATGAAATAGAGAATAATTATTATTCTCTGTACCACCATGGAACTAATAGTGGTGCCACCGTGGCGCCAGGACACCATAAACCGCATATTTCGTGGGTTTTTTTTTTGTGTTTCACCTTGAATACGGATGCGAATCTCGACGGACCGCCTACTGAAACTAATAGATGAAAGTTCAACGTTACGACGTATTTCCGCTTTGGTGCCAGACTGGCACCATTGGAGGAGGGGGGGGGGGGTGAATTCGAATTTGCATGTTGAGTATCGTAGATCATGGATTTTGAAATGCTCTTCAGATTCGAGGCTCCCTTGCCGCTGGAAATGTTATGGTGGATAATGGCGAGGGGGGGGGGGGGGAGGTGGATAACTATTTCTTGCCTGAAGTAATAAATGAATTACATCGTGTGAAGCAGTTTTATCGCTTACCAACTGGTTAAACTGATCTAATGCTTATCCAATGGGACGTCCCCTGGAATGCATGCATTACTAAACAATATGTTTTCTTTTATGATTTTACTTTGGCGCATGGACTCGAAAAGCGTTTTCCTATTGATTTATTGTAATTAAGTATCTTGTTATATAAATTGATGAATGAAAGATATGAGGTGTTCTTCTAATTCCAAGTAAATTCAATGAAGTTATCTGGTTTGGAGTTTGGATTTTTCTGGTTTCCTTGCAGTACCTAGTTGATAAAATTTATCAAACGATGTTATCAGACCATCTCCTCAATATATCGATAACATCGTACTGAAACATCGAGAGTAAAAAATCGATGTTACCAGCAAAACGATGTTTCTATATTACCGATATCGATATCCCATCCCTTAACCTACCTAGTAAGATAACTATGGATATGTGTGAAGAGCCTGCAACCGAATCAGTCTCAATATCTTTGAGCTGTTCCTCAATCAAAGCTAATAATGCAAAGATGCCTATGACCATAGCAATGTTCATAGTCAATGGTGTTCAAACCACTAAGGTAGACAATGGGCTGGTGTCGTGCCGAAGTATTTCGGAATTGTCCACTTTCCAGTTTAATTATATTATGGGTTTTATTATATCATCCTCTGATAATTTCCACTTTCAACAAGCATTTGACACAAAAGTGATTGCCACGAAACTGCTACGGAAGTAAACGGTTACAGTTAGCCATAGAATTTGGAATTTTTTGGTTCGAGTTTTCGAACTGATCAGAGCAATAATAGAAAAAAGCGATGCAAATTATTACACAATGGTTTATTATTTTTCTATATAGATCACTCGTCTACAAAGCCAACAAGCATCCAACATGAAGAAATCATCGCTCGCATTTCGGTCAGCGAAATGAACGGAATTAGGAGATTAGGCCTCTTTTGCGATTCACACTCGTGTTTCTGATTTATCGTAAGTAAAACCCTTAAATTCTCGTAGGGAGCGAACGATTTGTCCTACAAATCTCCGCGTGGTCTCAAAAAATTCTAAAGAATCTTAAATTGAAGGAAAAACAATACCTTTATATCAAAATTTTTTGAGTTAGGGCGTTTTCAAAATTTCAAAATTGATTTTGGAACCCTTAGAAGTGACCTACATCAACCAAAATCTTCGGGGCACAACTAGACCCCAAATGGAGCCTACATACCAAATTTCATCAAAATCAGTCAATGCTAAGTGGCAAAAGTGCCGCGTACGGCGAACGGACGGCCACATTTTTATTCGATTTTTGGATTCTACGTACTTTGAAACGTAAACCATCAAATTTTGAGGGGGTGTTAAATTTTTTTTTCTTGGTCGATTCCAAAGGTTCATTATTGAAAATAATAAACCAAAACGAAATTCTTGATATGAAACATGAACTTAACCATTAATTCGATTATTTCTCACATTTAGAAACAAGGACATGAAACATGAAACGTGGACATGAAACAAGGACGTTTAGAATGTTTTGGTTCGATTTTTCGTACCGATCAGTGCAATAATAGGTTGGTGCCTACCTAAATTCTTGATATGATACTTGAACTTAACAATAAATTCGATGATTTCCTTCATTTAAAAACAAGGACTTGAGGATTTTTTCGATTAGATAGGTAGATTTTACAGAATATGTTCCATGGGTTTTTCTGGTTGGACCCTAACGAAACTCTTCAGTAACTATTCTGAAATTATTTCCCAGATAAGTACCCTCCAAAATCGAAATTCGAGATTTCATCTCGAAATATTGTGTGCAGGAGTAATAAAAATTATAGGTAATATTTTTGGAGCCTAACCTCAAATGTGAGTGATCTCAATATCGCTGCAAATTAATTTCCTTGTCATTTCACTCGCGCAAAACGTAAGTAAACCCTTCGGATTTCTTGGTTTATTATTTTCAATAATTAACCTTTGGAATCAACCAACAACAAAAAGTTAACCCCCCTCAAAATTTGTGAGTTTACGTTTCAAAGTAGGTACTTAAAACCCTAAAATCGAATGAAAAAATTTCCGTCCGTCCGGCGAACTCAGCACTTTTCATAGCAACCAAGGACCGATTTGGTTGAAATGAGGTATATGGGCTCAATTTAGGGTCTAGTTGTGCCGCGAAGCTTTTGGTTGATGTCAGTAACTTCTATTTTTTTTAAATCAGCCAAGTAAACGTGCCCATTATTTGCTCGTATCCTTAACGTGATCGGGTAGGTGGCTATTGAAATTCCAATTTCCTCAATATTCTTACAAGTTTGAACAAAATCTGAGAATTATTTATTTACATAATGCTGTTCAGAGATATTTACGTTTGCTCAAAATACAATTATTCTCAGTAAAATGAAATTTATAGGAGACCAACTACGGTCCCAACCCGATCTCATTGGCTACAATGAAGAAGGCAGTTACAAGCATGATAGATAACTTTGCAGCACAAACTCCATAATTCCTCACTGACGCTGCAAGACCCCAATGACGAACAAATAACGATTTTATTAGTTGTTCTGAATATTGAATCATATTACCAAGGTTTAGGTGCCTATTGTCTAGGGTAATGATGATGACTTGATGGTTATTGATCACAGATCATAAATAAATTAGTGCCTTGACATCTATTACTGTTGGAAGAAGACGAAGACCGTTGGGTTCACCCAGGAGCAAAGTTGTTAACTAATAATTACTACTCGATGTTATGCGATAATGATCTCCACGTCTCCTATCATCTTGACATTTTTAGCAAGGAATGTACAACTAGATGACCTTGAACTATCATGGGAAGTGAAGAAGAGGGATGCAAACTAAGATAGATCGACCTTTCCAGCTAATATACTTAAATGATTGGATGTAACGGTATGAAAAGTCGAGTGAGCTCGCAACAAGTATCAGTTTATATCACAAATAGCCACATCTAATCATGTATAGAAAAGGTAATAATGAAAGGAAAAATCCTGAACAGCCTGAAGACTCGTTAACTATTTTAATTACTACTGAATCAGCCTGGAGACATTGATAGCTTCATCAATTTCGTATCATTGCCTGTACCTACACTGGGCAAAAACGCTGCAGATTATTGCCCAAAGGTTTATTATTTTCTGTATAGATCACCCTTCTGCATAGATCACTGGTTCTCCATCAATAGCACCTACCACCATCTGTATTCTCCCTTGACCTTCCCTCTCAAATTTCAGCTTCCTGCGTTCAATAGGGTTGAAAATGGCTTCGGAGCTCACTCAGCTGATCAGTGATCTGAAGAGTGAAGAAGATCTTCTCGAATGCTGGAGACACCTGGAACAGCACTGATCAGCTGAGTGAGCTCCGATGCCATTTTCAAACCTATTGAACGCAGGAAGCTGAAATTTGAGAGGGAAGTTCAAGGGAGAATACAGATGGTGGTAGGTGCTATTGATGGAGAACCAGTGATCTATGCAGAAGGGTGATCTATACAGAAAATAATAAACCTTTGGGCAATGATTTGCAGCGTTTTTATCGAAGTTTTTATTTTTAATTTGAAATTAAAAGAGAAAAATTGATGGACTGTTGGAAAGCCGACAATTTGAGCATGTTTTTTTTCGAAGAGCGCTCTTAGAAATAGGAAGGGATTCAGAGTAAGTTTGCTTTTTGACTTATTTATCGAAAATAATAAACCAAAAGTATTCAATGTATTGATATTTTCTCGTACTCTCCAATAGCTCCACACTTGCTCTGAAGTGCGTTTAGTTTTTCTTACCCTGCACATCATATTTATGTCACAGTAACTTCTATGAGTTGTTTTATCTTCTATGATTTATTACAGTTGTACGTCAATGCAAAGGTACGTGGACATTTTATGAGGTATGGATCAATTTATCTCAATCAACTATTTATGGAACCGTTAGACTCAAGAATTCATACGGTCCCTAGATCCATCATTAGGATAGTGCATCATAAGAAGAGGCCTTCAAAGGAAAAATCGGGTCGAGTTCATTTTAGGTGGGCGAACTCCACGTGTCCCCCACGTAGCTAATGGCGATGGCTATCAGAAACTCAGGTTTGATGGGTCCTCTCACGAGCGTCAAAAGTCAAAGGTACGAGGAAAAAAATTATACACGCTTTTGTCCCACATTTACGTCAGAAGGAATTCTCGTTCATGGATGAGAGTCTAAAAATACGTAGGTATCTATTAATTCGGTCCTATGACCGTAAGAGCCGCCCGTTCCACTTCTCGTGATTGATCGGTTGTTTCCTTCCTCGTGGATCCTACATCAATCAACCACCACTATTCCTTCGGGATGCATCTCTTCTCCGTGGTGGTGTTCCATGTAAGAAAACCGATGAGCCCACTCCGAGACCCGCTATTCTGACTGCTAACAGTATTTTCACCGATATCGGTCGAACAAGGTAACCTCCATCGCACGGGTGCATAATGATACCTGAGTACCTCGTCTGTCAAGATGAGTAATCGATTGGGGTCCCTCCCGGGGGTTCGAAATTCAATTTATTATGTTCATTTGATCGATATAGTTTCGACTGAGCTCCTGGAACTTCGATATGTATCATGAAGTCATAATGGTACGTATTATGAACAGTCTGAACCCTCTCAACCTCAGCGTATCCGCCAGCTCTACCACAAGTAATTGCGTGAGAACAGTATCTACTCGTTGTTTAAATGAACCCTTATTATTTATCAAGTACAGGTTTTGTACTCAGATAATTTGTATCACACAGTAATCACATGGCTGCAATATTACTATCCATACCACCTGCGCCAACAAAGCTTCTTCCAGCCATGGTCAATGTCAGAGCTACTCCTGATCCTCTGCAAAATACGAATACTGTAGAAGAAATCTCAGATATTTACTTAGGAGTAATCTCAAGTTCTCAATTTTCTTCGTTACCAAAAGAAATTGTACATTATTTTGATAGATACAATTACACCTAGAGTTGTGCTTACCTCGTAAGTCATATTAGGTCCCTCATATATGAATAAGTTCCTATTTATAGGTATACATGAGAACTTCCGCTTCACCAGGGAGTTCTGACATTTGGCTCTATCTAGAACACAACAAAGAAGAGACCAGCTCAAAATCGTACTTTCGAATGGGTGAATAAATTAACACTGTTGACGAAGTCATTGATTTTTCAAAAACTTCTGACAGAATTCAACATCAAAATTCAATGTCGATTTTGTTTTTTCATGTTTTGCAAAAATACTTTACCAAATGTTACTCTTTGGTTATAAAAAAGATTCGCTATCCGTTGAAAGGATACCTTTTTTTATTGTTGAATGAATATTTTCGCAGAGTAAATAGACTGGCGCCTATCGCAAATCTATGCAGGAGCCATGGGCAGGAGAGGGGCACGTAAAAGGCTTCTCTTCGACCACAGGTAGGCTGATCTATTGTAACACTGTTGAACGGCCAAGAGCCGCTATTCTCATAAAAAACAAAGTGAAATTCTTACCAATGTATGAATTTATTTCCAGAGATCTGGTGGCAGTAGTCCTAGAGGAGAGAGTTGGGGAGGGTGTTCTCCGCACTGTAGTGGCGAGCGCCTATTTCCCTGGTAATGAAGAGTGTGCTCCTCCACTAGAAGTAAAGAAAATGATGGAATACTGCCAAGAAAATAGCTTCCATTACTTGGTTGGCTGTGATGCAAACGCTCACCACCTTGTCTGGGGAAGCACAGACACCAACATGCGTGGTGAGTCACTGTTTGACTTTCTAACAGCATGTGGATCGGTGGTGGTAAATGTGGGGTCAACTCCTACGTTTGTTACTAGAGCTAGAAGTGAAGTTCTGGATATTACCTTTGCCAGTCCTTTCTCTGCTGCAAGAATAAAGGACTGGCAGGTTCTGAATGAAATTTCAATGTCAGATCACAAAATAGCCTTTGAGCTTATGAATTCACGAACATATAGTGAAACATACCGAAACCCCAAAAATGCAGATTGGATTCTATATCGAGCCCTGTTGGAGGACGAGCTCGCTGGGATGGATGTGGTAATCCAAACAACTGCAGATCTGTTGTAAACTCTGTAAGTGCAGCAATTCTCAGTAGCTATGAGGAATGCTGTCCGGTTAAAACCAGAACAACAAACCGAAACGTCCCATGGTGGAATAATGAGCTAAACAAGCTCAGGAAAACAACGAGGAGACTTTTCAACAGAGCTAAGAGCAGTGGGGCTTGGGAGGCCTACACCACAGCCCCGACTGCTTAAAACAAGGCCTTGCGAAAAGCCAAGAGAAAATCCTGGAGAGACTTCTGTGAGGGCATGGAGGACCAGCCGACTGTGGCCAAAACTCAGAAGATTCTCTCCAAGGAGAGGCCCATGCCCTTGGGCTGTATCCAAAAGACAGATGGGGTGTTCACTAAGAGTGCTAAGGAGACCCTGGAAGTGCTCCTGGAGACGCACCGATCTTCTCTGCTTTGCCAAAAAGTGGGGAGAAGGGGTTTTCAGTAAACCCTTCTTAGTAGGCTAATACAGCCTGGAGGCACTCCACAATAGATCTTGTTGGTCGCAGTGGAAGGAGTTTGTATATCAACTCAATTAAGACCTCCTACTCTTTAAAAAAATCGCAAATCTAGTTGCTGACCGCCTGGCAGGAACTCCCACAATATCCGCAACCTGCTTCTTTTCTTCGAACTTAGTGGTGCTCCATGGAAGAACATTGTTCAGAAAATATGGATTGTGAGATGCAGAAATAAAGTTATACGACAACCCGAATTGAGTACCTCCTCTTTCGCGCGCCTTTGGCGCGTTGAAGTCGGTCAAAAATTAATCGCATTTTTCACAAATAATTCCGTTTTATTTAATTTTAACACAGAATGTGTTTTTGCGATGACCTACCGAAAAAAAATCGTCACGAAAAAGCGACAGAAAAAACCGTTACGCGCCTTTTATAATGATTTTCACGTGCAACCAAGCCGTTGGTAAGGAAATAGAACTCCCGCAGTGTTCATTGCACAGAAATTGTTCACCATTCGTTGGAAAGCTCTCAATTTATATAGTATTTTTCTTGTAGTTACATATTTATTTATATAACATTTATAGGGTTTTAGACCAAATTAAATGTCTAACAATTATTTATTTTATTATTGCCAAAGACTCCACATTTATTATTGTTGTTTTTTATTTAACGGATGACTAGCATCGCAAAAACACATTCTGTGTTCCTATGATTTCATACAGAGTATGGAAAAAGAAATAAACCGGGGGGTGCAGGGGGGCGGAGCCCCCCGCCGAGGCGCAAAGCGCCGAGTTTTAATAGTTATTATAATATAATATTATTTTTTGTTTACAAAAAAGTTTTATTTAATTTTTTAATAGTTATTATAATATAATATTATTTTTGTTTACAAAAAATGTTATTTTTTGTTTACAAAGATCTAGTTGGTGACGAGATTATTTACAAGTTAAAAACAACTGGCGATTAATATGCGTGTTACACTCAGGTTTTTTCGCTTTTGAAAAATTTTGGTTCCGTATCTGTCAGTTTATTGAAGACTTATTTCTCCTTTCTGGTGAAACCATACTGAAACATGGTAGAATTTTGATGACATTTTCAGGAAATATTTAGGTTAGTGTGAGCCAGTCTCCTATATGTTTCAATGCCTACGTCTAATATGCTAATGGTTTAATAGTGTTATGGGCAAATTAGCGAACTTCCTTGAAACTGCTATTTCTCCGTCCCTAACATTGTGTTCATCCTGTACAGTTGAACTTCGTAGCTAGCTCAAGAATTGTGAAATTTCAAAGGTGGAGGACCTGGGCCTGAATCATGATTGGAATGATGGATCGTACAAAGAAAGTAGGTCGACATTATTTGGGAGACTTAAATTAGGTGAAACAAGTGTTTGGAGAAATGAAATAACGGGTCGACCATTTTCACATTATACCGACTCCTTTTCTCATGGAATCGGAGAACAATAAATGAGAGTTTGGAAGTGGTTTTTGCTAAGGACGTCAGACCAGTTTCGGCCGAGTTTCCATACAGAAATGCCGGACGAAATTCCGCATCCCGAAAATGACCGGCTTGGCGGGGAGAAATCGTAGTCTCTTGACCTCCCACGACAACAAGAGTCGAGCACGTGGGAATCGGTCGGAGACGATGGAAAGAAAAAAAAAAACTGGAAGACGAGCGGCGAGTGGCAAAAAAAGTCTCACCTTTAGTAGTAAAATTCTCTTCCTTCAGGAGACTTCTGCGACCCATTTGGAAGACTTCCAAATGAGGGGTGTTTCCCCTCGTGGAGTTGGACGGAGTTTTGCTCGTCTTGGCGGAACTCGGGTTTCACACGGGCAGCAAGGCCGCTGCCAGAACTGCACCTGAATCAATCGTACTTGCTCTGCAACTAGTTCGAATTGAGTTCACCAGCTGCCCCGCTCCCTCTTGATTACGATTCCCTGTGAATTGAGTCCAGAACAGAACGATAACACTGTCCAATAAAATACATTCTCGAGTAAAATTTCTGGAAGGGAGCCTCGTATGGAAATAAGAGTCGAGGACAGTTTTCTACAATGTAGTTATGGATAAATTGCCATATTGTCTATTTTACCATAAAGATTCGATATTTTGCTACCTCCAGTCATATTAAAATTTCTTGACTTTAAGCCAAGAGTGTATCTGGCATAGAACTCAACACTGATATCAAATCGGCCTTTTTATAATAGTTATCTGGCTTATTATTTTCAATAATTTACCTTTGGAATCGAGCAAGGGAAAAAAGTCTGCCAAGTGGGTGTGGCACATAGCTTCCTTGTATCCATAACCCGATTATATTGATGATCCGATGCATAGTTTAGTTATTCTCAAACATCAATCTCAAGTACCTTGCACTACCCGTATAGGGGATTATCTACACGTCAACACGCACAATCTCTGAAAATTTCCCTGGAAATTTCATAAATCAAATGGGAAATGTAGAAGTTATGGCTGTCACAAGGAAATACACGTTTGCGCATGCGCAGTAGCATATCGGTCTAAGGACAATGATTTTCATAGGGGGCCATCTACACGCCACCCTCATAATCCCGGAAAATTTAATCGAAATCGGATGGAAAATTTGGAAGTTATGGTTGTTACAAGGATTTCATTACAGACACACAGACAGACAGACACGGAGCCAAAATTGTTCAGAAAGATCTGAAACGTAAAACGCAAGTGGACATTTTGATTTTGGAGAACTTTTTTTTCAACCTTAATAAGTGAAAACAAAGCTTCCGTTACCTTGGTAGACTCGGAAGCAATACAACCCTCGCCCAAACTTAGAAGGTTTACGATTCGAGGTATGCAGAATCCCAAAATTGAATAAAACATTATTTTCCGTCGGTATGCCGCGGCTCACTGTACACCGTACTTCGCCCTGTTTCCGTTGACCAATTTTGATGAAATTTGGTAAATCGGCTCCATTTGGTTACTGTCAGTAAATTCTAAGGGATAATCAGCGGGGGAGGGGAACCTTTCCAAATTTCCCTTTTTCAAAAACTTCGATATACAAGAATTGTTTTTTCATCAACTTTTTTACACTACCCAGACCAGTGTAGTTTTTTTAGATTCCGGCCTCAAACTACCTTCAAATTTAGAAAAAACGCTGCAAATCATTGCTCAAAGGTTTATTATTTTCTGTATAGATCACCCTTCTGTATAAATCACTGGTTCTCCATCAATAGCACCTACCACCATCTGTATTCTCCCTTGACCTTCCCTCTCAAATTTCATCCTCCTGCGTTCAATAGGATTGAAAATGGCTTCGGAGCTCACTCAGCTAATCAGTGATCTGAAGAGTGAAGAAGATCTCCTCGAATGCTGAAGACACCTGGAATAGCACTTCCATTCAATAGGATTGAAAATGGCTTCGGAGCTCACTCAGCTGATCAGTGATCTGAGGAGTGAAGAAGATCTCCTCGAATGCTGGAGACGCCTGGAAGAGCACTTCCATTCAATAGGATTGAAAATGGCTTTGGAGCTCACTCAGCTGATCAGTGATCTGAGGAGTGAAGAAGATTTCCTCGAATGCTGGAGACGCCTGGAAGGGCACTTCCATTCAATAGGATTGAAAATGTCTTCGGAGCTCACTCAGCTGATCAGTGATCTGTAGAGTGAAGAAGCCTTTGAGCAATGATTTGCAGCGTTTTTTACCCACCAACATTTTTTGCTTCCTCACTACCGAAGGTAGGGAAGCTTTGTATTCGTGAAAGAAGTGAAAAAAAAAATGTCCTCCAAAATCAAAATTTCCACTTGCTTTTTGCGTTTTAGAGCTTCCCGAACAATTTTGGTTCCGTGTCTGTCTGTCTGTCTGTCTGTCTGTCTGTCGGTCTGTCGGTCTGTCGGTCTGTCTGTGGTCAATCCTTGTCCCGGGCAAAACTATACTAACCTGTGGTCCGATTTTGATGAAATTTTCAGGGATTGTGCGGGTTAGGTCCTAGACGGTCCCCTATAAATTTCAGCACCTTCGGATCAGCTGAGTGAGCTCCAAGGCCATTTTCTCTCCTGTTGAACGCAGGAAGCTGAAATTTGAGAGGCAGGGTCAATGGAGAATGCTGAAGGTGCCTGAGTGGTCACTGATCAGCTGAGTGAGCTCCAAGGCCATTTCCTCTCCTGTTTTTCGCCAACTGATTCTATACGTCCATGTTACAATGAGTGAGGAAGCTATACTGCCCACCCAACTTGGCAGACATTTTTACCTACCAACTTTTTTTTACCTACCAGCTAGGTACTACCTACCACACCATACTGGCTTCACACCTTCAAAATCAAGTTTATTAGAAAGAACTAATCGCTTCACACTCGATTGGAAAAATAGAAAGCTTCATATGGAAATTTGATTACTGGTTACGCAGAAGGCAAAACTGTATACAAATCGAAGAAATGAACAGCGATCGCATTTTAGTCCGATAAAATTTGAACGGAGATTAGACCTCTTTTGCGATTCACACTCATGATTTTGTTTTATCGAAGGAAAGCCTTCAAGTACTCGTAGGGACCGAACGGTTTGTCCTACAGAGCTCCGGGTGGTCTCAAAAATTTTTAAAAATTCAATACTATTTAAAATTGGTGAAAAAGCGATACCTTTATTTCGAGAGTTTTCGAGCTAGGGCACTCTTGAAAATTTCAACCCTTAATTTTCACCCCTTACAAGTGACCTACATCAACCAAAAGCTTCGCGGCACAACTAGACCCCAAATGGAGCCCATATACCAAATTTGAACCAAATCGGTCCAGTGTTACCAAGAAAAGTGCCGCGTACGGCGGACGGCGTACGGCGGACGGACGGAAACATTTTTATTCGATTTTCGTATTCTACGTACCTTGAAACGTAAAACATCAAATTTTGAGGGGGGGTTAAAATTTTTTTTCTTGCTCGATTCCAAAGGCTTATTATTGAAAATAATAAACCAAAAAGGCAATTTCATGGTGAGCAATTGGTGTTGAGTTAAAACCAAGTCTGGGCACTCGGTAGTATTTTTCCGATGTTGATAAAATTAATTTTAAAATATTTCCACGAAATCGGTCTACGTTAATTAAGTCCGAAGTTAATTAGTCCGAAAATCGGACTATTTCTTGTAGTTGAGTTTTTCCTCTCATAGAACAATATGGATCTATAAAACACCAACTGTAATAATAATTTATAATGCTATGAAGACCACTTATGAATTTTGCAATACGAAACATGGATTTTACAATCATGTTGTGGTTATTTCGAATTGTCAAATATCAACATGGTTAGAAGAAGGTTGATGATGTTTCCTATTTTGTTAATTTTGCGCTTTTTCACTCGTCATACCATGGCGCCACTGATCAGGTCGTGAAATCAATCAATCAGCGTGTTCCAGCCCCCAAACTAACCTTCACATTTTTGTTAACTTCGAGTAATTGATCGTGAAAAATGTATGTTCAAGGAAAAGCAATTACGAGAGTCAGCATACACAACTTGACACTCCAGCGTTATGGCTAACCAGTAACCAGCGATTATATGTATTAGGTTTTTTAAAATTAAGTTGTAAGCGTTTAGACGTTAATCTTGAGTTATCTCGTATAGTAATATGCTAGACAAGGGATTGACTGAGTACAGAACAGGACTCAAAATTTTTGATAAGGCTTTGAAATGCATAATGCGGGTTCAATATTTTTGAAGGTAATGCTATTCTGAACTCTTCCTGTAACTGTGATTTACCGGAACGCTGTGAAAATTTACGGTTTTGTACAACCATCAGTGAGGTCCGCCGGGAAAAAAATGGGACGCAGCTCTACCAGCTGGTACGAGTATCTTCCATGACCTTTAAGAGGCGACTGCACTCCCAAACCTCTTAGACACTCTGTGGAAGACGGTTGAGGTTCGCTACATTGTTCGAAGAGAAAAACAAGTTAGTAAACAGGTTTGCTCAAGTAAGCTGGAATATGCGCCTTTCATGATCTTTTCAGGTGTGTTTTGGATAACAATGAAACCATTGGATAAAACCGCACAAGAGAAGGTTTGCCTCAGAACCAATATACAGTAAAACGCTTAGTGGAATGCTGTTGGATCATGGATATTATGGAACTGTGATATTGTGGAAGAAGGAGAAATTTATTGCGGGCATTGGAAGTCGGTTTATAAAAAAGGAAAAAAAGAAGAAATAGGAAAAAAGGCACCTTGATCCATACACATCTCTCCGTGATAGGTGCTCGACGCTTCGTTTTCTTATTGAGTCGGCGAGCTCGAGTCGGCGAGATGAACTTGACTCTGAGAGCGTTCGAACGGCAGCAGGAAGGAGACGACGCGTCTTGCGGGGCGGAGCTGGACGGGTTGTCCCTGTATAGCAATGTCAGGATCCACCGACGGACCTGGAATGTGCGGATGATGACCTCTAAGGGAAGTTCAGATCAGAAACGTAGAAACGCACCAGAGATTTACAAAATTAAATGAATTTAGAATTCGAGAACAAATTGTATTTCTCAATTAAAGCATGTAGTCAGAAATTGCATTCCATCGTTACTCCAAAAAATGTTAGAGTGCAAAATTTAAATTTTAGTTGTTTCAAAATCATGTTTTGATTTTATAAAGAGTATGTCTTTACGGCGGTTATTTGGTTTGAGACGAATCTCGAGCGATATGGGTCATACTTCCATTTCGTTGGAAATTGAATTCCCATTTCCATAAAATGAAAATCAAGAATTGCTTCTCCCTTTTTTCGTGAATCCCTCCAAAAGACGCTCACGTAAACTTGGTTCATAGAAATGCGTTAGTAAGGAGATATATCTCCATACATCTATGACCATATATATATATGCCCATATATCTCATAGATATGAACATATATATATGCCCATATATCTCATAGATATGACCATATATCTCATAGATATGACCATATATATATGACCATATATCTCATAGATATGACCATATATATACGACCATATATCTCATAGATATGACCATATATCTCATAGATATGACCATATATCTCATAGATATGACCATATATATATATTTTTTAAATAAGAATGCATTTATTTTTTTAATAAACATACAATCTGATCCATTAACACATAAATAAATTAAATGTTATTGTAAATGTTGCATGTTAAATTTATCTGTAAACTGTTAAAATTGCTAAATGCTACACCCTCGGAAAGACAGAAGTCTTGTGTCGAGGGAGGAGCGTCCAGAGCTACATCACCCCTTGGCAAGAAAAATCTCCCGATATTATCAAATTACAATACAAATTACAATACAATACATTACAATACAAAATTACAAATTACCTACAATACAAAGAAAATGAATCGTCTCTATTTTTACATTTCAATATTATCATACATTTCATATCTCATAGATATGATCATATATATATGACCATAAGACCATATATCTCCATATATATATGACCATGATTAAAAACATTGCAGTACGGGAATTGGGTAATGAGTGAGGGAATTAGATGTGGAAGAATTGGGGTTTGGTGGATTTTCAGAGGCGTACCTCTCTGCATGTCTTGTAAAGAAAAAAGAACAATGGAACACGTATCTCCCTTTGCAAACACTTCAATTGAAGCAAAAATAACATGAATACATTTCATCTAAGTCGAAATACTGATGAATGAGGTAATCAGGTCATTGACTTAACGAATGGTGTCTTGCGTGCATCACATTTTCACATAAACTGAGAAAGGAGGAAGGCTGAGTGCAACAGGTCACCCTAGGATTGACGGGAACTTGTCAATGCTCCTAATACTTCAAAATGTCCTAAAGATACTCCGGTAAGAGCTGGCGCCTTGTTCTTAAAGGCTGCAAATTATTACACAAAGGTTTATTATTTTTCTATATATCTCTCGTCTGCAAAGAACACGGCTTTGCCCTTGTCACCATCTATCAACCGTAGATACTACCTACCTCCCATATATCTACTTAATATGGACGAAGATTAGGCCTCTTTTGTGATTCACACTCGTGTTTCTGATTTATCGTAAGTTCTCCGGGTGGTCTCTTAAAATTCTAAAAATTTAATAAGTACCATTTCAAATTGGTGAAAAACAATACCTTTATTTCGAGAGTTTTTAAGCTAGAGCACTATTGAAAATACCTACCATTAATTTACACCACAAAATGACAACAACCAGAAGCTTCCGGGAACAACTAGACCCCATATAGTGGAGCCCATATACCGAATTTCATCAAAATCGGTCCATGGTAACTAAGGAAAGTTCCGCGTACGGCGGACGGACGGAAAAGTTTCTATTCGATTTTCGAATTCTACGTACCTTGACACGTAAACCAAGAAATTTTGAGGGGGGTTAAACATTTGTTTATGGTCGATTCCAAAGGTTTATTTTCGAAAATAAAAAAACAAAATCAAGTTTGGTACGTGGCGCAAAGAATCGATAGACATTAATGATCCGAACGTGATTCAATTAACAGGATACAGTCTAGGGTATCTTAAAATCCTCGAAAATGTCATCGAAACTTGTCCCTAAATTTCCTAAAATTTTACTACCTTGGACAGACCGACAGACAAACATGGAACAGACATCTGTTTTGAGAAGCTTTAAAAACGGTGGAAAAACATTTTATTAAAAAAAAAAAACTTTTTTACGTCTCAGAAAAATAATTGGGTTTTTACTATCGTACCCAATTTTCTTCCGAGTCCACCAAGGTAGCAGGAAGGATCAGCTTTTGGGAGATGAGCCATTTATTTCGCAAAATTAATCAAAACTCCTGATAGACGAAGGAGATCTAGCTGCTTATTTGGAAAAACCTGCTCCCTTTGCTCTCTCATCCAAGGGTGTTAGTAGATCACTGGACAATTCAAGTGATTTTAAGATCACTTGACCTATAGTAGTTTCGCGGGTTTTTAGGCCGCAACTCCCATTCCGCAGACTATACTTATTATAACTTTCGTTAGACTGTCCTTATATTTTCCTGGTCATTCAATGCCGCCGACCACCCAACATTAGGAATGAAAAACGCTGCAAATTTTTACACAATGGTTTATTATTTTTCTATATTGATCACTCGTCTGCAAAGCCACCAACCATCCAACATGAAGAAAAACATCGATCGCATTTCGGTCAGCTAAAATTTGAACGGAGATTAGGCCTCTTTTGCGATTCACACTCGTGTTTCTGATTTATCGTACGTAAAACCCTTAAATTCTCGTAGGGAGCGAACGGTTTGTCCTACAGAGCTCCGCGTAGTCTCAAAAAATTCCAGAAATTCTACAGAATCTTAAATTGAAGGAAAAACAATACCTTTATATCAAAATTTTTTGAGTTAGGGCGTTTTCAAAATTTCAAAATTCATTTTGGAACCCTTAGAACTGACCTACATCAACCAAAATCTTCGGGGCACAACTAGACCCCAAATGGAGCCTACTTACCAAATTTCATCAAAATCGGTCAATGCTAAGTGGCAAAAGTGCCGCGTACGGCGTACGGCATAGGGTGGACGGCCAAAAGTTTTATTCGATTTTTGGATTCTACGTACCTTGAAACGTAAACCATCAAATTTTGAGGGGGTGTTAAAAACATTTTTTTCTTGGTCGATTCCAAAAGTTCATTATTGAAAATAGTAAACCAAAACCCAACAACAACAACAACCCCCATCTCATCTTTCATGGGTACGAGGATGATTGTGTCTTCTCACCTGTCGGGTATATTTGTCTTTTTTCTGTATCTTGCTCGGTACCCATCAACTTCCTCCATTGTCCAGCCATCTGTGATTCCGGCTCATTGTTCGCGACTCGCTATAAGAAGCCTTTCCTTGGTAGACCCTTCTTTAGCTTGATCGTTCATTAAGATCTTCGTCCTGTTTACCCCGCGGTTTCCGCATTTTCTCCCACATTCTCATACCCCGCCATTTCTCACGCATCTTCTGATATGCTCACAACATTTATCGTTTCATCGAAATACGTTTTTATCGCCTCATGGTCATCTGGAGCTGGAATGAAACAACCAAACACTTAGCTGAAAAATTCTATCATTCTAGGTTTTATAGAAGGTAATTACTCACTGGCCTTCCTGAAAATTGCATGAGAAAATTTATTTCTAATTACGTCCTACATGAAGGGTTTATTTTCTTCGATATTCTTTATTATCTAGGTGTTTATCTTATCATAATTTTATTGTTTGGGTAATGGGAGTGGATGATTAAAAATAACTAAGCAACTGTACAAGAAACGAAACTATAAATTAAGCCCTCGTAGTAAAAATTGAGTTGTAAATTGAGATAAATTTAAGAAAATTAAAAAAAGTATCTATTTTTTAAAGTTGAATTCTGGAAGACAGGTTCAGAAAGATTACCTAAAAGTTCTTTTTCAGCAAATTCAAGCTACTCAAATTAAGAAGAAAAAAATGTCACCAAAGTATCAGTTTTTTGATACTGGCAAAAAAGAAGGAATCCCTATCCCGATACTTTTTTCTTAAAAAAAAAAAAACTATCAAAATTTATCGATACTTTTGTGCATCGATTATTTTAACTCATCCCTACTTGAGGTGGAAGTGGACAAACAAGTGGTGGCAGTAGCAGCTTTTGTTGTTTCAAATGGAAGTTTACTTTTGATGGAGAAGAAGATGATGGTTGTTGTTACACAAACCGAGCGGGGCACGGCACGTTAATTCCGAAATAAAGAGTAATTTGAAGAATTCCCTGAACTAGTAGTTTCCATTCATCACTGAGTAACCTACCCTCAACGTTTTGTTAAAACGCGAAAAAACCCAACAGTTAAACTTCTCCTGTGCCATTAAACGACATTCTATTAAATTTCTGCGTTAAAGCCATTAAATCACTGAATAATCAAGTTTGACTTTTTTTCATCATTTACCAGTAGCAATAATTGAAAACCATCAAATATGAAAATCTTACATTACAAGAGGGTCTTTTTGCCTTTTGAATTCCAGTTAGTGACAGAACGTTCTACTACCCACCTTTTGTTATACTTTTATCTACGACCATTTAGTTCTTTGTGACACTAAATTAAGTCCAGATCGGGGCCTATACAGGGTGTAACACGAGTGGTTCACGATCTTTCTCCCAGGTAGGTATTTTACAACTAATTTCCGTCAAAAAGTGTCTCACGAAATATTTTGGTATCTCCACCCAAAATGCTTTTTTTTCACTTTGAAATTTTTTTTCGTGTTTTTTATCTTTGCTCAATAAATCTATCATAACTTCCTTATTTCAAGAGTTAGCTCAAATTTGAAAATTTTGTTGGAAAGAACGTTAAATTCTCAATTTTTTTATGCTCAATATCTTCTTTTAGGTGGAGTTGAGATGTGAAATCGACGTATGAAAAGCAGAACTAGTCAAAATCTTGAAATCGCTTGTTTTTTCAGTCACCTAGTAACCACATCAATTCTTGACGCAGAATTGTAAAACTTCCCTAAAAACTGCGCCAAAAAATAAAAAAAATAAAAAATAAAAAAATACCTATTTTACAATCGGATTTAAGGGAGAAATTTCTGTTTGAACGCGAAAAAACATGCATTTTTTTCAACGAAATTGACGGTTAGACGGGAGGACTCCGGAGTTCCCACCGTCGCGGCTCCTCCAAAGCACAGAGTCTCACCGTCAAACCGTCGATTTCGTTGGGAAAAATGCACGTTTTCCGCGTTCAAACAGAAATTTCTCTCTTAAATTTGATTGTAAAATGTTTTTTGATTACACCGTTGGAAAGCTGAGACTTTGAAGCAGGTTTTAGGGAAGTTTCACAATTCTGCGTCAGGAATTGATATGGTTACCAGGCGACAGAAAAAAACAAGCGATTTCTAGATTTTGACGAGTTTTGCTTTTCATACGTCGTTTGCAATTCTCAATTCCACTTTAAAAAAAAATGTTATTGGGCATCAAAAAGATTGCAAATTTAACGCTTTTTCCAAAGAATATTTTAGATTTGAGCTAACTCTTGAATTGAGGAAGTTATGGTAAATTTATTGAGCAAAGATCAAAAGCACGAATCAAAATTTCAAAGTGAAAAAAAGGCATTTTGAGTGGGGATACCAAAAAATTTCAGGAGGCACTTTTTGTCGGCAATTAGTAGTAGAACTCGAGGAAGAAAAATCGTGAACCACTCGTGTTACACCCTTGTAGACTATTATAGATCGTGGAGTATGTCCTATGGAATGTGAATTGAAAAAGTCAACCAATATGATAGGTAGCACTTTATAAAATTGTCTCGTTTGAAAATCTTCCAAGTTTTAATTAATTGGAGTGTTAACATCTCTTTTCATATAAAACTTTCCTCTTGACTCAAATACAAGAGTCCATCAACAAAAATTATTAGAGCAATATTTCATTCAGTTCACCCAGGTTCGAATGAATTGTGAATCAACATTGTCCTTTCAACTCGGGAGCCAATTTGGACAATCAATGAAAACAAATATGGTCAAAACTTAGGATAGTGAGCAATTTACAGTACTAGAAGAAAGTAGTGAGAGAAGGTGCATTAGACGTTGCCCGCTAGTCGACTCATTTTGTCGGTATCGGATACCGACCAAACCTTACTGTACATTGACTCAGTTGATGGCTAATTATTTACTGAAGAAAGAGCCGTGAGAGAAATGATTTTTTATCTTTCTTTTTCCATTACCAGCAGCTCGTAACAGTCTCGTTTTCGTGTTTTAATCGCGATGATGAGTCGTTCACACCGTGAGAAAGTTGATCAATAATCACGGTGAGAAAATACAATGTTATTACGGAATTAGAAATACACTGTAAAAAAAATCTGAAGAAATAATGAATTGCCACCCAACAATATGGGAAGTGTAGCATTCACGACACACCAAAATATTGAGTAAGTAAACTACGTCTTGGTCGATTTCAAGTGAAGTATTTTCTGAAAAGCCGTAATATTGTTTATTGATTCTCATGATTGTCTTTGTCTTCTCGCTGAAACCAATTACTGCCTGACAGGTCGAACGGTGTTATCCAAATTGGTTAAAATAACTTTTTTAATTATTTGATCATTTGTCAGTTATGATTTTGGTGTGTGAGAATGGTGATTTTTGAAAAAAAAATATGAATTTTGACTTTGGCTTATTTTTTCAATTTTATAAATGGTTCACAGATTACAGCCACACCTCCTCAAATAAATATATTATAGCTATGAATTGGGTAGTTTTATATGAAGTAATTCATTTATGAATATTGAAAACAGTATTGGCCCAATTGTGCATACTTCCTTGTAGGTACCACTCCAAAATCATTTTTTGATTCTTCACTAGTGCTGTCATCTGTTGAAACTACCTGACTTAATCTTTACTTCATACGTAATTTCACCAAATATTTTGGTTTATTATTTTCAATAATGAACCTTTGGAATCTAGCAAGAGAAATAAAATTGTGATCCCCCCCCCCCCCCCCCCCCAACATTTGATGGTTTACGTTTCAGGGTGCGTAGAAACCAAAATTTTATAACAATTTTTCAAAACGCCCGGGCTTGAAAACTCTCGTTGTACAGTTATTGTTTTGGTTTATTATTTTCAATAATGAACCTTTGGAATCGACCAAGAAAAAAAATTTTTAACACCCCCTCAAAATTTGATGTGCCGTCCGCCGTACGCGGCACTTTTGCCATTCAGCATTGACCGATTTTGATGAAATTTGGTATGTAGGCTCCATTTGGGGTCTAGTTGTGCCCCGAAGATTTTGGTTGATGTAGGTCACTTCTAAGGGTTCCAAATGAATTTTGAAATTTTGAAAACGCCCTAATACAAAAAAATTTGATATAAAGGTATTGTTTTTCCTTCAATTTAAGATTCTATAGAATTTTTTGAGACCACCCGGAGCTCTGTAGGACAAATCGTTCGCTCACTACGAGAATTTAATGTTTGAACGTACGATAAATCAGAAATACGAGTGTGAATCGCAAAAGAGGCCTAATCTCCGTTCAAATTAAAGCTGACCGAAATGCGATCGATGTTTTTCTTCATGTTGGATGGTTGGTGGCTTTGCAGACGAGTGATCTATATAGAAAAATAAAAATAATAAACCAATGTGTAATAATTTGCAGCGTTTTTTTTTTTCGTTATTTTAAATAGCGACCATTTCGAAAAGTTTTTTAGACCACTTGGAGCTCTGTGGGACCAACCGTCTGCGAATGAGGATAACTGATTAATAGCAATAAGAGAATTTCAACCCCCCACACACGAAATTTTATGTCGTACTCTTGCAAAACGAATGAAAAATCGAATTTAGAAACATTTTCTTAGTTCCCATGGACCAATTTTGATGAAATTTGGCAAATCGGCTCCGTTCGGGGTCTAATTGTGCAGGAAAGCTTTTGGTTAGTGTCACAACCAAAAAAGTCTGCCAAGTGGGTGTGGCACATAGCTTCCTCCTTCCTCGTATCCATAGCCCGATTGTATAGAAGATCAGTTGCACAGTAGTTGATCTCAAAACATCAATCTCTAAGTACCTTGCACTGCTCTCTTAGGGGACTCTACATTGTTGGAAAATGTAGAAGTTATGGCTGTTACAATGATTTCACGTTTGCGCATTCGCAGCGACTACCACCAGTTCGGGGGTGATGATTTTCATAGGGGACCATCTACACGCCAATCCGCACAATCCCTGAAAATTTCATCGAAATCGGATGAGAATTGTAGAAGTTATGGCTGTGGCAATGACAGACAGATACACAGACAGACAGACACGAAACAAAAATTGTTCAGGAAGGTCTGAAACGTAAAACGTGAGTGGAAATTTTGATTTTGGAGAACTTTTTTTTTCAACCTTGAAAACTGACAACAAAGCTTCCGCTATCTTGGTAGTCTCGGAAGCAAAATACTGTTATCCGTCAAGGGTTGGACAAAAGATGAGTCAGAAACACGAGTCCGAATCGCTCATACACGTTCGCTGTCGGACCAAAGTTCAGCAGAACAAATGAAATATATTTTGGTTTCTTCGAATAGCATTTAATGTTAACCAGTGTGCTTTCCTAACTACCGAAAATCAAATTTCGTATTGAAGGCGCCCACAACTTTGGGATAACGATGTTTTACTAGTAGGATCTTTTTGTCCATATAAACTTGATTTTTAATCATGCGCGACTCTTTGGTCTCGGTTAGAACTACAAATGGAAAAGCGGCGTTCTTCATGGACGGGTGATCCTTACAGAAAAATAATAAACCGTTGCGTAATAATTTGCAGTCTTTTTTGCCACACTCGGTCGTATCAACCCTATATATGTATAAGGTGGATACGCATTCATTGATTTTATTTAATAAAATCAATTGCCCGTCTCTTCTTGCCTCGTCTCACCAGTCGCCATCCCACCTTGTTCCATGTTCCGTTTTCAGCATTTAATTATTTACTAAATTCTCCCTTAAACCGTATCCGCCGTTCAGTAAATCTTCTTCTCCATCTTCATCCTGATTTTGACTTTTTCCATAGTACTTCATCACAACTTAAACCACTCATATTATCATCTCCTGTTTTATTTTAAATTCCATTCATCTGTCAATAGTATATATTTCTTTATTAATTCATTTCCCTCTAACAGTAGCTTTGTATTTTTGTATCACATTTTTTTTATCATGTAAATTGGGCTTGCCCGTATTATAATAAATAAATAAAAATAATCTCATGTCATTCTAAGAGAGAAAGCTACACGCTGATCGGTGCTCACCAAATTTGGCGTTCTTTCTTCTCTTTTCCCAATAGTGAAAACAATGCTTTCGCGACTTTTGAAGGTAAACTAGGAAGCAACTTTAGGAATTGTTCCCTCTCAGTCTGAAAAATTTTCAAAAGTTTGGTACCATCAGAATTCCGTAGAACTCTGACTAGGAAGGAACCTTAGCGAGCAAAGACTGAGGATTGTTTACGGAAATACTCCGCTGGTCGAGTTTTTTGTAATGACGGAGTGGTTTCAGCGGAGAGGCGAACAGCCGTCACGGTGGACGGCGGATCTGAATCGGGAGAGAGAAGTTTCGCTGGCAGACGCGAAGGCGGCCGAGGTTCAAGGCCTCGTCCCCTGCGATGAATTAGCCGCGACGTGAGGTGCCGCGGCGCGTGTTCGGCCTTCGCAATCGCCTACCGACTTGGACTCGAACCACGACTCCGATGCTGTGTGCTGCGGTCATTATCACCTCGAACTCCTCGGATCGGAAATCCCGACGTAGCGGTTCTCAAACCAATAGCCCTCGGGTTTACGGATTTTTGATGATCGCTGATAAGGGTAGAAAATAATGCGTCTGCATTCAGTAAAACATACTAACTCAAGTCTAGAGGTACATCCAGTGTGGATTGGGTGGCAAGTATTCCCCTGAAGATACAAACCAAAACAAATTGATAGGATTCAGGTGCCATTCTACAGGGTTTTTACCTCAAAGGATCCCTTAAATTATTTACCCAGCTGTGATGGACTACTACATGTCTCAATCCTCCCAACCAAACTTCTCGCCATCTCTCGTAGGTTTCTAGAGCGTGGCAAGTCGCCTCCTAGCTCTAGCCTGCCTGACAGCCTTAGCTGCAGTACACCTGCCAAACCGAGGAGAAGAAAAATATCAGCATTCCAACAGGCTAAAGGACCTATGAATACATTGATGGTCAAAATTTGGAATTATTTAGGCAATAAGATATCCTTCAATGTATGCAGGTTTTCATGATTGGTTATTATTTTCAATAATAAATAAATATTCAATTATAAATAATAATAATAATAATAATAATAATAATAATAATAATAATAATAATAATAATAATAATAATAATAATAATAATAATAATAATAAATATTCAACTTCGGAATCGACTACAAAAAATTGTTTTAACCCCCTCCCCCACCCCCACAAATTTGTTGTATTACCTTACAAGGTACGTAGAATCCGAAAATCAAATAAAAATTTTGCCGTCCGACCGCTGTAGACGGCACTTTCCTTAGTTACCATATACCGATTTTGATGAAATTTGTCATAAGGGCTCTATTGGGGTCTAGTTGTCCCCCAAAGCTATTTGTTGATGTCAAACACTTCTAAGGGGTGAAAAATAAGGGTTGAAATTTTAAAGAATGCTCTAGCTCGAAAAGTCACGAAATAAACGTCTTGTTTTTTCACCAATTTGAAATAGTAGTGAATTTATTATAAATTCTATAATGGAAAATTTCTATAATAGAAACGAGTGAGACCGTTCGCTCCCTGCGAGACAAGGGTCGGACTTGCGATAAATCAGAATCGCGAGTGTGAATCACCAAAGAGGTCTAATCTCCGTTCAATTTTTAGCTAACCAAAATGCGATCGCTGTTCGTTTCTTCGAGTTGTACTCAATTTTGCGTCTTTAGCAACTAGTTTAGAATTGAATGAGTCAAAGGTCAGACTTACGATAAATCAGAAACACGAGTGTGAATCGCAAAAGATGCCTAATCTCCGTTCAAATTTTAGCTGATCAAAATGCGATCGCTGTTCGTTTTTTCGAGTTGCACTCAGTTTTGCGTCCTTAGCAACCAGCAAACAAATTTCCTGATCAAGGTAACCACAACTCAAATTTCTTCGAATTGAGTGTGAAGCGGTTATTTTTTCAAAATAATGGAATTTGAAGTGAAAATATGGTTGGTGGTTAGCGACAATGGCAAAGCCGAGTTCTTTGCAGACGAGGGACGTTAACTATACGTTAAAATAATAAACCGCTGTGAAATAATTTTCAGCGTTTTTAATGAAAAATTCACCAATTGTTCTGAATAACGTATGATGGAATAAACAGGTTGAGTTGCTAGGAAAGAATATCTGGGTTCCTTGATAGGTTGATAGTAATTTTTTGAAGAAGCAAGTGTATCGTATTCATGTACAAGGCAGTTATGAATTTATTCACCACTCGTTAGGACCTGCCGTCCTAAGCCACTTCGAACAACTGCTCTCCATCTCAGAACGGATCCTCTCTACTTTACCTGTGCGACCTTTCATTTCTGGGGCATGGGGCTCTTGTACTGTCCACCGACGAAAAGAATGAACGCGAGGACCCTACCGAATCCTAAACTGAAAACATCCGTTCAACCTCCTCCGGACTTGTCACTTGTCCTGGGAAATCCCGTTTTCAGCCACTTCCTTTACCTGACTTTCCATTAGGTAGGTTTGGGTGAAAATGAAGATATTCATAAAGGGGAGAAATATGGGTGGTGATTAAATCACCATAAATCACCCATAAATTTTATCAATTGGACACCTCCAGGAATTTACGATGGAAGCTGTGAAATATGACTGGAAATCTTACGTGGGCCACATCAAGAAGATACAGGGTGACTATTGATGGATTGCCAACTAAGGCAGACAATGGACGGCAAAATCATTAAAAGTGGCAAGAAGTATAAAAAATCATCAACAATCGGAATATTAGTTCGAAGAACTTAGAATGTCAAACTTACATGTGAACTTTACTCATTTTTGTTAACAAAATGAATCGATGAGAAAAAAAATTGTGATGAAAATTCAAAGTCGTGCAGCTCGACCTCAAGAGCGAATTTTTTTAAAACGTTACTAAAAAATAATTTTGATTTTTTAGCCATTTTCCAACGTTTTTAGTGGGTTGAGAGCCCACGAACTTATGCACTCATCATGAATTTTGAGATTTTTGGTAATGTTTAAGCCATTTTTTAGCAATTTTAAGCACATTTTCCAATATTTTTAGCAATTTATCGCTCAATTTAATTTATAATGATTTAATTTGTGGCCTAAACACTTTTGGTTTATTATTTTCAATAATAAGCCTTTGGAATCGAGCAAGAAAAAAAATTTTTTAACCCCCCCTCAAAATTTGATGTTTTACGTTTCAAGGTACGTAGAATACGAAAATCGAATAAAAAAATTTCCGTCCGTCCGCCGTACGCCGTACGCCGTCCGCCGTCCGCCGTACGCGGCACTTATCTTAGCAACACTGGACCGATTTGGTTCAAATTTGGTATATGGGCTCCATTTGTGGTCTAGTTGTGCCGCGAAGCTTTTGGTTGATGTAGGACACTTCTAAGGGGTGAAAATTAAGGGTTGAAATTTTCAAGAGTGCCCTAGCTCGAAAACTCTCGAAATAAAGGTATCGTTTTTTCACCAATTTTAAATAGTACAGAATTTTTAAAAAATTTTGAGACCACCCGGAGCTCTGTAGGACAAACCGTTCGGTCCCTACGAGTATTTGAAGGTTTTCCTTCGATAAAACAGAATCATGAGTGTGAATCGCAAAAAAGGTCTAATCTCCATTCAAATTTTATCGGACTAAAATGCGATCGCTGTTCATTTCTTCGATTTGTATATAGTTTTGCCTTCTGCGTAACCAGTAATCAAATTTCCATATCAAGCTTTCTATTTTTCGAATCGAGTGTGAAGCGTTTAGTTCTTTCTAATAAACTTGATTGTGAAGGTGTGAAGCCATTATAGTGTGGTAGGTAGTACCTACCAATAGTAAAACAATGTTTGTAGGTAAAAAACGCTGCAAATCATTGCTCACTGATCAGCTGAGTGAGCTCCGAAGCCATTTTCAATCCTATTGAATGGAGGTGCTCTTCCAGGCGTCTGCAGCATTCGAGGATATCTTCTTCACTCCTCACATCACTGATCAGCTGAGTGAGCTCCAAAGCCATTTTCAATCCTATTGAATGGAGGTGCTCTTTCAGGCGTCTCCAGCATTCGAGGAGATCTTCTTCAATCCTTACATCACTGATCAGCTGAGTGAGCTCCAAAGCCATTTTCAATCCTATTGAATGGAAGTGCTCTTCCAGGCGTCTCCAGCATTCGAGGAGATCTTCTTCACTCTTCAGATCACTGATCAGCTGAGTGAGCTCCGAAGCCATTTTCAATTCTATTGAACGCAGGAAGCTGAAATTTGAGAGGGAAGGTCAAGGGAGAATACAGATGGTGGTAGGTGCTATTGATGGAGAACCAGTGATCTATACAGAATTGTGATCTATACACAAAATAATAAACCTTTGAGCAATGATTTGCAGCGTTTTTCTACTTAGAATTTTGCTTTCATAACAACATTTAAAATCTTTAATTTTTTTGGTTATTTTTACCAATTTTGTATAGCGTATTTTTGAAATTTAATCAATTTTTGGTTTCAAAAATGGTAAAATCTATGAATTGTTTTAAATTTCCCAAAACGCATTTTTATTTGGAAGGAAATAACAAAGGCCAACAAACGGTGTAGTCCCTCCTGACAAATTCGCTGTCGAGATGAGTTATTTTATTACGTAATTACGACGGTTCACTATTCTTTCCCGATCGCAAATTCGTAATGTATTTTGCTTGTCCAGACATCATTGGACAGAAGACATAGTAGAAATTCGACGCATGACCTAAACGACAATGTGAGAAGGGGGTAACGCGCGGAAAGGAAGAAAGTATGACTCATGGCAGGTTCAGGGGTGTTGGACTAGGTCAGTTACTACCTGTAAACGTATATTTGTGGAAAAGGGTGTAGTTCTACGTTGTGGATACCCAACTCCCTGTCGGGCCTCGCGTTCATTCTTTTCGTCGGCGGACAGCAAGTACAGTGGGCTGCCAATGATAATGGGAAGCCATGAGCGAAATCATCAGGACAAATTCTGATCTTCCCTTTGGAAGACAGCAGATGACATCCGCGACGCCAGGAATGGCAGTCAGACGAAAATCCAACCTGAAATGGTTGTTCACTTTACTTTACGTACTACGTGCCACATCCATTAGGCAGACTTTTTCTGTGCAGACTTCAATATCAGTTTCGACCATAAATGAGATCGCTATACTGCCCATTTCACATGGCATTCGTTTTCTAATCGAATTCGACTCCAGGGTTTTGTTTTCATTTCTTCCCCAAAAGTGACAATGGTTCCGTAAACTATGGAGACTCGGAAGCAAAATGGTTACTTTCACCAGGCCACCTTTAGGTCCTTTAGGTGGCATTTCATTCCAGACTCAGATCATCGTACTAAACCGTTGGCCTAATTATTCTCCTTCGAGAGAAAGATGGGCGATTGCTGACAGTATTGTAGCAACACGTCTCCGAGATCCGGCCATCCGACGCCATTCCATATTCGTTCACTACTACGTGTCCGAGAATACGGAACTTTGTAAGAAACACCCACTCTGAAGTTGAACCTACTTTAGGATTCATATCTCAATTCTTCGCCATTCCGGCTCGTACACTTGGACACCAAGCCATTGTGTAATAATTTGCGGTGTTGTGAGTTTTTGGTTTATTATTTTCAATAATAAACCTTTGGAATTGACCAAGAAAAAAAAATTTTAACACCCCCTCGAAATTTGATGGTTTACGTTTCAAGGTACCTACGTAGAATCCAAAAATGGAATAAAAATTTGGCCGTCCGTCCGCGGTACGCCGTACGCGGCATTTTCCCCACTTAGAATTGACCGATTTTGATGAAATTTGGTATGTAGACTCTATCTGGGGTCTAGTTGTGCCCCGAAGATTTTGGTTGATGTAGGTTACGTCTAAGAGTTCAAAAATGAATTTTGAAATTTTGAAAACGCCCTAACTCAAAAAATTTTGATATGAAGGTATTGTTTTTCCATCAATTTAAGATAGTATAGAATTTTTTGAGACCACGCGGAGCTCTATAGGACGAACCGTTCGCTCCCTACGAGAATTTAAGGGTTGGACGTACGATAAATCAGAAACACGAGTGTGAATCGCAAAAGAGGCCTAATCTCTTTTCAAATGTTAGCAGATCGAAATGCGATCGATGTTTTTCTTCATGTTGGAAGGGTGTTGGTGGCTTTGCAGACGAGTGATCTATATAGAAAAATTAAAAATAATAAACCATTGTGTAATAATTTGCAGCTTTTTTTTTCAACTCTCGTCGAAGTGATTTTTAGTCCAAGGAAATATTTAGCAAGATACAAGACAGTATAGGTAAATTGCACCTTGGGCAATCTTTGCCCCGTTTCTTGCGAAGGGTTGGACCTACAAAGCTCTGAGTAATGTGATTAAATTCTTAAAAGTCGTAAGTTAATTTAAGGTAATTAAAACAACACCTGTGTATTCAATGTTTTCGAGGTAGGGTGTTATGAAACTGTTTTACCCCAATTTTTACCCCTCAAAGTGACTGGCAATAACCAAAAGTTCTGAGCACAACTTGACTCCAAATGGAGCCGATATTTCCACCAAATTTCATCGAAATCGGTCCACGGGGACTCGGGAAAGTCCCGAAAGGGGAAAGTAAAGAAGATATTTTATTGGATTTTTGGCTCTACATACCTACTTTGAGACGTAAACCATCAAAATTTGAGAGTTAAATTTTTTTTGCTCGATTCCTAAGCTTTATTATTAAAGATCATAAACAAAAACGGTTTTAAGCCAACGATTCCCCCAATTTTTATAGAGTCTTCATGTAGAAATTAAAAAAAGACAACACTCGAAACAGCAAAGCACAGATAATTATGGGATTTTGAAATTTCTAAAGCTCCAACACAACATTCTGTCGAGCTTTTGTGACTAACAGTTGTATCAATTTTGATTTTAGGGAACTACATTTTTTTAGACCTTCATTAATACAAAGTTTCCTTTGTTCAACAGTAGAAAATCAAAATTCTGAATTTGTATTGAAAAATTATGAAATTGATGAGAAAAAGCTATTATAATATAATTTGGTATATTAAGTATATCATACTTGTTTTCAGGAGGTCGACACTTTACCAAGGGTATAAATGACTCAATTATATGTAAGTAGACGATAACTTTTAAAAAAATCAAAACTGATGTAAAATTGTTCGTGACTATAAATTAATAAAAGAAGAGTTAGTTTGCTAGAATTTTTGGACAACCCTTAAAGGCCTAGAAATAGAATTCAAAACCGTGTTCTTCGAAGTTTTTAGTGACAATTACTACGTTGAACTATTAAAATTTGATATATTAGGAGTCAGCGTCAAATTTCTTGTACTAATCCTCATCTACCTCGTTTGATTCGAACCTACCATTAATTATTCCCATCCTACAATCTGTCGTCACCAACATCCTGCACTGTTCCAAGGTGGTGCAATTCCAACTTCAGCACTGAACAACCCCTATTCGTACATCGTGGAACTGTAACACTTCAGAACAGCACAATATTTTCGCCAAAGTCGTCTCTGATCAACTCAACTCAAATGAAGGTTCATTCACTACACATCTTCAAGTAGTACGCTTGAACTAGCTCCCTTGACGACTTTCATATTTAATAAATTACTCTCTTCAATTTATTAGCTGATGATTTTTCATTCCAATTGCCGTTTTTTTTCAAAACTGATGAAATAAATTATCGAAACTTCGAAATACAACAATAGCAGTTCATTTAAACGCGGCCGCGCCACAAAAACAAAGCAAATCTTGCAATAAATTGCATAGTTATCTCAATATCAATGTTGTCAATACCCACCAACCCCAATAAGTAAGTATACATGTATAAAATAGATGTATAAAAGTCAAAGAGTATCCATTGAGCTAGCAAGTAGCTAAAATGTTGAAACCGGACCAAAACGTCAGTAGTAATAAAATAAAGGCCAGCGTTTTTTAATAACTCTAAGGGGTCAAAAAGCCAAAAATGTTTTAAAAAATTGCAAATTATTTTAAATTGTTTTTAGTTGTTTTTAATCGTTAAAATGATACTATCAACCCCTTGTTTAAAAATATGCGGAAAACTTTCAAAAAATACTCTCCTCATCACCCCAAATTCAAAGAGTACCTACATGTAAATAGTTATTTTCCCCCTATTTTCTGTATACCATCATGTATACCATACCAACATAGGTACTGTAAGCACGGGCTATGTTTTAACAATTTTAATAATCCATATTCATGTTTTTCTCATCTCCTCGAACTCATGGAGTACGTTGAGTGAAACAGTTTTGTGCAGGAAGTTAAATAAAAATATTTAACTTTTTATCTTTTTACTTTTTTAACTTTTTATCTTCTTATTTTTTTTTCTTTCTAAACTACTGGTTTAAACCGACCTAATGCTTATCCAATGGGACGACCCCTAGAATTGCATGTATTACTTAACAATATGTTTTTTTCCTATTTTAAGTATGCCATACCAACATACTGCACCTATGCACAGGGTATGATTTGAAGTTGAAAGTTCATGTTTACATATACTACACGTCTCTAAGAATTCACAGGGTATCCACTCTGCTATTGTATTTTTGTGTACCTACAACGAATATACCCAGGTTTTCATTATTTACATAAAATGTTTATTTATAATATGAAACTAAGGGAATAGGTACCTATATTAACAATTTTTTGACAATTTTAAATTTCAAAAATGTTTAATATCAAACATTTTGTGCTGACTAAGAATATACCATAAACTATGATTATTTGGTAATATCCACACAAAAAACCCTTGAAACGTCGCATTCATTCAGCAAGTATTGATGGGCAAATTTTCAAAGAAACTTGACGCTATCGTTAAGGAAATCAATAAATTAGTTATTCGAGCGAGTAGTTACAAGCCAAAAACCATTAAAATCATTCAATACTTGATTATAATTTCACAAAATTCCTTGCTAAACATTTTGAGTCCTTTGAATAGCTTCATTTTCCTTGAAAATTCGCTAACCAGTTAGCTAGTCAAAAAATGTGACACTGGAGGTTTTTGACATTTTCATGTCTTTTGACATTTTCATGTCTTTGCTTTGGCACATGAACTGAAAAATCGTCACGAAAACTAAGCAAATCTTGCTCACGCGACCAATAAATAAAATAGACTCACTGTGTTGCGTAGAGAACAATCAACAACCTGACATTTTGCTTTGGCACATGAACTGATAAATCGTCACGAAAACTTTGATGCGTAGTGTTGTCAACAAACTTGTTGTGTAAACTTGTTGTTGTAAACAAACTTGTTGTGTAGTGGTTGACATGAAAATGTTCCAATGTGTTGCAGACTCGTATGCAAGCATTTAACACGTTTTAGTAAAAATTACTATGTTGAAATAAATACATTTTCCCAAATTCGAATTACCGTTAAATTTCATATAAGAATACAAAGAATAATCATAAATTATACGAACAGGTAAGGTGAGGCAAGTGCGTACGAGAAACTAACCATCTTTCCAAAATTTTCAAGAAACGCCATGAAAGGAAAATTTTTTTTTCCTTAGAGGAAAAAACAATAGATCATGGATGTGTCCATTGTTTCTATGAATGAACAGAATTTTTTTTATAAAAAAAAAAAAAAAACCGCAGTGCACTAGAGAACCTTTCTTTATAGCTTTATAGATATGTAGCTATGATTTTGTTTACTGGTATCGAGTTGCATTTTTTGTGGCAAAAAAAAGTGTCACGAAAAACTCCTTGACCCCCAGCCAAAAGACATATCCATGTCAAAATGTTGTAGTTCAACATTTGGTTAAGGACTATGCTCATTCACTCCCAAATTTCCGTATTCACTTGTTGCTTATAAAACTGCAAACATCTACTGGTTCAAAATTTCCGTTCCAGTCACTTCGTTCCTCGTAGTTTTTGAATACGGCTTTTGCCAATATATTAGAAGTATACAATTATTTCTTCCTGTAACTTCTGTATTCTAATTTTATTTTCAAATACATGTATACTGGATTTTCATAACACGTTTGTAGTGGTGGACTTTTATCCAGTAAATGCCGTTGAGTGAATATTGTAGAGTAGTTTACATTGAAGTTTGGTCGAAAGAACCTCTACAATATTTAATCATGTATGCATGTGTAACTGCAGTAGCTAAAAAGTTGACACCAATACCTAAATGTCCACAATAATAAAAGTAGCGAGTTCGTTTGAGGAGAAAATGTTCAAAATAGTGTTTCTCGAGGTTTTTATTAAAAATGAACATGTTAAAATAATTAGTATAGTTGGTGTAATACCTCATCAAAATTCGAAATTTATCATAGTTAGAACATTTCAAATATAGGTTGATAGCATTATTGAAAATTTCGCTCATTCACTCTTAAATTTGCTCATTCACTTGTTGCTTAGAAAACTGCAAACATCAACTGGTTCGATATTCCCGTTCCAGCCACTTCGTTCCTCGTAGTATTTGAACACGGCTTTTGCCGAATTTTTAATGTTTGTTGTATTGTCATTAATAGAATAATAAAGTAACGAAAATATGGGATTATTTCTTCCTGCAACTATTGTATTCTCATTTTATTTTCAAATACATGGAGGATTAGGGGATTTTCATCACAAGTTTGTAGTGGTGGACTTTTATCCAGTATGAGCCGTCGAGTGAATATTGTAGTGTAGTTTTCGTTGAGGTTTGGTTCAAAGAACCTCTAAATAACCTCTAAAATATTTAAGCATGTAGGCATGTGTAACTGCAGTAGCTAAAAAGCTGACACCGATACCTAAATTTCCGCAATAATGAAAGAAAGACAAACGAGTACGTTGGAGAAAAAATTGCTCAAAAAAGTGTTTCTCGAAGTTTTTAGAGAAAATTAACATGATAAGATAATGATAGTTGAAGAATTTCAAAATTTGGTTGATAAAATTGTTGAAAATCTCGCTCATTCACTCTTAAATTTGCTCTTACTTTTGTATTCTCATTTTATTTTCAAATACATGTAGGATTAGGGGATTTTCATCACAAGTTTGTAGTGGTGGACTTTTATCCAGTTTGAGCCGTTGAGTGAATATCGTAGTGTAGTTTTCGTTGAGGTTTGGTTCAAAGAACCTCCACAATATTTAATCATGTATGCATGTGTAACTGCAGTAGCTAAAAAGCTGACACCGATACCTAAATTTCCGCAATAATAAAAGAAAGACAAACGAGTACGTTGGAGAAAAAATTGCTCAAAAAAGTGTTTCTCGAAGTTTTTAGAGAAAATTAACATGATAAGATAATGATAGTTGAAGAATTTCAAAATTTGGTTGATAAAATTGTTGAAAATCTCGCTCATTCACTCTTAAATTTGCTCTTACTTTTGTATTCTCATTTTATTTTCAAATACATGTAGGATTAGGGGATTTTCATCACAAGTTTGTAGTGGTGGACTTTTATCCAGTTTGAGCCGTTGAGTGAATATCGTAGTGTAGTTTTCGTTGAGGTTTGGTTCAAAGAACCTCTACAATATTTAATCATGTATGCATGTGTAACTGCAGTAGCTAAAAAGCTGACACCGATACCTAAATTTCCGCAATAATAAAAGAAAGACAAACGAGTACGTTGGAGAAAAAATTGCTCAAAAAAGTGTTTCTCGAAGTTTTTAGAGAAAATTAACATGATAAGATAATGATAGTTGAAGAATTTCAAAATTTGGTTGATAAAATTGTTGAAAATCTCGCTCATTCACTCTTAAATTTGCTCTTACTTTTGTATTCTCATTTTATTTTCAAATACATGGAGGATTAGGGGATTTTCATCACAAGTTTGTAGTGGTGGACTTTTATCCAGTTTGAGCCGTTGAGTGAATATTGTAGTGTAGTTTTCGTTGAGGTTTGGTTCAAAGAACCTCTAAATAACCTATAAAATATTTAAGCATGTGGCATGTGTAACTGCAGTAACTAATAAGTTGAAACCGATACCTAAATGTCCACAACAATAAAATCAAGGGAAAAGAGTTCGTTGGAGAAAAAAATGTCCAAAAAAGTGTTTTTCGAGGTTTTTAGATGAAATGAACATGATTAAATAATAATAGTTGGTTTATTACCTCATCAAAAGTAGAAATTTATGATAATTGGAACATTTCAAAAATTGGTTGATAACATTGTAGAAAATTCTTCTCATTCACCTATGGTGCACAAATGGGACTTTTTGAACAAAGAGATCCATCCCTGAGATCCACCGATGACAAGGCATCATCTGTGAGCATCCCGCGGACCCTACAGGAGGGACAGCCGAGAGGGCGTAGCGGTACCCCTTCCCCGCTCCCCCGCCCCGGGGGCCGCGGCTGCTGGACGGGGGGTGTAGGGGGGGCCGGCCCCGTATATATCCGCCGCCGCCGCCCATCCCCGCATTCATCCACGCGACACAACATGGAATTTCTCAAGCTTCTCCCCATCCTCTTCGTCCTCGGTAAGTCCGATCCCTTAGACATCGCTGCACCGCCGTCTTCATCACTATCACCCTTCAACCACTTCAACCCCGTGGTTTCCATCCACTACTCTATTGTAAAATCATAAAATTTAAAGTTTTATAACATGGTTTGAACAAATTTAAAATTTGAACGAGTGCAATAACAAACTAGAAACGCTTCTTTCTCTCACTCCCTACTGTTAGTTTTCTCGTCTTGTCCTTTCCGAATATAACCAATCTGAAGAACAATCTTAGAAAAATCCGAAATAGAACAAAAATGTAAACAATACATAATATCAAAAGAAAACATACTTTCGAAAAGCACAAAAATTGTTGCATTCGCTGGGATAGGTAAACAAAATGATGTTAAAACTGCCAAATTTTATCATGCAAAATTTCAAATTGCAAAACATACCTCCGCGTAAATGTAATAAAACGATAAAGGAAAGTGTCTATTGCAAAACATTTACAATAAATGACTATGCCAAAATCACCCTTTTCGGAAGTCTTGGACCACCATAATTTACCTCTATAAGTGCAAAACCTCTACAAAATAAGCCACTTTTTAACATCATAAACTCCACAATATAGTTCAACACGTTTCAGTAAATACAAACAATGAATTGTGGTAGAAATATGTTATTGAAAATATTGTTAACGAATAAGTATCTTTTCATAGTCACTTCATGCAAGGAACCCAGAAGTTAATTCTTAAAAGCCGTTAGAAAGGCTGAATTTATATACATTTCTATGTTTGTTTTCGCATCCCCCTGAGGAAGCCAACCTAAAGTACAATCCTCATGAACTGAAATAGAGCTAAAATTAAAATAATAACTATTCAGAAGTAAAATGGCGCATTTTGACGATTTTGTAGGGATAAGGTTTGCTATGTCTAATACAAAAAATCATTTCTCAACTACCAACTTTTCTTATATCTCAAAATATATATTCCTTTGTCAATTCAATAAAACATATAATTTTACTGCTATTAGTGTGAAAATTCCTTTTAGCAGGCTAACTTTATACAATTTGTTATTGTTAATCCTTTGCGCATTCGGGATAATACCCAACAGTTCTAACTTCTCATAGTAATATTAGTTTTTGGTCAGAAAAACTATACAAAATCTCTTCTACAAAATCCTGTTTTAGAGTGTTTGGAAAAACTACAAAATTCACCTCAAATTTTCTCCAAAAATAGTATCTACTAGGTTTTACGAGTATCATTCTCCTGTCTCCATGGTAACATCTTCTTCACGAAAAGTACGAAAAATTGGTACGAAAACCACAGCAATGCTTGGCACGTAATTGGCGGGCGCAAGTACAAAAATGATGATCTTAAAAAAAATGATTATGTTTGCAAAAATAATGATGTTTGTTTTTTGTCGTGATGTTTTAAAAATACGAACGAAAAATTATACGACTAAATTATTCGATAAAAGTGCTTTATTCTGTACTATAACTTGAAATTCTAGTCATTCGAGATCTTGACTCAATTCTTCTGAGGACCAAATCGTTTCTGAATTCAGCTAACTTTGAGCTGATACATCGGGAAAGCGGTTATGTTCAAAACATGAAAGAATCGCGTAAGAGAACCGTGTGACCCGTTAACTAAACATATTCCTGAACTCGTGAAATAATCGGTATAGGCCTTTTGCATCGGGAAGTGAGTCCCTCAAAGTGCAAAGGGCGCAGAGAGCGAGGTTAAGACCTGTTGCATCACTGGGAGCAATTCGAGATTTCCTGAGAAACTAGGATCGTCGCAAATTTCAAAGCTAGCATTCTATTAAATACAGCTAAAGTTCAACAAAGCACTAAAATATTGTTATGAGAACAACGTTTATTTTTTTCAATGGTTACAAAATGCTTTTCATATTGCTTTTTGAGTGTATACTTCTATAATAACCATCGAAATATGGAAAAACCTCAAGTTTCAATTTGGTATTTCGTACCTACTCAGGTACTTCAATTTGCAAAATTTGTGAATGGAAATGGCGAGGAAATAAAAACATTCATACAGTGTCACACTCTGAGATGGAGGTAAATAATATTGTTTTTGCTGAGTGTCATTCACAAGCATAATGTCTAAACAATCAAACAAGTTGGATTTAAATTATGATGTAGGTTTTACTGCTAATGTGCGCCATGTAATGGGAACTACCTATGAGTTCCCATGAAATACTGTTAATTTCATTCTCTGCACTATATGCTGCATGGCATAAATATTGAAATCAGTTGAAAGTAAGTCCCAAATGTCAACATGGCCTGTGTATACTCGTTTGGAATTAATATATATATCTTATTTGTATAGAGACTACCCCAAAGCTGCTCTTTTACTTGGGCGATTTTTCCCTATAGTTTCATAATGAGAAAAAAGTATGGTATGGTAAACTTAAAGGCCTTTGTGTACTCACTGAGGGTGCATCCTCGTTTTCATAAAAACGGACAAACTCTTGATTCCTCATCTGAGAATGACTCTGTTCCTCTTTAGTATTTGGTACTGAAGATCTGCCTGATGTTGATGTTGAGGAAGTAATATCCGTTTTACGTTGCTTCGAGTAATTGTTATTTGAAACAAATAAAAGAGTTTCAGAACAACAAAACTTATTGGTAACTCAGAATGTTGAGAAACATGTAGAGTACCTTCGGAATGAAGGAATAAGAGTTACGACAATCTTCCCGAAAACGGGAACCACTTTTTTCAACTTCTTTCAGTAATTTTCGACACTTTTAACAAAGCAAAATGAAATCTGTTTGAAAAGGGACCACCACGAATACTGGTAGAACGCATTTCAAAAAGAATCAGGCAGATTGGTCCCAGAATAAAGAAATGCAAAGTGTTCAGACTTACAAGAAAAAGTTAGTAGTTGATACTAAACGGCATTTGAGGCCTTGCAACCAGCTTCCTCATTTTGGCTCTAAAAGGCTTGTTCTGTTTCTCGGAGACAATCTTCAGTCCTTTTCTCACTCTGTAATTTCACGTTTGACATTGCAATGAGGGCTGACATTGAACTTGCGTATAAGGACACCAACCTACGCCAGTGTTAGCGAATTACCTGTGAATGGCTTTGAGTCGTCGTTCCCTTCAATTTTGAATGTCCCACTCGTTTTGAATATGAATTTTGCATTTTTTTTTCAAACAGGTTTTGGAAACTTTGCTTTAAAACCGCTATTTCTCTCAGATCCAAGAATTTTGGTTATCTATAAGAGAAAGCTTGCCTCGCCCTTTTGGCAATCGTGTTGTTAAACGACTTCCCCAAGAACCTATAGGTATTCCAACACCATGAAACCACACTGCAAAGATCCCATATTCCCAAGTCACTGACTACTGAAAGCCAAAAGGAATATTTGCTTCCTCCTTGTGATCCTTCCAATTATGAATAAGAACCAAGATCAAGGATACGGTGATGCTATTCACTCAAGCCACTTATAAGCGATTCCGACACTGAGGACTTGAGCACGATTATGTGACTTGGCGTCCTTCGCTTCTTCAAATAGAACTTCAAGAGCGAATATGCAAACAGCCGTAAACCACCTGGAAGGCAGTAAAGATGGTTATAAAAAGTATTACGGTCGATGTTAACAAAGAATCATAAACCTTGGAATTCAGAGCTATTCTTTTCATGAAAATTATATCATTACATCGGCTGTCCGATCGTTCAAAACATGATGACTCTTGAAGTACACATCTGATGAAAGGATTCCCACTACAACCAACATTGTAACATCCAAATCCGTTGCTATTTTGTCTAAATTCTGGGTACTATTTGGGAAAAGAGACATTGGTTTTTCCACCCAAAAAACCAAAAATTAAATCACGCTCAGTTCTTCAGTTTTCCCATAGAAGAACACCATCTTAATATCATCAGTAATGTATCATTAATGTAGTAATTAACGTTCATGTTTCTGCTCCTCTTCCCGATAAATCCCCAAGTCCTCATGAAGAGAAAATAATTTTTATGGGTCTTGTAGTGCATCAGGAGGATTTGCGATTCTCGATAGGGTTTCCGCTGTTTTATCGATTACCCTCAAGTTCTTGAGCAAGCGGTTGTTCTTACTCCAGAGGCTTTCAGAAATCACGATCGCATTTCAGCTTTTTTATAGTCCAACACTCAAGTCACCGCTGTTGGTGACTTCCGGGTGGGTTTGTGATTCACAATTTATTGTGAAATTGTGAATTTTTTTTCAATGATATTTTTATTTATAAAATATCAATAACATAACAACTGAGCACAAGTCCCAATCTAGTTCATTTACTTTCAAAATTAAAATTGTAAATGTGAAACACAATAAATTGATGTGTGAGAAATTCAATTGTGATAAACGCTCAATTCCTAATGGGAAGCGAAATTGGGCCTATGGATGATCAATTGGAAACTTTTCGATTAAAATCACAAATGAGTGAAAAAGTTTTGTTGCAACTAATTAAAGTGAAAGGAACCTCTGTATTTTTAATTTTAGCGCATACGCTATCGACATGAAATTTTCAAAGATTGATAATTGATCCCTATAATAATGATTTGGTTTTTATGAAGCTGATAGAATGATTTTTTTCTCCATGTTTTGGCCTCAATTGAACTCAGAAACTTAGTATGTCTGCACCATGATTCTCTGTCCCACTTAGTGCCTTTAACATCGCCTGCGCAGCATTTTTTATGGTTGCTTCATCTCAATCGGTTTACTTCTAATATGGCACTTCAGACACGTTTCTATTGCCTTCCTCCCATATCGTGTCGAAACGCCTCGGCACAGCACGACCAAACAAGATTTTACCGCCTTTAATGTGTACCGGAGGCTATGATTTCGTTGGAGAGAAAGTCATACTGACGGTTCATTGGAAAAAATTACTATTTTTAATGGTTGCACTCGCCCCTCTACGTTGATTGAGGAACCATGTGAGAAGAATGACGTTGACCGTAGAGCGTTAGTCACGATTCGCTAATGGACCTCAAGTTAACTTTCACTGTCATCTTTTCTCTAATCGATTTGCAATGGCCTCTGCATTATTTGAGGTCGCAGTTTCTTCGAACTCTTTGAAGACCGAAAGTGATGACATTCAAAAATCTCCATGAGTGATGAGTGATTCGTGAGCAAAAAGAGAACTCCGCGGTATTAGAACATACGTCAAATACATGGAAGAAGTACTCAATGGACCCTTAATTACGATTAAGAAGCAATGTCTATTAACTTTCCAATTTTGGGGTCTCCTCCAACACGACCTCTACAAGTCTTTCTGGGTGCATTTGGTATCAATGATACAAAGTAATATCTCCAATATACAAGAAAAAGTACACAAACAAAGTCTTCTTTGTTCTATTTAGTTGTCAAGTCAAGGTACCCTACTTTTACATCATGTACAGCCTCTAATAATCGTCGGTTAATTTTACCTCTTTGATGATTGCCTACAGGACCCCCTTCCAACTGACTCTTCTAGGTTCTGAAGAAGTTTCTGAGACACCCTAATCTGAATTTGAAATTTCTATTAAGCCCAAAGTCTCCCTCAATGCACTTATTTCTCCGAGTTGTGGGTCTTTACTTTGTCATTTTGTGCTTCAAATAGACTTGTGAAAAGCTTTTAAGAATGCCCAATAAATGAAATATTCATATGCATAGACAAGGCCGCGAAAATCTGAATCTGGAAATTCCATGAAATAATCTTTCTAGATTTAGGAAGTGACTTCTTCCTTTAGGAACCTGCAGAGTGAAAAAACAGCTGCCTATCAAAAATGGTTCCAAGAACGAAAACCTGATATAATCGTTTCCTCGTTCCATTTTTTTACGCAATACGAGCAACCTATTCCAAGAGAACGACCTCAAAATCTGCTGGAATGACCGGCTTGAAGAGAAGATTGTCCAAGAACGTCCTTGAGATTCCCAGGAGCGCACTCTGCGTGTCATTGGCCCTGCTAGCGCAACGGCTCTCATCATCTGCTGCTCAATTGGCTTCAAACTGAAGGATGTAGACCGAGCTAAATGACACCAATGGTCTGCAGTGAACAAGCTCTTTACTGAAATAGGGAATTGGATAGATCCACTAGGCGGTCAATTGTGAACAAATACAGAAGAATCTAGTCCATAAAGGAAGTTGTTTACAGTACAACCAATAGTACATAACACAACAACGTGTCAGATGAGACCAGTTCTGAATAGTTTCAACCAAATCATCATACCTAGTGAAACGTTTACATCATTGATATTCATTGAAGGCTCTGTTGAAGATTGCATCTAGGAACCCTTCCTACCACTAGGAGTCTCAGCCAAACTTACTGACCTATTCTAAATATCTCCTGCCAAGCTTGTGATAAATGGAAACTCGAGTTTCTCTTCTACGATCTAGATCAGGGGTTCCCAAACTTTTTTGTACCACGCCCCCCTCTGGTTATTTGGAGACCCCCCACGCCCCCCTCTGGTTATTTGGAGACCCCCCACCCCCCCTACACATATCAGCTTTCCATTTTGCAATACCCTATTTCCACGGTACCGTACATACCAACTCCTACTTGTACAAGTATGTGCCTACTTGATAGGTAGATTGATGAGTAGGTAGATTTTTCGATCACTGTTGAATGCGGTAACGCAGAATGGAAAGATTCAATAATTGTACGTATGGTGAAAATTAAAACAAGTATTACATGAAAAACGAATATAATTACTGATACAAAATTTAACATTGTAACAAAGATACATTTTCAATTTAAGGAAGGTGAAACTTAGAAAGACTTTATTTAAAAAATCTGAGGAAATTATTTTTGTAATTTTTTTTATTTATTCCATTTGGGTGTCACGCCCCCCCTGGACTTTCTCCACGCCCCCCCAGGGGGGCGCGCCCCCCAGTTTGGGAACCACTGATCTAGATTTTAAATACTTTGTTGGTTTATAAACATTAGAGAAATACGACACCAAACTATGCATATCAATGAACCCTTTAGAAAATCTGACCAAACCAAATTTGCTAGTGTGTGAAAAAAATGAACAATATATCACTGAAAACCATAAGAATAAAATAAACGAAAAACAGAAGCAAAATACTTTATAATATCAACGTCAAAATTAATTGATACCTCGCGTGATCTCAAATCAAATTGGATATCATGAAAATGATCTTGCTACTCTTGATTCGAAACGTCTGAACTTGAGATGCAGGAATGAATAAGGCTTCATTCAATATGAAAACTAGGTGGTAGTTAATGTTGCCGATTGGATTACTAGGAAAAGGATAGTTAGGTAGACAAGTAGGTAATCTGGGGAACCTCGAGGACGGACGGAGGCACTTCCTCACACCTGGTCTTATGAAACTAATGAAAGGTTCGATGGGAGGACATAGATACTTTTACTAAGAAACTATCATATTTTAATCAGTAGGCTTGAGAAAATTTAAGTTGAATCGAGAAATACGAGCTCTCTTTTAGCGCTTTTATATTTCAATTCACACTTTAGAACGTGATAAACATAAATTGCTTCTTCGTCTTTCATCTTATTTTCTACTATAAATATGAGGAATCCAGCACCTTTCACTCAATCTCAGCCCAAAGCCAACTACGGCAAATACCAATGAAAATAACTCGTATTTATTACTGACAAAAAAGTATTCAACTTCCAATCGATGACAATTTATGTAGGTACTTATTGAGTATTCCAATAACCCATAAATTCTCTCCAAGCTATTAACCGCTAGGAGAATCATAAAGAAACCGAAACTCGTCAGTCAACTCCCTTCAACCCTCTTATTAATAGAACTCATCAAGCTCTCTTTGTGACTTTAGAGAGGCAGATTTTGGAGTTAAAGATGAGTTTTAGGTATAATGCCATCTTGATGTTGCTGAATCCAAATGTCGTCGTGGGCTGATGACGTTCGTACGTTACTTTTGACACAATCTGAAGAATTGAATCTTTTGAGTTGGACACCGTGACAACCATGGAAAGAGCTGTTCTGTTTTTAGAAGACCCTTTTTCACTGGCACTGTCTTGCCTCGATGGTTGGTAAGGTAGATTGCGCTGAAATGCTGGTGTCTTTAAAATATCGAATGGCGATGGAAATGTAGACAACAAATTCGTAAAAATGTTCTTCCAAAACATTTGGAAAAATATTTTTTTTCCAACATTTCAATCAATACAACAATCGAAGTTACGTAGATTTTTGAGTGGCCAAAATAAGAACTGGTGCTACAGGCTTTTGATTACAGATAAATATGTGTTGTTGCATTTGTACTTGCGATGTCTCGTACTTTTTGTCTCTCAGAATTGTCTATATTTTCGCTGGGCAGCAAAATATAGGGACGCAACACTCAACTACTAAAAGGAGAGAAGGCGTTCAAGGTAGAGGTAGGGTCAAGGACCCTGAGGGTATCTCCAGATTGCGGTGCAGCTGTTAGGGGCCGATTGCACCTAGAGACCGCTTCGCAGATTGAAAAGTTGCCTGGCGAGCTCACCCGCGGCAAAATGCAATAACCTCTACCTCCTACCAGCGGATCGTAAACACAGCGTAGACCATTAGGTTGCGAGACAGACCGTGCCGACACCGCAGAAAAACTGTTATATAGCCCCTGATTGCCCTGACCATTCCCCCTGACATTGAACTAGGCATTCTAGGCAGAATCCCCTAGAATGATGAGTTGCCGCAATTACGGATGGTTTCATCCAGCAAATTGATCGCGCTCTAACATTCCTAGTAGTTAGTTCTACGAATAGATCAGTCTTCAAGTTCACGTGAAAGATCAACTCACTGATTCTGTTTTTTTTTTTTAACCATGAATACCAACCCAACAATCATTGTACCATCTAGGTAGCTAATCATTTTTTGACGACTGCAAGAGTTTTGAAAATGATCCAATCCTGAGAAATTTAGGAGATGGAAACATTCCGGAGAATCATCATCTTTGTGTTTTGGGGTTCTTTATTCGTGAACCATTTAACAGGCGTAGCTGTAATTAAGCTCAGCATGGAGTGGGAGTGATCGCCTGTTCCAAAACTTGAGTGGCGTTTGAGTCAATTTGGATTTGTCTGCTATACTTGAGCTTCTCATTGAGTAGTTAGGAACGGACGCTCATAAGCTCTTTACTATGACCTTGTTGTATTTTACTTCCCAAAACATTTTGGTCAGATTTCCTTCTTTTTCGTATTCAAATTTGTTTTTAAAAAGTGCCTAACAATGGCTTTCCTCCCGTTTTTTAAAGTTTTTGACCTCTGAATAAAGCTTTATAGTGTCAAAAACTACTCAGTATCGTACAGTTCAAACATACGACTTGAGTCAAGTTACACCTTTTCGTCAAAATGTGATACTTTCATAATTTTTGAAAAATGGTTTCCTAATATGGCACATGATATTATACCTAGTATGCTGTATTAGAACCACAAATTATATTATCTCAACAGTTTATTATTTTTTAACGACTAAATGAATATGCTATTAGAATTAAACTACACTATATATACAGCCTTCAGGCAACAAGACTAGAAGGCTAGATGTTTATAAAATAAAGTGTAAGCAAGTATAGTGTAGAAAAACATGTGCTTGAATAGACATCATCAAATGTGTTATCAGAAAACGACACTTGAGTCATTCCATTCAAGGATTGGAGATTGTGCTGATTAGTCGGGATGACATGAAAATCCTGACTTCGTTTACTGCCTAGAAGTTTTAACTTCAAATCAATTCATGCCCCTTGTTACTAGGATATTTCAAGGATTTTTTCGATGGAAGGTTCAACGTAAAGTCCTTCCACATGAATATCAGGTCACACTGTCAAATCATACCATGTTCACAATGGTCACCTATTGTAAACGCATCCTTGATACCCATTCTAACGTGACCCCGATTCGGTTGCAACGCCTCGATCCGCGGAATCTCATCTGTGACGATAATTTTTTCGCGCCCATCGCTCGCTTATTCGAAATGAATGGCATCGACCATAACAATGGAGAGCCAGGCTTCACAAGTCTGAGCCTAAAGCCCACTCCTTTCATGTCGAAGGTTTCTATCCACTATCATAACAAAAGGTTATTGGTTGCCAAGCTCAACTGTTGATTCGGTTAGAAATATCGGTGTCAATCGAACATGCCTCTTTGATCCGCTCTTGAGGTCACGGGGACAAACTGTTCTTTTGGCGTCTCTTCTCCTCAGTTTTATTGACCTTTTATAATACCGGTTTTTGGTCACGGTGCTCTCTCCATCAGCAAACATCTTTCACTCCCATTTAGGCAAACACAGCTCATTTTATAGGTACTTATGAGTATCTAAACATGCCCTGAGGTTATCAATAAAAATAATAATCACCGTTGACAATACCAATTAAAAGAAAAATCAATAGTCCTACAACCTTGAAGATTTTTTCCAAACAAGATAAGTGTGTCGAATCGCATGTCATTACAAACAGAAATTGGAGACTCATTGACTTATAGGGATTCATTTCACACCTATCACGATTGTTTTGTACCTATCATATTCAAGTTCCTTGTGAGAATTAAGAAATGTTGTCGAGGTATTGATATCGGTGCAGAGTAGATAATCCGAGCTTATACTAGCTGTTCACATGAAAGTTACATGAAGTTTGCATGCAACTTACGACTCACCTCGCTTGATGCATTCCTATGTCTAATAAAAGTCAAGGCGAAATCACTGAGAAAATGATGGAGAAAAAGTGGGGGTAAGTCATCATATGTTGTCAATGAATGATGTAGAAAGAACAAATGATATGGGATAGGACTTTCTATTCTCAATACGTCTTTAATGAAGGAATTGCAGAAAAACTATATCCAATTTTATAGTGCGCCTCCCTTTAGGGAAGTCCGTACGGTGGGGATGGAGTTGCGCGATTCTCATCGACCGCACCATGTAATTATTTTCCTTCTTTTGTTACCATCCCTGTCTCTTCTGCCAGCACGTCAGGGTAACGAACGGTGGTCATTCCGAGGAGCATCGAACGTGATTGGCCACACGAAGGTCTCCCATCCCAGCGATATCTTTAGGTAATGGAATGACCGGAGGGAACTCCGTGATGTACGTGAGTCGTCTTCGGCCTTTTGTGCTGACGAGCAAGCTCTAAGATGATGTTTCGGCAGTTTTTTCACTCGCCCAAAAAAGGTGCATTAGATGCAGCAATCATCTTTTTTTTCCCCACGAGAGGTATTTTCTCATTCTTTATCCTGCGATGAGAAGAGGCGCTTCAACCCTTCAATTTAGACCAATATAATAGAACATCGTCCGATGGCTTCATGAATACATCCCTTCATAAATTTTCCCATTTTTTAGTTAGGCAGGCACTAGTTACAATGAATGTGAGTTACAAATTGTCTCCTAAAGGTATTGAATTGCACCATCATGTCCTTCAACATTTAGCTTGGCTTGATGAAAACATTTATTGAAACTAGGGCGAGTGATATCACTATTATACATACATATACTCAATCAAACACAACAATACTACAATATTAATCCACTTTCTAACATTTATTGTTGGAAATCGTTCAAAATACCCGATAAAGAAGAAATAGAAATCCTATTTTCTATTCTAACTGCAAATTGTTTTTCCATTGTTACAGGCGATGCCAGGCCTTTCGAGGAAGTCGCTGGTTTCACCGTGCCAGTGAAGGTACTGCAAGATCTTCCAGCAAAGCCATCGGCTGAAATTATAAAGGAAGAAGTTAAGCCTGTGGAGCCTAAGATTCCTGAAATTCAAACTCCAGTTGACTTAAAACAGGAGCCCTCTGTAGTCCCAGCTCCTGCCCCCATCGCTGCTCTGGTCGAAGCCCAGAAGGAAGCCGAAAAACCAGCCGAGATCGCCAAGGATGCCCCTGCTGCCCCTGCTCCTTTGGCCGCTGAGCCCGAAAAGCAACCCGAAGAGCCCAAGAAGGAAGAGAAAATTGCCGAGCCAGCTCCTGCCCCTGAGCAGCCCGCCAAGGAAGAAGCTGCCAAACCTGAGGAGAAGCCCGAAGAGATCAAGCAGGAAAACCTGAAATCAATCCTTCCAGCTGACGCTCCCAAGGAAGAGCAGAAGCGTGAAGCCACCCCCGAAGCCGCCCCAGCCCTTGCCCCTGAGGCTGCCAAGCCCGAAGAAATCAAGGACGCCGTGAAGGAAGAACCCAAGAAAGAGGAAGAGAAAGTCCCTGAGAAGCCCGCTGAACAGCCTCAGCTAGATGCTCAACCTGAAGCTGCTGCTGCCCCTCTTCCAGCCGCTCTTCCTGCCACTCCTGAAGCCGCCGCCGCCCCCGCTCCCATCCTCGCTGCCGCCCCCGCTGAAGAACCCATTAAAGAGGAACCCAAGAAGGACCTTGCCCAACCCGCCCAGGAACAGGTACTCGCACTTGACATATTGGTTCTCTTGGGGAGAGCTCTGATCAAATTAGCCTCGTTATTTCATTAGTTACAACGTGAAACCTATAATATCTGACAGTAGGAAGAAGGTGCCAGGATATCCCTCAATATGCAACCTGATAGCAACAAATTTTCTTACTTGATCTAATTTAATAAAGTATTGCTGAAGGTGCAGATGCTTTCGTACTTGTAAGGAAGTTGATCAGTATTTTCTTTGGAAAACCGGGCCAAAAATTGACGGCTACTGATTTAAACATAGAAAAAACTGATCGAAAGAAAGCTTGGTGATGATGATCACAAGTAAGATTTTGGTCCAATTTTCTCATTTAGGCTCATTTGACCCTAAACCTCATGAAATCAAGCCTTGGTACTAGGAGTGGAACTGTTCTACGATCGGAGGGGAAACTTTTCTACAATAATTGGTCATTGAGATTAACTGCTGAGATCAAATGAACCGAAGGGGAAAACTGGTTCAATCAATATGAACTGGTTTTTTGTTGAATAGCTCAGCCACACGGTTTATTCAACATACTAATACATATTATGCATCATGCAGGCCACATTAGCCAATTTGTCGACGACAATGTACAGAAAAAAATAGGATCATTGGTGTTAATTTTATATAAGTCAGGAAGTACCTGGAGTCAACAGTTATGAGACAATATATCCCAGAAAAAATTCGAACACAATGAAGTGTTTTTGCAAAAAAAGAAGTTTTTCAGAGATATAAATTAGATTCACGAGGGTTGAAAACAAAGACGTGAGGAAAACACCACAGAGGAGATAATGTCAAACCCGTAACTCCTTTTGGTTCTTGCTGGTGAATTTACTGCACCGATCTTTCAAAGGAGCAACACTTACAAGAAACGGCACTTAATGTGAAGAAAGAAGTGGTGCACCAACTCACGACGCCTCCACTCGACGCCTGACCTTTATTACATGTCTACGTTAGTAGGCGCTGGATCATTGGTGCGGTGTTGTCCTACGATCGTGAACATATATAATGTCAAGGACGAGAAATTACGTTGTATATTCGCCACTTTTGCGCCGGGAAAAGCTAATAGGAACTTTCAGTAGCAAAACACGTGAATCATTTCAGTGGCGGAACACGTGACCAAATCTTTCATGATAATAACATTCACCTCTCTCTACAGAAGGTTCATAATAACCATCAAGATATTGGTTCCTTTTCAAAGTAAACTTTTGGTGTCATGCTTAGGTAAATTTGTGTTCATGTTCCCTACCTACATAGATTAAAAAATTGTAGTGGAATTTGTTAGAAACGAAAATCCAACAAGATAACAGGATCCAAGCTGAAACCCTCATGGCAAAACCTCCTGCTCAGAGTCCAAAACCACTAAACTGATAAAGTTTTTTTTTTTGGAAAGCGAATATTTCATGATTTTTCGTGGTGCGCACATGACATAATGGGATTTATAACGCTTTGGAGCAATTGGTACTATCCTGGTTCAGAGCCTTGAAAGAAAGATATCCTGCAGGAAATCAAAACACTCAGTTCAGTGTGCGTTTTATGTTTGGCGTACAATTCAAAATTTTGGCGTAATGGTGCAGATTTGTGATTAGCGTTCTTTTGTTGTGATGCAAAAAGATTCCTGATCATCGGTCGACAAAATCCGAAATCCAAATTTGGTATTTTTTCATCGGTATTTGTACTTTTATTCAGCTGCTTCTGGGGTGAAGGGGGGGATTCTATATCACAATGTACCTATTATGGAGAGTATTTTATCGAAATGCTCAGCATCATATTTAATGGATTATTGAAGAACACTTTTGTAAAATGATAAGTAGGGAATTTAGAATATCGAAAAACATGTTTTACGCTCAGTTTTTCAACCTTCATGTTCTATTTTTCCTGGGAATGGATGATTCAATGATATTTTTTCTAATTTCAGAAAAAAACCGAGGAGCCCGCCATGGAGCCCAGCAAACCTGAAGACAAACCAGCTGTCGCCACCGACAAAAAAGAGTGACGACCCTCCCTTCTCCATTTACTCCTTCTCCGTCCCCCATCATCCTTTCAACCTTCCCCCATCAAATCCCTCCAACGAACTATTTATTCCTATCAAAATCGAATAATTTATTTAAATCAAAATGTCATATCTGTAACTACATCTAGTCCTAAATATATTGAAACTCATGTCCTTAAGTTTTCAAACCCTTAGTTGTTTCGAATGATTTTCCTTCCCTGCCTTGAGTTGCTCTTGAGTTTAGAGTTAATGAGAAAATTTCCCAAACTATAAAGCAAATACAGGTACATAAAAGAAAGGTAGTAACTATCGTTATTAAAGGTTGAGTGAAACTAAGAGAAATCATATTTTAAAAAGGTGTCCTCTTTAATAATTTATTCTAGTAAAAAATTAATAATTTTCACAGGTATTACGAACGATACAATTAAACTTACTTGAAAAGCACATTTCATATAATGAAAACGTCAACCTTTCGAGAGTAGTAAGTTCAATAATCCGTCATAAAAAAGTGATGATCATCACGAATCTACATACGAGCTAGCTACCATATCACAGAAGTAATTAGTATTTCCGACAGCTTCAACCACTCGTACGTGTAATCATGGTCAATAAAAATTTAGTACCTAAGAAACAAATAAATAAAAACAAATAGTCTCATACATTTATGACAAGAACCGTCGGTTACTGGCAAATGCCACAGTTGGATGGGCGGCAAGCTCGAGAAACGACGGGAGTTATGAAACCTCGCTCAGTTAGGGACTGGCAATATGAATTCGATTTCGATTGTCGATGACGTTTGCTCTTCATCAGTACCTACCTCACAAATTATTTTGAAAAGTACATAAATTTCCGTGGGATCTGATTAGCTACCACCGGACTTGTGCAAACCAGAGTATCAATCGAGTGAGTTGTGGAAATCGCTGAAAAACCTTTTACCTGCCCAATTATCCAAGAAGTATAATTTTTTGGCTTCTCTTGTTCTAAAAACTGGTTAGAAAAGATGAGCAGCAAGAAACTTGAAGAAAAAGTTTTAGTAGTGGTTTTTGAAAATATTTCCCCTCGCTCGTGTGAAGCGGATTTCTGATGGGATGTGGATTTTTTTTAATTATTAAAAAATATTATATTACACTGCAGAATTTCGTCGTTCCACTGACTAAATAGAAATTGAATCCGATTTACCATGGAAAAAGATGATGATATCTTGAATGATATTGGTTTGGTAATACCTGAGCTGAGCGGTTCCGGTGGTCTTTCGGAGGAGATCCCTAATAAAGCTCTGTGGTCTTCTGCGTCAATAGTAATCGTAGAGTTGATGTCCTGCGCCGTCCTCGAGTTAAATAATTCATTGGACTAGCTGAACTTTACCAAATGACCAGAACTCAAATGCGGAGCATAACTCTCTTACTCCTGGAGTGCAGTAAGTTTCTATCATTTTCAAATATCTATGTGATTTAAATAATATTCCTACATTACGCGTTAACGCAGAATGAGTGATGACTCTGTACTGTCTCTTTGAAAGATATAGGAGGGTATTGTGATTTGGAAAATTGCATTCGAATAGATAGAGATAGTTTTGCAGCTGTTTTGGAAGTTCCTTTGTAGTACGGAATCATATTAGAAAGAGTTTGGTAAAACTGATCACTACTCTACGAATGGGGTAAAGGCACATGATATTGACCGGTTAAGGGCTTATGTGACTTATTTTTCATTCAATTTCCTTCTTTATTCGTCTTTTCGATAGTTTAACAACCAAATAAAATGGTAAAAATAAGAAATATTGGCAATTAAAAAAATACAAACTAGAAAAATGAAATACCGTTGGTTATAGGTCACCCACTCGTTACTTTTTGGGTCACCTTTTAAGACGTAAGTTTTGGTTCATTGTTTTCAATAGTGAATCTTTGGAATTGAATAAGAAAAAAAAAATCAATTTTCTTCGGAACTCTTTGATAATGTTTTTTACTGCCTCGTCACTTGATTAGTGCTCATATAATTGGAACAAAGGAAGTTCAACCTCACATAACTTCAACTCGAGTTGAAGTGGAGCTTCGTGACAAGTATCCAAGGAAGCAAAGTTGCTTTCTAGTGAGATCGCCAGGTGACTTTTTTTTGACTAACTAAGAGTAAATTACCACCAAGAGGACTCAAAAACTAGGTAATATGAGGCTGGCCAATAACCAAAGATTCACTAAAGTAATTGTTAGAGCTTTTATTGCAATAATTGTCTGAAAATTAAGCGAATATTAGGGAATAAACACCAAAAGAGGGAGGAAGTAGGGAGAACCTGTACTTTTTAATTTAGTAGGGCGTAAAAAAACAAATGTACAGAATGTTTTTTGGTATGACGTGAAAAAGCTTTGTTGGTGGTGTAAAAAAAATTCACCTTCTGATTAAAAGTGAGTCAAGAAAGGCAATGGATAAATTTCTCTAAGGTAAGGGTGGAGTTGGAGCGCGAAGCGAGATAGGGGCTGGCAGAGTTCTTGTGGTCAATGGTGTGTTCATTGTTGAAGGAAGAGTATAATATCTCTTGTTCCCCCCACCAAGAACTCTCTTGCTAGATTATCGCTGTATATTTACCCTCTAAATGTGTTGTAATTATATCAATTGCCCCTCGCCCTAAATTATATTTGGGAATGCAAACTAAACTTTAAAAAAACTTGTCCCACTCGAATACGACCATCAAATTCAAAGTTATCAGTCCTTTGCACACAAGTCGCTACCATTAGTACTGTAGCTACCTGGGGTTTCACCTACCTCTCGCCCTTAAAGTTATTTGGGAGAGTTAAAGTGGGTGGAGAAATTTACCCCAGTGGGAATTCTACGATGACCCATGGAGTGAACATGCACGATTTTCCCCAAGATACCCTAGATGATAAATCCAGAAAATTGTGATTAGAATTGATTACAACATATTTTATCATGTCACGTATATAATTAAGAAATCCCCTTAGGTACACCTCAGTAAGAACCACGTAACTGGGTATAAGAACCTCGCTGACATCGGAAAACCCTTTGAAAAGTTCGATGTGCCTATTCCTATCTCCGCTGCGCTTCGGTAGGATTTCAATTGAGCTGAAAAGACCTCCCAGAGGAACGACTCGATCTGCCTGATGAATATTCAAAGACAGGGATCCTCCGAGACTGGAGGTTCAACGCACTTACGTTCTAATTGCATCGTCCACATAGCGTGATGCCGATTTTTTTTCTTCTGAAAGAAAAATGTCGATCGTACGATGAGATAATAATGAAATGCAATCCATTAGGCGGAATGAAACTGAGGCCATTACCGTTATTGCGTTAGCGATCTAACTTGTTTATTAGAGTGTTTACCGTGACAGTGAACGAGCACACGTCACTTGTAGTAGAGCATCTTGCAAATGAGGGAAGCCTCTACAGCTGTATGGAATTAATGATGTGTTGATTTTAATTAATTTACACAGGTACATACCCCCCAACTGAAGGTCCTATGGTAGGGAGTACAATGAACTTCATGGATTAGGTTCTGGTCGTGGATAACACCATGCAGAACCTCGTTTTGTCAAAATACACTGAGAACTTATGTATAGAATGTTCATCCCCCCCCCGCCAACCTCTTAAAGTAAGCCCAGTACCACTTTAAAGATTCGGATCACCACTAAAATCATAATAATTCCTAAAAACGTGAGACGAAAGGACACCAACTGTCATTCCAGGAACACAAGGCCATTGCAGTCATCTGGTGGTGAGAGGTAGGAGGAGAGAGGGTCACCAAACTGTACAAGTTCACTTATTAAGTATTCCAGGTATGCGCTAATAATGATCTGATCCCAATAAAATTGATAACGGACCGTCAAGGGACCATCATTGAACATTAATTAATTAATTGAATTAGCTGGTATTCATTTATTAACCTTATAGGTAGCGGAAGGTTGGTCCTAAAGAGCTCTTGGTGGTCTCATTCGATTCTAAAAAATCGTCTACATCTCAAATTCAATGAAAAGAAACGATATTTCATATTGAAAGTTTTCGAGTTAGGGTGTTTTGAAAATGTCGACCCCAATTTTTCTCACCATACAAAAAACCGACCAATCTTCTCTCACTGTTTCATAGCTGTTCGAGGTTTTGGTTTATTATTTCCAATAATGAACCTTTGGAATCGACCAATAAAAAAATTTTTTTAACACCCCTCAAAATTTGATGGTTTACGTTTCAAGGTACGTAGAATCCAAAAATCAAACAAAAATTTGGCGGCCATCCGTCCGCCGTACACGGCACTTTTGCCTCTTAGCATTGACCGATTTTGATGAAATTTGGTAGGTATGTAGGCTCCATTTGGGGTCTAGTTGTTCCCCAAAGATTTTGGTTGATGTAGGTCATTTCTAAGGGTTGAAAAATGAATTTTGAAAATTTGAAAACGCCCTAACTCTAAAAAATTTGATATAAAGGTATTGCTTTCCATCAATTTAAGATAGTATAGAATTTTTTGAGACCTCGTGGAGCCCTGTAGGACAAACCGTTCGCTCCCTACGAGAATTTAGGGGTTGGACGTACGATAAATCAGAAACACGAGTGTGAAAGAGGCCTGATCTCCTTTCAAATTATAGCTGACCGAAATGCGATTGATGTTTTCCTTCATGTTGGATGGTTGGTGGCTTTGCAGACGAGTGATCTATAAAGAAAGATTAAAAAAAAAAATAAACCATTGTGTAATAATTTGCAGCGTTTTTTTTTTAAAGAAGCACGAATATAATATCGGCCTTTGAAACACGGTGATGTTTGATAAGATGAGAAACTCTTGGACTGAACATTCGTAGGCTAAATTATCTACCATACAGAAAATTCAAATGCGGCCGAATCAAGTCAGCATGAATAAAGATATTACTTTCATTAGAAATCCCAACATGATAAAATTATCATTACAATGTGCAAATTCCTCATTTAGATCAATTTTTCCATTATCACACAATAATATTATCACACTATAATTATTATAATTATTATAATTATTATAATATTATCACACTATAATTATTATAGTCCTATTGAAATTACAACTTTTTCGAATACTCTTATAATCGATATTATAATAGGTAATCTTTTATAAATACCAGCAATTATACTACTTTTCATTTCAATCCCATAATTGAAAATTCTATATTAACCATAATTGGACCATGGTATCACTAGTGTCACCGAAAACATCTCAAGAACTCCACAGTGTCACCTGAGTAACCAAAATTAAATTGCAATCTTCAATTTAATCGACATCAGAATTTTTGTGAGTTATTGGAAATCTCAAAATCAAGTTGACAAAAAATTCCAAGGAAATCTATGAAAAAAAATTTTCAAAATTTTTGTCATATCATCATTTTTTGACTTTTAGTAACTTACAAAAAACAGTTAAAAAATGTCAGCACATTTCATTGATTTTTATCTAAATCTAGTTAATTTATTGACACCTTCGGACTGTTGTGGAATTCCCAATCTGTTTTCACTGTTGACACTAGTGACACCATGGTCCATTTAGGGTTAATAAGAAGGCATTAACAGCCCTATTTTGGCAATTAAAACAATTGGTTATTAATGATATGGAAGTCATGAATATCAAGATACCTACTAAAAATATTGAGGTAGAATCTTACATAAAACCAACTAATATAATTAGAAATTATTATTATTAATATTATTATAATAATATTAATTAATCTGTATGTCGGTTACCAAATTGTTGTACCTATAAAATCAACCATTAAATCCATGGTTACATCTTTTGATGTAGGTAATTCACTCACTACCCTGAGTTTGACTACCTTCGAACCCAAGTTTAGACCACAGATAGGAAGAAAGTAGCAGGCTAATTTCTCAACACTAGTCTACTCTATTCCCTTTCTGTATACTCTGGAAAAATTACCCTTAGTACTTGTATTTACGGCATATTACGTACCCTACGTTACGTCGACTGGAAAAAGTAGCAGTGGGAGTATTGTTCAAGCAACTGTAATTTTATAATATATTATTTTTAACAGTTAGTGGGCAATAGTTCGTGTTTATATTCCAATTAGATAATCTTAAAAGTTTTGTCTGTAAAAAGAACCTTATCTTATAGTATACCACCAAACCAACACGTACGTACTTCACGTAGTGTCTATAAAATCCAATAGAAGGTGTGGTATGAATTGTTTAGGCGTTGAGATTGTTCAAAATCATTTGGTTGGGCTTCTAAAGTCTCCAAATTATTACACAACGGTTAACTACCTATTATCTTTATTAAAACCATTCTACATAGTGTTTGAGTTTTCCAAAAATCCGTAAATTAATTATGAGAAAATGACGCTCACCGTTTCGTAGAGAATTTACTCATTAGAGTGAGTTAGACATTTCCCCTCCTATTTGTGTCACTTATTCACAAGGAATTAATTTCTTTTTCGTCAAGATGTGCTCATTCCATTCATCCTACAAACAACACAATCCGGTACTTCCATTTCAATTGCTTCAGGAGGGTGGGAAGCAAGAGATTATAAGATTAATTTAAGATTCAAGATTATAATCCTACCTGGGAGAGGAAAAAGTTCATGTCCATTTGGACTGCTAGGTATATAAATGAAAACTTTTATTAAAATAAAAAGAATCATAAATGAAATACATTCACCAACTTTTGCCAATGAATATATTGAAACAAGTTTCAAACCTATTAGCTTCGCGTAATAATCCTAAATACAGAGTGACAAAACTCATCTTCCCAAATTAATTCGAATGTAATTGTAATTCAGAATTTAAACGAATAACATCGCCGAGAGTAATGAAAGTAATGAAAGAAGTGAGTAATAAAAAAATGAAAGAGTAACGAAAATTATGCTAAAGAAAGTAATGAAAACAGGAAATTTCTTGCTAATAAAAATATTGGTAGTTACTATAATAATAGGGGTCGGTAAATAGACCTAGAAATGTTTGAATTGGACAACCATTTTATCCTTGTAAACATGTGAACACTCACACAAAAAATTGCAGAGATTTTTGTTTGTTTTTCAACCGTTAAGAGTTTTTAACTTAGTCTGTGACAGTGAGAATTATTTTAGAAAATGATTCCAATATTTTTACAAAATTTTGATCATAAAATAATCCCAATTTCAGTTGCAAAAAAGAAGGGCCTAATAACTATCTGCCATAGGGGTACCATACCGCACAATTTGCAGCAGTGGTTTTACGTTTACCAACAAGTAACGCCATAGTTGACAGGGCTGCTGAACCTGGATTGTTAGGCGACTCTGACGAAGAATAGTAACTTTGAGAAAGTGACGTTCTTATCTGAATTGTGAGCATTATTTTGAATTTTGAAGTTCCTTTTTTCCACGTAGATCCAAAAATAATTTTATTGCAGTCAAAAATCAGATTTTAAATAATTTTTTTATAACCACTCCCCTTATTAAAATTCTTCTCCTCCCTAATTAATGTGATCAAAATTCAGGGAGAAATTGATAGAAGAATCCTTATGTCATCACATCTCAAGAGTTTTCCGTCAAGTGAAAATCAGGTGAAATTCACAAAGTCAGGTCCCATCATACGAAAACTGCCTTTTTAAGTTAGATTTGAATGCCCTAACCACATGGGCTTCACGCGGAAGTGAGAAGAATCATGAAGCAGCTGCACACTAAATTTCAACCTTCTAATCCAATTTTTCCCTAGCAAAACGGCTATCACCACAAACTGAATTTTTCAAATTTGATTTTCTCTAAACTATAATGTTTTACTTAGCGAATTTTTCTATTAAGCCAACGATATACTGTATTTAGAGAATTTTACTACCTGTAATTATAGTAGTAATATAGTATTTGAGTTAATAGTATCAATTTTATAGAAAAAAGCAAGTTAGGTGGGCAGTATAACTGCTATATAATAGAATAACATGGATGTAATTGACAAAATATGGAATCAATCGATATTCCCTATCATGAAACATGATATTCAAGGTCTATGAACTGGCAAACGTCAGCACAATTGATCATATTTTCACGATTATATTTACGTCATTCGCATCTTCATTGGAGTTCTCGCTCCTATAGTGCAATGCGATATAATCATCATTTAGAAACCAGTCCCCAACTACGCTCCGAGTTGTAATGTAATGAGTCCAATATATATTGATATTTGGAGAAACAATAGATAACGAAAAACAATTTCGTCCTCTAGTGACAGCATCTTTGGGGGATTTTGAATAGTCACATCGAGACAAGAGACTGACCACAGACAGGGAAAACCCACAGATTGTTTTAAAAAAAAAAAGCTCTGAAACACCGAATGTAAGTGAAAATTTGGATTATGGAGGACCAAATTTTTAGATCCACTGCACGAACACAAAGCTTCCCTCTCTTTAGGTAGTTCTTCACACTTAACAAGGAATCCAGGATTATTGAATTGCAATGGGTGCATTGATAAATTACACTAGATTACAAAATTTAGGGGTGGTCTGGCTGCCTCGTTCTTTCACCACTTTTCTTGTGGTATTTGGTGCGCTGAATCCGAATCTGACGTCAGTTTTTTCTGTTTATGTCGGATTTTCATGATATAGCTAGTTTTAAGATTTTTCTAGTTCTCACTTTTCTTCATTTTTTAGTGAAAACTCATCTTGCTCAAATCTCCTAAAAAAGTACTCAGACTTATAGGAAATTTCATGTAGAATCCGAATATGTACTTAGTTTTTAACAAAACAAGAGTTTCCCAATTATGATTTACTCTCCCTATGAGTACCTATTTTCGATCTTACTCTTAATAGGTGACAAGTATAAAAAATATAGAAGAAAGAAAAATCTATTTGAGGAAAACAGATTTAGGAACGCACATACTTATCTCGAAAAATGAACTAACGGTTTTTGTGAATTTTCATCTCAGTGCCATGAAAAAGCTCATTCCTTCGATATTAATGGGTTTAGGAGGCTGCGATTGGTCTCATTCTCCTCTGGGATGTCCCCCCTACAAAGTAAAAGCCCGAGAAAATTTTTTTTAGCCTTAATTTTTTTTCAAGTGGCAAAATGTAAGGGAAAACCCGAAGAAAAAACGTTGAGAACCGGTGTTTTTTGATACGTTTTGTGAAAAATAGGGGGTTTGTCACAGTTTAACTTAAAAACTAAGTACATATTCGGATTCTACATAAAATTTCCTATAAGTCTGAGTACTTTTTGAGGAGATTTGAGCAAGATGAGTTCTCACTAAAAAATGGAGAAAAGTGAGAACTAGAAAAATCTTAAAACTAGCTTTATCTTGAAAATCCGACATAAACAAAAAAACTGACGTCAGATTCGGATTCAGCGCACCAAATACCATAAGAAAAGTAGTGAAAGAACGAGGCAGCCAGACCACCCCTAAATTTTGTAATCTAGTGTTATCAATATCAACCGTATTGTAAATGTTTAGGGCGAATTATCAATATCCAAAGTCATCTTACGAATCAAAAGCATCCAAAATCTTGCTTCGACAAGTTATATTGCTTCCGAGTCTACCATGGTCCACAACCGTATTATAAATGTGTAGGGCGAATTATCAATATCCGAAGTCATAATAATATAGTCTTATGAATCAAACGCAGCCAAAATCTTGCTTCGATAAGTTATATTGCTTCCGAATTTACCAAGGTAGCGAATGAATGAAGGAATGAAAAGGAGTCCACCAAAATGAGAATATCCACTTGCATTTCACATTTTAAAACTTCCTGCCATTTTGTTTCCGTTTTTTTAGGAAGTCCCACAGTAAGACTTGGGCGTCCATGTGCGATTAATCTGAGGTGAAAGAGGACAACGCCCAGCAGAAAAAAAATAACCACAAACTAATCCGATTTAGACCATTTTGAATTCTGCTGAATCCAAATCAGAGAGAAAAACTTTAGGTGTATGTCTGTATGTGAGTGTGTAACAAAACCTTGTGTACTCTGCATCATGGGCTTTTTTGTTCGACTCTGATAACTTCCGAGTTGCACATTATTTCACCAGAGCGTCGAAATTGACATCGAGGGAGCAAGTGGGAGAACAATATTCACAAAATATACGACTTTTCAATATTTCGGTTCTTTTATAGCTTACTACTCTTAATTGTACCCAAGCTTTGAAATTGAGGGAACATTATCAATGCACCTCTGGATTTTCAAGAAATATTCGAAAAAATAATTTGAAAAACTTTGTGCCGTCATTGAAAAAATTAGTGGTGCCACTATGGTGACAAAACACCAGAAACCGTATATTTCTTGGGTTTATGGGTGTTTCACTCTTGTTTTTATGGGTGTGAATACGGATATACTTCTACAGACTGCAACCAAAACTAACAGATGAAAATTCACATTGAACGTATGACCGCTTTGGTGCCTCACTGGCACCATTGGTGGAGGAGGAGGGGGGGGGATTAGCATGTTGGGTATCGTAGATCATAAATTCTAAAATGTTGTTCAAATTCAAGGCTCGCATGCCGTTATAAACGTGATGGTGGATAAGAATGGTGGGGGAGGGGAGGAGATGCTATGTGCCACACTCTTTTTTTTCTTCACACCTTAACTACTCTTGAATGTATTTGACCTTTTGTCTACCACATCGGAGACGTCTTTTCGAGTGGGTGGGAAAACCACGTTTATAGAAATATCAGGATTCACGCATTATACCTCATTATAGGTGGTCGAAGGAAAGGGTCATGAACGAAATCGCAGCCCCAGGACGGCGCCTGACCCAGAAGAGCATGCAAAAATGGGGCAGGCCGTTACAAAAGTAACAGGAACGGGCCTCTGGAGCTGGGAGGGAACCCTCTCAAGTCCTTAATAAGACAGTAAAAACCGCTAATCCTGCATCTACGAGTATCCCAGCCGCATCGGACAGCAAGGGACTTGCAGTTTTTTATTCCTCGTCACCCGCGCACCCAATTCGATTCGCCAACGATTTCAATGCTCATAAAAACAACCAACTCTTGTGAAGAAGAACCAAACCGCAGCTCGAACCAAGTAATATTTCGAGAAGTCGTCCTAGTGAGTGTATGGCTCATAGCTTCCTCGTTTTTGTAAGCATGCCACTCATGACTGCAATGTATGGACTGCACTGTGGACACCAAAAATTTGGTTAAAAAAATTTGGTATTTCTTGTATTTATATCACCTCCTGGAAAGAGCACTACTTCTGGTTTATTATTTTGAATAATGAACCATTAGAATCGAGCAAAAAATTTTAAGCCCCTTTAAAAAAATTTCAAAAATTTTAAAAATTGATGTTTTACGTTTCAATGTACGAAAAATCCAAAAATCGAATTAAAACAAAAAAAAAATCTGTCCGTCCGTCGTACGACGTAGGCAGCACTTTTCTTAGCAACCATGGGCCGATTTGGTTGAAATTAATAATACATATCAACCATATTATCGAGCCTGGTTACCAATCAAGTATATTAATTTATTGTCAATTACGTAATTAAGTCTATGGTTAAAATCATTGTCGGAGTTGGCAGTACGACGACGAGAGCCAGCCAGTTTGAGATAAATTGAGTTTCCTGAACGTGGAAAATAAATTTATACACAATAGCAAACGTCACTGTTGATCCGATTCATGGGGGACCATCCGAAAGCCACCGTAGGAGAAGCGGAGAGAACTGTTATGAAAACAAACGCACCAGCTCTGGTAGTGACACTGCTGAGGGAACGTAGAATGGAGTTCATGTGTCTGTGCCATGTGCAACCTGATGGTATGGGGAAATCTGCGGCACTTCGTTGCTGTGTCAGGTACCTAATTATAGGCAATAATAATAATAATACAAACAATCTTACTGTACCCAACCTCATCTGCCTAGTTGTATTTTCAAAATAAAACATGTGGTTCGCAGGTGTTCACTCGACGGTCAGGTGTCCCATTTCCGAAAATCTTCACCCACTTTAATTGGAAAATACATAATATGTTATGTTATATGTTATATTATATGTTTATATTATAAGCATGACCAGTCGACCACCTGTATCCATTCTACAAGGTAAAATTGCACTTAGCACTTATCGACTTATCACTTCGCTCAAAGTCCTCAAGCAATCTCAAAGCAAATCATTAGGGACGACTTCCTTTCCTCTGGTAACCAGTTTTTGTGTCGACCGGAAACCATCACCATCAATCTCCTCAATTTCGTTCATAACTTGGTTTTGAGCAGACCAGAAACTGAAAAGTTCCGGTAAGTCGGTTTTGTGTGGACCAACACTCCTATTTCACCCAATTCTCCTTCTTATTGCAATTTTAACCAATATAGAGTCAAAAATTCATTCAGATAATCAGTAAAATTTTCTTGTCAGTGTAACATTTAATGATTCTCAATTTAAAGTCAAAAGTAGAGTAATTTTAACCAATTTAGAGTCAAAAGTAAATTTTCAGCGGAGTTCAGGCCTCTTTTGCGATTCACACTCGTGTTTCTGATTTATCGTAAGCCCAACGCTTAAGTTCTCGTAGGGAGCGAACGGATTGTCCTACAGAGCTCCGCGTGGTCTCTAAAAATTCAATACTGTTTAAAATTGGTGAAAAAACGATAGGTACCTTTATTTAAAGAGTTTTCGAGTTAGGGCACTTTTGAAATTTTCAACCCTTAATTTTCACCCCTTAAAAGTGACCGACATCAACCAAAAGCTTCCGGGCACAACTAGACCCCAAATGGAGCCCATATATCAAATTTCATGAAAATCATTCCGTGGGAACTAAGGAAAGTGCCAAGTACGGCGGACGGAAAATTTTTTTATTCGATTTTTGGATTCTACGTAACTTGAATTGTAAACCGACAAATTTTGAGGAGGATGTTAAAAACAAAAAATTCTTGGTCGATTCCAAAGGTTCAATATTGAAAATAATAAACCAAAACGCTGAAAATTATTACACAATGGTTTATTATTTTTCTATATTGATCACTTGTCTGCAAAGCCACCAACCATCCAACATGAAGAATAACATTGATCACATTTCGGTCAGCTAAAATTTGAACGGAGATTAGGCCTCTTTTGCGATTCACACTCGTGTTTCTGATTTATCGTACGTAAAACCTTTAAATTCTCGTAGGGAGCGAACGGTTTGTCCTACAGAGCTCCGCGTGGTCTCAAAAAATTCTAAAAATTTTTCTCCGGCAATTATTGTTCGATTTTGATGATTCTAGCGGCAATCTTTCAATTTTTCTATTCCCTAAACTGCTGCACTAGAGAATTTCAAAAATTCTTGAAAATTTCAAATTTAGGTACAATTTTTTAAGTTTGAGCCCCTGTAATTTAGGGAAATACTAACCCGTAACGAGGAACGAACGGCGACCGACTGAGCCCCCCAAAGCGCTTCTTTTGTAGACAATTTAGCTATATTATTATAAACAAACATGTTTTTCGTTCATTTATACCTACTTGGCAGGGTTTCTAATGTAGGCATACTTTGCTATTGATTTCAAAGTACCAATGTTCTACATACGAAATAAATGTCGTGGCAGGTAATTCAACCGTCAAAAACTGAATTAATAACGAGTCAATACCATAAAAGCAATATTATTGTCAATGTGATCGCCAATCAACAAACGTTGATACAAATGCACTTCGATGCAAAGTCATAAACTGATAGTTCACGATGAAGATTAAGTAACGTGCGCCAGCATTGACTCACAGTTTACCTTGTACGACATTCGACGTATAAAATTGGGTCAGGACGATCGAACCCCTAAGAGTCCAAATGCAATAAAAGACTTCACAACAAAAGTTCCCGACGAGTCTATCAGCGCGTCAGATCATCAGCGTCACACTGATCAATACCTACTGTTGTGTGAGTTTATTGCATAGTATGGTCGCGCTAATTGTTCCTACAGGTACCGAACTGATACGCTCTGAAGGAATTTGAAATGTCTCTTATTTACCTTATGTACTCCAGATTTACTCGTAATTGGCATATTTTAACCTAGGGTATCCAAAGGAAGGATTGTTGGTTTCGAATATATATGGTTTTAAATGTTTATGAATTCAAATTATAGGCCATTTATAGCGTTTAATCAACAAAGCTGCAGCTAACATAATTAGGAAAGCAACTATGATAACTGCCACGTATGCTAAACTACGCCGGTAGGGATCTCTGGCTGAACGTCAGATAGATTTTTTTTTTTAATTAAGTAAAAAACCATTTCAGGTTGGATTTTCTAGCCATTCCTGGCGTCATGGACGTCATCAGCTTTCTTCCAAAGGGAAGGTCAGAATTCGTTCTGATGATTTCGCTCATGGCTTCCCATTGTCATTACTCACAAAAACGCACACTGCCGGCGATGAGATTTGAGCCCATGACCCCCGCAGAAATTGGTCCAACATCCACCGTCAAACTCGCCCCAGCTACCGCGGCTACACCGGACCCCCGTCAGATAGAGATTTATGTAGTTAGCACCTACCCTGATGGATCAAAGGGTTATGAAGGAGAGAGAGAGAAAGAAAGTAATTTATCAATAAAATATGCACATTCAATAAACAGAAAATTAATTACTCTTTGTAAGTAATAATAGGCTTAAGCTGTCTGCTGGAGTCGACACAAGTGGGAATCAACGTCGTAAACTAAAAGACGAATATTCAAAAATAAACGTAGGTAACAAAACAACAATCCTAAGCTCAAATTTGGCAGAGTGAATCTTATCTCTCGGAGGGCTGTTTCAGTTTCAATGTGATTTTACTCTCGTAAATTTCAACTACATATCTTGTTACAACTCTTTAGTAAACATTTAGTAAATTATTAGTAAACATTTAATAAGCAATCCTGTATGAAATTTCGTCCTTAAATGCGTAATTATAAAGATATATTCAATCCCATAAATATATGATTTATTTATTGAATGGTGCATACTGTGGGGAACCAACTATGTTATATAGGATTTATCCTAATAAAAATCAACGAAGCCGAGGGATCTTCCACCAGCTCAGATCAACTACCCTCAGGGTTTTCAACCCCTTGTGGTTTCCTCAGTGACTAGCGTGGGGAACCTCTTTAAATTACCGAAGTTCCAAGGCTCTGCGAGTTAGTCTGGTGAACGATCTTGAGCCTATTGCCTTACATAAACAAATCGTATACCCAAAAACCTTGCCGAAAATTTGCTTACGCTATTAAACTCGAATTGATCAGTTTATATACCCCTAACTTACCTAAATATATTGTTCCTAATCTTGACAAGGTGACATAATCGTACGTGACAGGTACCTAGCGGAGTTTAACACCTCAACCTCTGGCGAAGCGGGGCAGAACTTTCCTGGTATCGGAAGCCAAATTAAATGCTTATTTAATTAAATTCAAATTAATTCTTCTTAAATTAAATTATTCTTCCTTAACAAACCCTATATATACTAAAAACTGAATAAATTCAAATTAACAAATACCTATACTATTATTTCATATAGGGTGAGTAACGAAGAGATAGCAGATTCATTAAAATCTCGTCCTTACACATAGGTGCCTACCTAAAAGTAGTTGGATCAAACTGATATGAGAAATAATGTAAAAACGTCTGCAAAGTGAGTGTGACACATAGCTTCCTCGTATCCAAAACCCGATTGTATAGATGATTCGACGCATAGTAGTTAATCTCAAAACATCAATCTCTAAGTACCTTCCACTACCCTCATAGGGGACCATCTACACGTCAACCCGCACAATTTCTGGATATTGTTCGAAAATGTAGAAGTTATAGCTGTTACAAAGATTCCATTGTTGCGCCGCATGCGCAGCGGCTATTATCAGTCTGGGGGTAATGATTTTCATAGGGGACCATCTCATCCCGCACAATCCCTGACAATGTCATCGAAATCGGATGAGAAATTTAGAAGAAGGCTGTGGCAAGATTTCATGACTGACAGACACGGAACCAAAATTGTTCGGGAAAGTCTGAAACGTAAAACGCGAGTGGAAATTTTGATTTTGGTGAACTTTTTTTTCTACGTTAAAAAGTGGAAACAAAGCTTCCGCTACTTTGGTAGACTCGGAAGCAATAAAGCGGAGACTTGATGTGCATCAGACTGAATGGGAAAAGGGCAAATACGTCACGAAGGCAACATGATTTTTTATTGTTCTGAATCATTTTAATTCTATTGGATCAAACTAAATTCCAAAAATCCCGTACTAACCAGAAAAATAATGGTAACTTGAAAATTCTCGGCTAGATTCCGTGTGCTCACTTGGAAATGCTGCTGCAGAAAATAGCGATTTCCCAACATTTTGTATTTAATACGGCGTATTGGCGCAACGGCCTATCGACATTGTGATCTGAGGTAGTCTATGAAACTACCCATACAAGTAGGTTAGCAGTGAAACAGGTGGGTTCTTTCCAAAGTGATAAAATTTGAGTCCAAATTGAGTCCATTTTAAAACCAAATTGAGTTGGTTCCTTATTTTGCGAAACAGGGAATCGTGGAACTCCTTCCCCCTTTCGAAATTTTTTATCCAGGAATATTTGCATACTGAGATGGTCATCAAAACATGAATCGTCAAAGGAATAAACGTAGGTGTATTGATTTAACTAGCCATTGATTATCTAGGTGCCTAAATACCCAAATCGTTGTATTTATAACCAGTAGGTAAGAGCAACGGAGCTTGTAGCAGGTCCTCGTAGAGCTCACTCGTGCCTTCGGAAATCAGGCTAGATCTTTTGCAATGATGCACTGTATTGCGGGCTGGAATCCTTGCGTCTCACGGTTGGTACGGCGCTTCTCTCAATGTATACAATCGACTCAATGTATGCAGGGTGTCTACACTTTCGATGGGCATAACTTCAGGGTTCGATTTTACAAGATATTTCCAACAAAAAATGTCTCCTAGCAATTTTCTTTTAACCCACTCAAAATTCTATTTTTTTCACTTTAAAGGTTTTTTTCGCGTTTTCGACCTTACAGCACTGATATGGTCATAACATCCCTTATTTCTCCTCAAAATTCAAATCTGACTACACCGTTAGAAAGAGCGTTAAATTACCAAGCTACCTAAAGCAAAATCAAAATTTTTTAGCTATAAAATAGTATCAAAAAATCAAGTCAAAAAGCGAACTTCAAATTTTTTTTTGAAACTTTACTTTCTTCGACCAACGTTTTCACTCTAAATCCCTGCCTATTTCGATGGGCGCTCTTCGGAGAAAACATGCTCAAATTGTCAGCTTTCCAACGGTCTATCAGTTTTTCAGTTCAACATTCAAAAAGACAGAGTAAATGAAGTTTGAATGTCAAAAAAACGTGTGTTTTACAAGCAAATCCAGTGTTTCATGCCGGTTTATGGTCCCCCTCGATCTCAAAATGGCTTGACGATTTTGGTATCATTTTCTATGTAATTATTTACGCTTAATCCAATAGTGATACTTCCGAATGATTCCGACCGCTAGAAAGTGGATTTTTCGAAGAAAACCTTCGGTTTTCGTACATAAAATACGCATTATTCGTAGATATGGAAGATATCATTAAGCCTTTAGATATCATTACCTTTCTACTGTACAAAAACTTCAATCAGCTAGAAATTCGGTGTTTTTATTGAGTAGAAAGGTATTACTTTATGTACGATGCGAATTTTATGTAAGAAAAACGAAGGTTTTCTTCGAAAAATCCACTTTTTAGCAGTCAGAATCATTCTGAAGTATCACTATTGGATTCAGCGTAAATAATTACGTAGAAAATGATACCAAAATCGTCAAGCCATTTTGAGATCGAGGGGGACCATAAACCGGCTTGAAAAACTGGATTTGCATGTAAAACACATGTTTTTTGACATTCAAACTTCATTTACTCTATCTTCTTGAATGTTGAACAGAAAAATTGACAGACCGTTGGAAAGCTGACAATTTGAGCATGTTTTCTCCGAAGAGCGCCCATCGAAATAGGCAGGGATTTAGAGTGAAAACGTTGGTCGAAGGAAGTCAAGTTTCAAAAAAAAAAATTTGAAGTTCGCTTTTTGACTTGATTTGTTGATACTATTTTATAGCTAAAAATTTTGATTTTGCTTTAGGTAGCTTGGTAATTTAACGCTTTTTCTAACGGTGTAGTCGGATTTGAGTTTTCAGGAGAAATAAGGGATTTTATGACCATATCAGTGCTGTAAGGTCGAAAACGCGAAAAAAAACTTTAAAGTGAAGAAAAAAGAATTTTGAGTGGGTTAAAAGAAAATTGCTAGGAGACATTTTTTGTTGGAAATACCTTGTAGAATCGAACCCTGAAGTTATGCCCATCGAAAGTGTAGACACCCTGTATACAGATCGAGTACCTTTACACTGAAACCTTGTATGCATTATCTAACCGGAACCACAGTCTGCGTGGAGCAATCCTAAAGAGAGTCCAGTTAACTCTAATTTCGATCAATTCAATCAAAATTAGTGCGTTATGGGTAATTCAAGTTATAAAGGTAGGTACTTAGGTACCTATCCTGACTTTTTATAAGAAATGAGAGAATCTGTGAGAAAAGATTCGCATGAATAAATTACTTTGCATTGGTGTTTCTTGCGAACGATCGACCATTTTGTCGGAAACACGAACTTTAAATCCTTTCAAGTTGCCCTTCGTCGCCGAAAACTGATTCCCAGGGCTCTAAACTATTTTTTAAGAATTGACTTCAACACTGTAATTAAAGTTATAATAAACATTGATGTAGATAGTGAATATCAGGTACGTACCTATCTCAAGTTCACGTGAGAAGTCCTCTGTCTTTTCTTCAACTCGATAAGCTCTCGAATTTGTTCACTTTTTGTTTCTCCGCCTTCCATTTTAACAGTCACTTAAATATTGGAAGAATCCTGTTGAACGAAACACAGCAAAACCGAAAAACGGTATCGGAAACGGAAGGCAACGGGTTGCGGTTGCGGGCAGATCAAGAACATCCGACTTGAGCAGCTCGTCCTCCCAGCTGATTCTTTCGCATCACTCCCGCGTGTACTTCTTCTTCTGCATGTTTCTCTCCCGTTAGACTGAGCCGATTCTGTTCTTTAAAAATACTTGAATGAAAGCTACAAACCAATGTTAATCAAATGTCCACCAAGGTGAGTAGAAAAACGGATATGTCGTTCCCCCTTCATTTAAAAATGGCCGTTAGAAGTTCGTCAAAGTTACGGATATTTTGACTTGTTATGACTTGATATTTTACTAATTAATGGCTTGGTATCAATTCACTTGCAAAAACTAATTATTTATTCAAGGTAAGATCAGATAAAAATTTTTATTCAATAATAAGATAATAAGATTCAATTTATACTCTTGCCTTTATTTAAAGAGCTCTGGACCGCGGGTTCCAAAACCCCTTCCCTGCCAAGAGGTGGCAACATTGCAAGGTGCTCACCTTGGGGTCTCAACTCACAACCCTTTGCGGTCGAAACCCATCATCCCTCTTCCTTCTTCCTCTTCTATCAACATACAATTTAATTATTTATCGTTCGGTGAACATTTTTTGTAATTTAAATTCGTAACGTACTAATTATTCTGATGAAAATGAGTCCAAATTTCCTGTAATTCGGCGAAGAGGGCGTAATTCGTTTGGGTGGATTGGCCGGGAGAGGGCTGCTGAGTTTTAATCGTACCTGCCTCGAGTTTATACTCGATATGTTCAATTTTTCTCGCTGATCACGATTTTGGTGATGGGATGATCGAAATAATTTATGAATCAAGTGTGCATTTGCAGAAGAGGGTAAACTGTTGGGGGGTTGGGGGGGTTCACAGGCGGAGGGGTCGCGCAGGTATACCTCGACCTTCCGCTGGGGCTCGGATTCTTGCAGCGATGCCGAACCTTCGGGGCCTTCAAAAATCCCAGAGCTCTTTAAATAAAGGCAAGAGTATAGATAAAATTATTACAGATTTATCTTATAAGATCTCCATCAAGAAAATAGTTCAAATTTGTCGAATTTCAGCTGTTTCTTATGTATCTTTCACAGGAGAGATATACACACGGGTGTATCTCTTCTGTGTGTTTCTTTTCTATTTGACAAGGTGACGAGGCCGGAAATGAGTAAAAACATTAACTAACTCTTAATCAAACGTCCTCTATGGTGAGCAGGAAAATGAATCTGCTACTTCAAACCCATATGCGGAAATTTTGACTCACTTAGTAGATGGCTGCTATCAATTTACTTGCTAGAACCAATGATTTAATTATACAATATTTCCATCAGCTGAAATGACCCAAATTTGGCAAATTCCGGTCCCAGAATGGGCCTATTAGTTGATCGACGAAAATTGTTAAAGTAGACCACTGAATGTGATATTAATGACGTCGTATTAGCCTCGTATCAAAGTTAAACTTGTATTTGAAAGTGGATTGATAACCACCCATCAACTAAATGAGTAATAATTTCCACCAATTTGAAAATTTTCAAACGGCCATTTTCAAAAGAAGTGGGTTTTTGCTACAAAGATCCGTTTTCCTACTCACTGCAGAGGACATCTGACAGCGTAGGTTTGTAGCTTTCATAAAAGTATCTGTTTAGAACGGAGTCAGCTCTTCATTTTCTCCTTTTTGTGGTTTGCCATCATCCAGGTCGGTAAGTTTTCATGTTGAAAAGGTTCTTTTGCCGGACAGGGAACTAACTTATACGTAGTTGAGCGAAACTAATCCGATGATGTGAAAGTAATCACTCCATAAAACCATGGAGAACACTATTTTCATTGATTTAATAATTGTCAAAAATTGACGATCGATTGCAGTAAGGAATAAAATTTATTTAATAAACAATCGTAGATATTCCACAATCGATATTCGGAAAAAAATCGGAGCAAGAGAATCGATTTCTAGCTAACATCGATAATCGAGTCTCGACTCGCCTAGAAGAAAGTGAAAGGCCGCCACTTAAGCTGCCCACACACGGTCCGACACGTTTGCAGTGGGGGAAGCCAAAACTTTGCCCCACTACCTTTCAGGACCGAAAGAGAGGAGAGCACACACGTACCGACAGTTGGGTTCATGGATATTACTTTTTAACCAGTGCGTAATATCCATGTTTACCTTATTCTTTCTTGCTCTCAACTTTCCTTGCTTCAATCGTTTGTTTTTCAAATCTTATAGCGCAATGGCTTCAATTTTTAGTAAATGCCAAATATGTGGGTTTCATTGTCAATCATTGAGTCTTTAAGACTAAAAAGACGCCGTACCACCAAGAAAAAGAGTTGAAGGATGAAGAGTTGGTTGGAGATGGGAGGCACGTGAAATTAGTGCATGCCTACCTCAAAATTACAAAACATTTATTGTTTAATTTAATCATTAGTATTTTAGTTAATTAGGTAGGTACTTAGCTACCTATCGTTCGGGTATCTCGAGAGGGCTTTGGTCAATTTCTGTTTGAGGTGATTTGGGTGTGAAATTTTCCGTTTTCCTTTATTGGAGCATTATTGTTGTCATTCAGTTTTTTTTAGAAAAATTGGAAGACAATTTATCAGAGATGGCTAAGTACTCCATTCATTGAAAAAAGTTAAGTACAAAAATAAATGTTTTTATTTATTTATTGGTTTGTTTTGATTTTTTTCTGTACGTATCACTTATCTAAATTTAGGTACCTTGTTTCAAGTTACTATAATCTTATAAAGTTATTATAATCAGTATCTGGTATTTCAAGTTTATGAATATTGGTATTTCTAGTTTACCAATAAATTATGGAAAATAGAGGCCAACTGGTGTCTATGTATTTTCCTTTCTTTTCCAATCAATTTGATCCAACAATCAATGCATCAGTCATTGATAATGCTCATCATTCATCGAAATAGACGTAGGTATCTACTAACATGGAAATAAGTGTCAATGAAATACGTAGGTAGGTACACCAACTCCTTGAATCATAATGGAACAACAAACAGGAGACACAACAAACAAACTGCTAAGAAAACAACGTTTTGAATCAAAACTCGGTCAAGTAACGAGTAAAACACCTAGAATAGGACAATTAATAAACGCAGCAGGAAAAAAATCCTTCCTGTCTGGTGGCAAAATTCGAAAACAGCGTGAAAACGCGGGAGCTGGTCGGACAACAGCACCACACACGAGTAAGGATGCAAGGAGGGGGCACCCAGCTGGACGGTCGTCAAGGCCGTCGTGATGATCGAGCATCCCGACTTTCCGACGGTCGTCAAGGCCGTCGGAAGTAGTGACGTTGCGATACTTTCGATACTTACTGATATCAGTATTTTGTTTCGATACCTTTCGATATTTGTATCGATACTGGGCTTCCGATACTTCCAGGTATCGAAAGGAAAGTACTAATATCAGTACTCAAATATTTACTACCTACTCACACAAAAGCGCAAAGATGAGATAGGTTGTCTGGGGCATTATTTTCTTTTACTTCCAACGAAACCGAGAAAGAATGAAGAAACCACAAATAAAAGAAACATTCATGTCCACAAGGGACACCCCACGGACTAAAATTTAGATACCTAACTACTTTTGCTATTATCCCTTTGAAAACTTTCATTAATATTAAAATAAAATACACCTTCTATTCCATCAAAATTCCGTTTATCATATCCTCGCCTGTTCAATGTTATAATATAACCAGTCACTTCGTCACTAGAGACTCAACTATGCCCAAGCCCAAGGACAATGGACAATACTGATGGTAAGAATTGAGTAGGTAGGTACCTAATCATGGTAAAAAAAAAAAACTATTCAATATGATATAGGTAGGTTACCTATTAAGTTCGTGCATTTTATGTTAGCAGTTTTTTCTGAATAATTGCAACAAATTAGCAATTAACAACAATTACATAAAGTAGGTTGGTATCAAATGATTCGATACCAGGTGGTATCGATACTTTTCTTTCGATACTTAACTAATATCAGTACTTTGATTCGATACTGTATCGATACCAAGTATCGTATCAAAAGAGGTATCGCAACGTCACTAGTCGGAAGACTCCACACACCGCCCGACGCCATCCCAATCGGAGGAGGGAGGCGCCTTTCGGTTACCCCCTCTACCGATATCCTTGGTCGGGTCGGCCCGTGTGTGGGCAGCTTTACCCGCAGGCCTCGTACTGTCGCAGTCAGGCATCGAAATATCTCGAATCAACTTAGTAGACCCAATTCCACCTATTCTTCATAAGATTTATGCTATTGTATGATTTGTACACAATCCTACAACTACCAGCCGGTTACCCGTGCGTTGTTCATAACTACGGATACTTATCTACTGAAATACCTCTTTGTTCAACAGGAGAGAACTTTTTTTTACATTCCCAACTCCACCTTCCTGATTCAACACTATTATATTTCCAACAGGGTTATGATTCAAATTTGTCGAGTTTGGGCTGTTTCTTTTTGTATCTCTCCCGTAAGTATCTCCCCTGTGTGTTTCTTTTCTATTAGACAAGGAGAGGAGGCAGGAAATCGTAACTTGACTAAAACATTAACTAATTTGTAATCAATTTTCCTCTACGGTAAGTGGCAAAATGAATCCCTGTCATTTCAAAATCCCGTGATTTAAAAAAGGTGCCGGTTTGACAATTGCGGGAATTGTGACTCACTTAATTGGTGGCTGGCTATCAATTCACTTGCAAGAACTAATGATTTAGTTATTTTATATTTCCATCAGCGAAAATGGCCCAAACTTGGCGAATGGTCCAAGAATGGGCCTATTAGTCGAAGGACGAAAATTACTAAAGAGGTTTTAGATTCTATCTGCCCGTGTAGATCATTGAATGTGATACGTTGTGTGTGACGTATTAGCCCCGTATAAAAACCGAGAAGCTACCTACTCATTTCTCCCTTCCGATTAAGTGTTTGAATGAGGTATTTTGTTATCCTGTTGAACTATGCCTAAATGAGGTTTTATCATAGATTGATGAGTATCCGTGGGCATTTACAGCGCGCAGGTAACCTACTGGAGATAGTACGAGTAAGTATAAATCGAACAATAGCGTAAACAGTAATGTAATTCAATGAATATTCACAACTCAGAAAATTTTAAAAACAATATAAATAAATAAGCAAACACCCCATAAGCTACCATTTTCGGGTAAAGAAAATACTGCAAAGCCTCGTACCAAATATTTCCAATTGAAAATTTTGAAATCAATTAGGATAACAAACTGGCAGAGTCCCTTACTAACGTAAATAAATTGAATGAATGTATCAATTTATCGATAAATCGATATAATTTATTAAATTAATTCATCAAATAATAAATTGAATCGATTTATCGATACATTTTCTACTCTTGTTTTTCAATATTTTCTTCCTAATTCAATATTTTCTACTTTTTCATCGAATTCGAAACTAACTATCTAACTTTTCAAATTTGAATAAATTTAGTATTTCAAAGTAGGTAAAATAGCTTTTCCTGCCATGATGGCACTCGCCGCCATGTTTCACCAGAATGAATGTACTTCGGAGACAGGTTTTACGCAGAATACGCAGATCAGGATTTTGACCTTTTCACGAAAAGATTTTCATCCGTGGATTAAGAGAAGGTTAGTAAGGCAACAGCAACAGCTTCCGATTCGAAGATAATCTGAAGATCACAGTTAAACCACCTGGAAGGGTGGTTTATGACGTGATGAGTCCTAGATGATCGATAGGTACCTAACGCACTCCACTATAGTTAGTCGAGGATCAACTCTAGTTTTGGGAAACCTAGTTGATTTTGCTTCCGAGTCTACCAAGGGAGCGGAAGCTACCACTCACTCAAAGCTGAAAAAAAAATGTTCTCTATAATCAAAATTTCCACTCGCGATTTGTTTTACGTATCAAACCTTTCTGATCAATTTGATTCGGTGTCTGTCATGAAATCCTTGAAACGCACATAACTATACGAAGTTGTATCAAGTTTGCATATAGACGGTCCCCTATGAAAATCATCACCCCCGGACTGATAGTAGCTGCTGCGCAAGCGCAAACGTGAATTCCTTGTAACAGCCATAACTTCCACATTTTTCTTTCGATTTCAATGACATTTTTAGGGACTATTCGAATTGCCATGCAGACAGTCCCTAGAGAAAATCGTTGCCCCCAGACTGAAAGTAGCTGGTGCGCACGCGCAAAAGTGAATTTCCTTTTTGGGCATCTCGGTAGGCGTACTCCGTGGTATCACCACCCGTGTCCTGCTCGGCGCGTATTTGAACTGGTGGTCGATTTATAGAGGCACTTCCCTTCATCCCTCTCTCCCACCAACACCTTCCTCATCCCTAGGCCGGCGTCGGGTGAGTCCTGGGCGTCATCCACATTAGGTATATTTGATTTATTTATTTATTTTCATTTATGGCGTGCCCCCTCCGTCACAAAAGACATTTTGTCTTTGAGGGAAGTTTAATAAAAAAAAATGAAAAAAACAGCCATGACTTCTCCATTTTTCATCCAAATTTGATGAACTTTTCGGGGATTGTACGGATTGGCGTGTAGATGATCCCATATGAAAACCATGGTTCCCAAATTGATGGCAGCCTCTGCGCATGCGCAAACGTAAAATCCTGGTGACAGCGGTAACTTTCACATTTTCCATCCGATTTCAATGAAGTTTTCAGAGATTGTGCGTATTAAGATGTTGAAGGTCCCCTATGAAAATCATCGCCCCCGGACTGCGCCATTGCGCATGCGTAAACTTGAATTTCCTTCTAACAGTCATATTTTCTTCCCGAATTCGATAAAATTTTCAGAGATTTCGAGGGTTGGCATGTAGATGGTCCCATTTTAGAGAAAAATATTGATGTTTTGAGATAAGCTACATAAAATACATAAAATCGGATCATCTATACTATCGGGTTATGGATACGAGGAAGCTACTAAAAAATAAAGCACCGTTGGAAAATGCGCCAAATTTCCCATTTTCCTACAAAAAACTATTTCCAGTAAAGGATGGTGCTTCTTTCAAATTTTAAAGGCGAATGAAGAGTAAACCTGAAGGGCAACTGAACTCAAAATCAAGATGGAATTCATTCCTAATAATTGGCAGAGAGGAGGGGCTCTCTAACTCATTATGACTCGAGCTGCTCAATGCCCAAATTACGAAGGTCTGAGATATGGAGGCTCGGCCCTTACCCCATCCTGACTCACCAGGCTACCTAAGATTTTGGAATTTTGGAACAGGTAGTCGTCTATTTTAGTAGGTATAACCTTTGAAAAATTGGCCAGCCGCATTCTTTCTATCTGCGAACAGTATGTGCCTCACTCACTAGGCAGACGTTTTTTGGTGAAACCGGCCTTAAGTGTTAAGGATGTAGTTTCCAAACCTGCCACCACGCAGCGTCTTGAAGTGATCACATTTTGATTTATAATTTTCTCACGACTGGAAATCAGTATTTGAAATCTGTAGACCCCTTCGCACCCAATTCTACATGCACAAGGTCAACTAGAGTCTTGGGTTGTTGTCGAAATAACATAGCGAAGTTCTAAATGAAACGTATATATTGTAGTAACACTAGGAAATCACTGGGTTTCACACCAATAAGTTATATACAATACGTTATGTAGAAAATATTCAAAAATTTACAACTCGGATAATTACAACGTTGAGATCACATCACTGTATACATACGTTTTTAAACATAACATTAATCACATTACTCGGCATACTTACATAATTCGGTATTTTACATGTTTTCCAAACTTCGCGTTTCAATAAATATACAAATTCTTTTTTATGTACATATGTATAAGGTCTGTACAAAGAGGAGGTATTCACAAGGGAAAAATAAATAACCATTATTTACAATTTAAATCAACGTAATCAGTTAGCTTTGAGCTTAAAGGACTCAGTCTTGGAACAGGAGGAAAAACAGAAATTTCATCAGAAACAAGAATTGACATGAAAAATAACTCTTGACATGGAATTATTCTACTGAACAGGCTTAAATTTCACGATAATGGAAACACTACACTAAAGTTCTCCTTTTTTGTGCCTTATCGAGACATGTTGTAGGAGAGGAAAGTCTTGTACCTCAGGCTGATTGGGCCTTCGGCCAGGTGGTAGTTTGGACCACACTATCCATAACAAAATCGTGTATACTATGTGGTGGTCAACCAAGTCAGAAGTGTGACATAGAGAAACTACATCACTGCTGATAGAAGCTTAGCCATTCTGCCTTGCTAAGCCAGTAAGTGGTAACCTGGGAATTTGACCAAATTGAGTTGTTAGTACCGGGAGGTTTTGGGGGTCGATTTTTATCGATTTTCGGAGTTTTAGAGTCGTATCTCTACTTGAAATGTCTCAAACAAGCCGATTTTCGCGTTAGGGCGTAATAACTTTATTCCGCTAAGAAATAGTCGTATCAGAGCGATTCAGAAGAAGGAAACTCGTATATTGACACTGATACCATTTTCTATCAAAATAACTTTGATGGTTAACCTTGCGTGATAATAATGGTTTGCATTAAAAGTGGAAAGTCGTGTTCTTTGAAGAAGTGTGATCTATATAGAAAAATAATAAACCGTTGTGTAATAATTCATAGCATTTTTTTATCATTATTTCCAGGGAGTTTACTCAAACACCTACAAACGAAGATTCGATGATACGAAGAAAAATCATGGAAATGACTGACTAGTTTCTCTCTTTTTTTTTCAAGCTGCTGCTATGGACAGTGGGTCGGGTTTTTTGCTGAAGAAAAAAAACCGACCGGAGGTACACGACTTCCCCTCACTCATGTACGTATTAAATTGATCAATCTATTTCCTCATAGGCACGTATTTTTACGTATATACATTCATAAATAAAGACCCTGCGGCAACAACGAGCCAACTCCAAAATTATTGTTTTGAGTCAACACTCGTTTCGAACTCGTAAGTACTCGCCCGATCTAGTGATGACGAGAGAAAAGGAGCATCTAGGAAGAGAAATTGGTGGAACGGCCTGAGCACTGCCAAGCGACGATTAGATGAACTTTCCGGAGCTCAAACCATGCGTTATCTCTCTTATCAGTCGCCCAATGTGAAGTAGGCGATTCCTAAAGCCAGGTTCCGTAGAACGAAATGATGAGGTGGGAGTGAGCTTCACGGATGTCAACGAACTAATTTGAAAACTGGACATTAGAGAGTTTACGGATTATGGACAGAGCTACTTTGATCAATTTCGTAACAAACTTCCATCATTTGTTTACAACTTGTTAGACTCGACCTCACCCAAACATTGTTTCCAAACCATTGTTTTGCTTTTCCGTGGTTGCGTTTTGCTGCCTGCAGAAAATCACCAAGGCAAAACTGCTAAAATTCTCGATAAAATGTGTCAACGATATTACCGAGTTGTCATCACATCAGCTGACTGATTAGAGATAACGTAGGTTTTGAGCTCCAGAAGGTTCATTTAATCGTCACCAGGCAGCGCTCAGGCCGATCCACCAATTTCTCTCCCTAGATGCTCCTCGAGAGAAACTTCCAGAACTTCCTGCCAATTAGTACACAATGCTAGTTAGAAACGAGTGTTAACTCGAAACAATTATTTTGGAGTTGGCTCGTCGTTGCTGCACGGTCTTCAAAAGCATTTTGATATAAATACAGAGGATAATATATCCTCGGCTTCAAAAGGCAAGTTGAATCACCCAAATATGGATGAGTCTTAAAGTTCATAAAATTTAACTTTTAGAGCATTGTTGCAAAATATTTAAGCAGGTTATGTACCAATTAGGTACATCATTCATTTGAGATTGAACTTTTTACGTAGATATTGATGTACTTTCATCCTCATTATGATCAGATATGCACAAATAGTTCAGGTAGGCTCATTTGAGTGTTTATGGAGTTCGAACACACTTCCAAGCTTCGAATGTTATTTTAAGTTCATTTAGAAATCAAGAATCTAGCAAAAAAAGACAGAATTTTTTAAAATGGTGAAACAAAACTTGATGACAAGTTTCTTGAAGTCAAGATCAAAAAATACGGAATGGAGTTTTGATCTGGACAGAATCAAGAATTCAAATTCACTAGTCAGAAACGTAGTTTACTTCAATGATCTCCACTTGACTCATATGTTTTATGACTAGTTTTCTAATCAGTTCAGCTCTTTCAGCGGATCAGTAGGTACGAATCAGCTGTCATCTCAAATTGATCAGCAGCCCCTCAAGGGACCGGCAGATCCTAGAAATTGAGTCGAGTTATTGCACACCACGACCGACTGGTCAGTTTGTTTAATCAGTCAGTTGCCAATATATTTTAAAATGTGGATAGAACTGAACTGAATTTCAGTAGAGGATACGAATTTGATTTAGACGTATCGCGTCAATTGGGTGTAGAATTCCTGGAGACACACCTGAAGCTGAGGGAAGGTGGGCCGATCGTCGGGGCTCATGGCCCAACAATACGCCATAACTCCAAACCTGAAACGGGAAAATAAATTCTTTAATATGTTTTCAAGCTTTAAATAGTGATAAGACGTTTCTGAAGCGTATAGCTATTCTGTAAGCAAAGAAAATGATTGCAGCACAGGGTAATTGGATGGGAGCAGTAGGATCAGCTGATAAGCTAACTTCCACCAAATTCAGGTTGGAGCGCTGAAACCCAGTAGGTACTCAGAGGGATGGGATGTTCCTGCTGAAACCTAAGCCAACCCTGGAACTGATAGGAACACATCCCTTCAAATTACTGGTTCCAGTTTCAACATTTTAAGTGAAATCTGATCTAGTTTGGCCCACATTTCTGCATTTCCCTCAAACACGTAAGTAAAAAGATTTTTTTTTTTTACTTGTTTTATTGCACGAAGTTACAACTTATAAGCAACATTCTTCTGATACATAGTGTACGTTAAGAAAACTAAGATACTTCACTTAGTTCTTATTGTCCTGAAATTTGCACTTCATGATGGTCACACTAAGTGAATTAGATCGTGTGGCTTGGTTCTCTTAAGTCTTCTAAGCAGATCATCTGTGTTGAGAAGCTGGATGACATCCTCATTTACATGATCTTGGAGCCTCAAAAGATGATTCATGGCTTGGCTGCGAATGACCTCATTGACAGATTCAATCTTCAGCTCGTAGTGAAGTCTGTCATTTCTAAAGTATCTTTATGCATCAACGCAGCATCGCAGTACATTATTCTGGAAGCGCTGAATTATGTCTCGATTGCTCTGGACTGCGCACCCCCCCAGTTATGCACCGTAAGTCCAGACAGGCTTTAGGACTTGCTTGTACAGTATAAGCTTATTGTGGACAGACAATTTTGACCGTCGGCCCATCAGCCAGTATATTTTTCTGAATTTAATCAAAAGCTCAGCTTTTTTCTTCTTAACGTGGGACTTCCACCTTAGTTTGGCATCCAGCGTCATTCCAAGATATTTCGCTTCATTGGCATACGGTATCACCTTGTTATCGAGAAAGGCTGGCACATAGTGGATCCTCTTATTCGTGAAATCAACGTGCACTGACTCAGTCTCATTCATTCTAACACTCCATCTCAATGTCCAATCATGAATGCGGGAGATACATAAATTTAGCTTGGTAACTGATTCACTGTTTGTTTCCCCAGTCGCTATAATTGCAGCATCATCCGCAAACGTAGCGAGGGTATTACCTCTTGTTTCTGGTAAGTCAGAAGTGTAAAGCAGGTACAGTTGTAAAAAGGTGGTTTCAGCTACCGTACAGCAGGATCATACTAATCGTTTGCTATCATACTCTTTTGCATACTCTATGCAAAGGTATGGTCTTTGAAAGTTTTGTAGTTAATGGAACTGGAACCGTTACAACAATAACTATTAAAATGGTTACCTAAACATTATAAGTGGAGCGTCACATCTCTACACAGCCTATCAGGGATGACTGGAATTGATTGGGATGAAGTGAAATGAACATTGTGCACAACTTCGCTCCGATTCATCCTTTAGCACCTTCATTCATAAAATATCATCTTTAGCACCTTTATTCCTAACAACAGAGTTGAAAACCGAGATGTGACGCAAAATTGTGCATCATTCTAAAGAGTGAATAACTTAGATAACAAAACCTCAAATAACTTACAGTTCATCAGGGCAGTTGACGGGCTGCGCTAGTCTGTAACCATCTCTGAGGTACTCGGGTATTTCGAAAGGATCAATTTCGACGTAAGGCTGCTGCGCTAGAGTAGTTAATTCCCACAGCAACACTCCAAAAGACCACTAAAGAGAAACAGAAGATAAAGTTGAGACATTGGACATGAAATAAAGTTAAACGGGCAAAGAATAACAATGACTAATTTAAAGAATTTCATTCGTCAAAAAGCTATTTTACAACACAATATTATCGAAATTCACAGCAGCCACAAGTTGGGGAAATCATTTTCAAAACCCCCTATCTCGAAAACTCGAAATACAGGTATTGTTTCTTCATTTAAAATAGCGACGGTTTTTTAGAATTTTTTTGACACCACCCAAATCTCTGAGGGGCACTAATCACCTAATTATTGGATATGCCAAAACGTTTTTACATCAAGCTAAGATAGTTTAAAATTGTAATAAACGAATGATACAACCCAGACAATCAACAATTTATTAAATGCGCGTTTATTGTGATATTTATCAGAACACGTGGGTCTCAGTGAGGAAGCTGATGACCAGCAGTGGCGTCAGGTGAGAATATTCATCAGGCAAACACCCTGACCGGTCTTAGAGGAATAACCAATAATGAAAAATTCAGCAAATTATTACACAACGCCAGCAAAGAAAACAGCTCGCCTTTGTCAGTACCTTCCAATCATGTTTTCGCTTCATAATCGAGTTGATTTAGTTGAAATAAACGCTTCACATTTCATTCAAAGAAATAAAGAATTCCTTCATTAAACTTGATTACTGGTTGCTAAGGAAGCGTAACCGATAGCTCATCTTCCAATTTTCTCTGCTTTCAAGGTTACGAAACAGCTAGTCGATTGTTTGCCTTTGCTTATGCTATTATAGTGGAGTTATAGGAATATTAGACCCCACCCTGACCCCCCGCCTACCCGCCCATCGTCTTTCCTCATCCAAAACAGTCTCGCAAAATTCATTTTTTTGAACTGCTTGCCTTGCATCGTTGGTCCCCGCTGTAGTTCACATAGCTACCACAATCGATCGTAGTTACCAATATCTACAACTCTCTGGTGTGTTGCGGGCTAATATTCTAGGAAAACTACGTACTTATTCCATTCACCTATTTCATCTAACTTCCTTGATGAAATAGTCCCTAAATTTTATAAAAATTTTCCAAAATCGGCTAAATATTACTTCAAAATAAATGGGAGAATTGAGGAGAATCTCAAAAAAACTTAATTCGTTAATTTTGCATATTTTTAGTAGGGCAAACAGTGTTTGCTATGTTTGCCTGGAGGAGACGCCACTGATGACCAGTCCCATCTTGGGTTGGCAATCTCCCTTATCTCTCTCTCTTTATATTAATCAATGGGATGTGGGTTTCTGCCCCTCTCGGGGATGCCACCCCCACTGTTTCGTTCAAGTCAGTTTTCATGTAAATTCGCAAGTCCTTGTTGTGTATCTCTCATTAAATGATATTTAAATATTAACCATCGTGTTTGGTTTTATTCACATTTTTAATATCCCAGAGGACCGACAGTTAGCCTAGAACTCCCTGTAAACACCGTTTTGCGAAGTAGCAATAACAAGGTTAAAACATCTCGAACTCAAGGTTTACTAACCGACAGTCAAAAACTAGAAGATTGTCGCCATTGTCGGTCACTCCTACAGGGTTGAAATTTTCAAAACGCCCTAGCTTAAAACAAATATGATATGAAGGTCTTGTTTTTTCGTCAATTTAAAATAAAATGGAATTTTACGAATCGATTAAGAAAACAGAGCTCTGTAGAAGCAACATGTCACTCCCCATAAGGAATCAAGTGTAGAACAAATAATAAGAAACATAAGCGTGAATCGCATTTCATTTAATTTATTTAGACGCTTTCAAGCGATTTGGTCGTGGGAAGCGTGAATCACATAAATGAATTATCTTTGACGGAAGTAAGCCAAATCTCCATTCTAATTTCAGCTGATTCAATGCGATTATTCTACGTTCCTCAATATGAGGACACCCACAATTCTCGGATGATAATGTTTTGCTTCGTCAAAAAAAGTTGATAAATATTTGAATCTATCGCAATAATAATATCACGGTTAATAGGTACTAATAATGGAAAGGCGTGTTCTTTTCAGGCGGATGATCTAGACAGAAAAAAATAAACCGTTTTGTAATAATTTTCTTTTCTTTTTAGCCCGATTTCAATCATTGTTAATTATTGAAGATCATAAACCAAAATTAGAAACGAGAAGGCCTTCAATGAACTCAAGCAAAATTCTCAAAGTTCTCATTGTCCAAGATTTACAATGCAATCATAATACTTTCTAATAAGTAATACTATAATAATGAAATATGGAATCGTAAACGTAGTGTACTAGATATTAGTACAATTCAAAATTGATTGTAATAGCTGAATATCGAGAGGATGTAATTCTATCCTCCCTAACATGAAGAAAACGAGGAAAAACTGTCTTTTATCTTCGCGTTTTTTAATTTTGAAAAATAAAAATTTGGTTCGTTTGGGAAGAGGGCTTTTGACGATACAGTGATACTGTTGAAGGGATATCCCCCGTTGTGTAGAATTTCCAAAAGTTTCGGACAAATCAAGACCGAATGAGGATTATACCTAAAATTTGGTCCAAGATTCGATAAAAATGAGTAAAATGGGGAATTTGCCTCACATTTTTAAATTTTTTTTTTTCGATAGAGGGTTCACTGATATGGAAGAAAACCATAGTGTGCTACGTCAAAAAAGCATCCAACAAATTTAGCGAATTTAAGGAAGATGGAAATTTTAAATGTAGCGGTAGTTTTTATGCTTGAAATTCCAGAATCTAAAATTGAGGCAAATACCCCATTCACTCGAATGACGATTCTCTTTTCCACCCGTTTCATGTTTCATCTGATGTTTGTAAAACAAACAGAATAAAAGCGGCCCAAAAACGGCGACACTCCGGGATTATGGGAGAACCTCATTAACTGAGTGAAAAAATAATTAGATTTATGCATTTAATTAAATTTTGTAACTGCAATAATATTGTGCTCATACTAACCACGTCGGAAGCTGTAGTAAATTGCCTTTGAGTTAGACTTTCAATTGCCAGCCATTTCACAGGTCGATTTTCATTGTCTCCGAGACAGTGGTAATCCGCCGGGAACAAATCTCTCGCGAGAGCGTTGTCCGCTATTTGAACCCTCAGCTTATCGTCGATTCTGCGGAAAAAAATTATATTTGATGAATAAGATACCAACGATTTGAGCAGGATATTTTTTCTTAAAGATAAACAATCTTTGTTTATAAAAACAAATGTTTTGTTACTTAATTTTCAGACCATATTTCCATTTTTTTCAGTTCTAAATTGTTGGTCTAATTGGTGAACTGAGGCTTGCTCCATCTTCCAGACCCAAGCAACGGAGGTACGCTCTTGATCGGAGAGACTTAGTATTATGGAGAACTGTGATCTCAATCAAACCCACCACTAAACATATCGATTGGACCATTTCATAGCAAGGGTGAGAGCCATTCTCTTCAGGAATGCGGAGTACTGTCTGTGAAGTGCTCCGTCACTTGAGCCCACCAGAGGGGTAAGTGATCCTCTTCTGCGCTCTGCAGTCCTACCATACTTAGAATGTACGCTAGCTTATTGTGTTTTCAGGATGATTTCCAATCAGAACAAGCACCAAACAAGTCTGGACTAAATAAATGAATTAGGTGTCCAAAATTATAACAGAAAAGAATATCTTGATTTCCATCTCAAGCAGGGAGAAGTACTTCAATATAAGCACGTTAGAAACCTGATCAGTCTGCTGAAAGAAAATCTATAGCGGAATTTCAAGTATCAAACTATACATCACTATGGTTTCAGATTTTTGAAATATCTTTTAAATGTTACAACCATACTCATTTCAATTATTTTAGCAACACGTAGCTTTTATAACAAGAAGTTTAGAGCACCTTCCAACGTAGGAGGGAAGTACCAGACATACTTCGACCTTTGTTACAAATGGAAAGTGTAGGAATAAGGTTAAACTTACACACAGTTCCTAGCTGATAAGTCTTTGTGAAGCAATCTCTTCTTGTGGAGGTACAGCATACCACTGATGATTTGCAGCGCCATGTCGACCACTTCTTGAGTAGTAAGAGTGTGGGCGACACCTTCTGGAGATAGTTTACACTTCTGGAGGAACCTGAAGAAACACGCAAACATGAATACATATAAATAGGTTTTTTGGTGGCAGGGATGATTATGAAACGTCACAGAGAAATATGAACGCATTTATAAACCATCAAACAACATTTTTACTTAAACTATTTACGAGTCAGACGACAGGGTATAGAACCGTTATTGATCTATTAAGGACTCTTGGCGCCAAAACTTGATTACTTTCGAAATTATCAATATCCAAAAACGTTTGTATCCTTTTAATGCTGGAACAATAAAAATCAATAATCGTGTAATGAGGAATTTCACCGAATTCTGTTTGCATTTTTCCTGAATAGTTAATGGTGTGGGATAGATGAAAATCGGGCTGATTTCCGAAAATAAGTCTCCTGTTATTTTTGGGAGACAATCAAAATTTTTGATTTCAAAACTAACCGGGAAAACGGACGCGAAGCGGGAACGCTCGCTGATTGGGCTGTTTGGATCGCCGTCTCCTCCCAGTGTTGCCCGCTGGTATGACGAAATCGTGTTTTCTAAGAGAAAAGTTATCAAACAAAAACAGAGGAAACCTAATTTTCCCCATCTTGCTTATTCTAGTTTTTCCTTCAGTTTTTCGATTTCGAACTTTACCTACTGTTTCGTGAAATTTTGCATCTGGGGACTATAGATTTCTCGATCTCAGCGCTTCAAGCGGCCATAAATGAACTATTCCAGGATGACGTCATTTTCCCGGTTTTTTTAAACATTCGTATTTTCTACACTGTTTTGTTTATTCGTAAATAAGGAAGTTCGGGCTGAAAGTTTGCCTTAGAAGGTTTTGCGAGGTGCTGAATCCGATTTTGGGGTCAAAAATAGGAAATTCCGAAAGGGTGAAATTCCTCATTATGACATCAATTACACCTACCTATTAAGACAACGAAGCAACGCCACGATAAGGAAGCTACGCTACGATAGTCATATTATTACAAGGAAGCTACGCTACGATAGTCATACTATGATAAGGAAGCTACGCTACGATAGTCATATTATTACAAGGAAGCTACGCTACGATAGTCATACTATGATAAGGAAGCTATGCCATGGCAATCATAAGTCAACAAGGGAGCAATGCCATGATAGTCATAAATACTTATAATTGAGAAGCTATGTCTACCAATGGCAATAGACGTATAAATGCTATTATGTATCGGCCATCAAAAGAGTATGCTAATGACCTTTTTAGATTTGTGTAACCCTGGTGAGGGTAAATGAGGAAAGGTGCTGTATGATCCTCGATTGATACTCCCAAGATGGACAAGATGTTCTTGTGACTGAGGCCATACATCGCCATGCCTTCCTGAAGGAGGAGTGACACCTGAATAGACGATGCTTGGTCTGAAACAATTAGATTCACATATTGAAACATATCTGTGTGATATACTCAACATCATGTTATACTACATGATCATCAACTATGATTAGATAGCCAAAAAGCAAGACTCTTCAGTTGTTTGTCATAATGCATGACAGGAACTATGAGCCAAATTACTTGTGTCATCTCTCCACATGAGTCGGTAATTTCCGATCCATGATGCACCAACCTAACTTAAGGCTAAATGTCACGATGTTTTAGTGTGATTCTGAAATAAGAGACGGCATCACCATCGGGGCCAAATTTCGTTTACTCCTCATTTGAGAACGGATCGATATATTTTAGTTCCGCAAACGGATTTCTCTTCAAGATCACCGTAGAATCCCGGGAAATTGGTTTAGAAAATTTGCAAAAATGTTTTTCACACAGTTCCAACGAAAATTTGTTCAAATTTTGAACATTTTCAAAAAGTGGCCTTACAGCCACTTGCAGAACCTTCATCGGATATGGTATTTTCGATGGGTCTACAACATTGTCTAAGAATCGCCATCGTTTGGTAGCTTACCAGTCACAGTCTTCACCAGAACTTCTTCTTCCAGTCCATCTTCCTCTGTGTAGGAACCTCGATAAACTCTGCCAAAAGTGCCTTCCAGTACGACGCTCTTCAGCCTCACGCGACACCTACAGACCATAATAATGAATTAATAATCAGAAAAAAATTGTAAACTAATCATAACCTTCTCTTATATGTGATAAGATCGCCTCTTTATTTTGATCGATCCCCAATAACATACTCATAGTAAGCAATAACGAAGTGATACAAACGACGAAGAGCCCTAGCGTCAGATTCATTAATCTCTGTTCACACAGAAGAGAAGCTTGAGTATAAAAGTTGGAGTGAAGAAAGACAGAGAGCTTTATTTCCAACAATACACTAAGTGCCCAACTGGTTCGTTATAGAAAGAGATTGTTTTGAGATGGTGTATCAAGCGATCGACCTAACATTGATCTAAAACACGAGCTGGAATTTCCCTCTACTTTCTGTCTCTTAGTGTTAAACCATCCATCAAGAAATCCAGTCATCAACATTTCAGTCATCAATGAGAAACACCTGCATACTTAAGACCATTATTTTCATGGTGGTGAAATACGAAGTGAGCGTTCTTCTCGATAACCCCCCACAATTCCCGAATATTTAATCCTAATTGGACTACTTTTTTGTTCAATTTCTAACCTTTGTATAGTGAGTTGTGCTATACGGTGGTGGAGATCCGCAGGGTTGGATGAGGGGAGTGATGTGGCTGTCCGGGGTCGGGAGGAAGCGCAGGACCCAGAAGACGAACCTCCACAGCTGAGAACTGGCGCAGGCGCAAGAAACGGCCCACCGCTGCTGCTGCTACCCAGCCTTGACTCTCTGATGAGGCTGTAAGTCGAAATCGTAATATGAAAATACATAGACGAATACAAATATAAAGTAACACCTAATTGTTCAAACAGGTTCATATAGAAATTCTCCAACAACTGCAAATATTGGGCACTTGATGCAAAGAATAGCCAACCCTGAAATTTTCAAGATTCAGGTATAAAGGTCAACTATGGTTAATACAAAACGCTCCAATAAATCATCAATTACTCCGGAAGGTCTCGTTTTGAGGAAAACATTGTTGAGTAGGAGGATTTTATTTTGAGTACTTTCATTGAACATTCCAAATTATTATTTTCATAGATTGGTGGTTTTCCTCGAAACCTGAATTAACGATTATTTCGTTTAGACTAATTACGTCCAATCTAGTGGATTCTTAATGAACAGATTTTGAACATTGTCGCCCCAATTGGGTCCCTGACACAACGTGGAGAAAGTTTCAATATAAAAGTACGCCAGATTTAACAATATTTCGACTGATCCGCATGTCACCCGCCCGCAAATGTCTAGATCTATCCAACTGATTTATTTAAAATAGAAAGTTGGTAAATTCTGGAACCTTGAGTAAAGAGATAGAGTCCCCTTTTTCTAAGTTCCGAAAATGCCTAGCAAGAGCTCTAGCAACTATCATTGAACTTGGTGACTAGTTTGAAATGTATCGACCAAAGGATTCTCAGATTTTGACTAGAACCAGTGTGGACGTAAATGGCTCATCTACGACAGACTGGAATCCTGCACCTTTATTCCGAAAGCGATGGTCAGCATAGACTGGTGTCCTCACCTCTAGCCTATTTCTGTATGACCTTGGTAGATGCAGTAATGGCACTGGGGTGGAATAAGCAATCAGGATACATTGCCAGTCCATTAAAATTTTGAATACATCAAACTATCCAGTATGTGTTCTACTATGAAGTAGACATTTTTAAGTGAAACTTACCTGGCGTTATGCATGCCAGACTTGTTGGTCCGAAGATAACACGCGAGCAGAGCTATCGCCAGGAGTGTAGCCAAAGCACAAGCTGAGCTGATGGCTACATAAACTGCCGCTGGTGCTTCTTCATCGCGACCGTTCGACGACAATATGCCTTGTCGCAGAGTTCCTCCTGGACCAGTAGATCCATTGCCTAGAAACATCACAATATTAAATTATCAACCACTCTACACTTCAAAATTTCGATTTTGTTATGTTATCTCTAGCATCCTTAAAACTCACTTCCAAAAATTAGCACTAGTAACAGCTATAGCTAACTAGATATATTATATTCAAACAGACAATCAGATCTCAGTTAATAGCATTCAACAATGCCTAAGGGTTGGATTGCCATACCATGAAGCAATTAAATAGTTCATTTTTGCAAATTTCCAACTCACTCTGCGGGAAATGGTGGCGCGATCCGAGCAAGCAGATCTTCCGCCTCTTGAAGTTCAGTCGCGTGACGTTGTTAGTCGCTCGGTTGAGAGTGACATTGATGGATATGACGACGTCCACCTCAGCGCTGACTTCTCCAGAACAAGGTAGAGCGATGGAAAAAGTCTGCGGCGCCGTTGGCACCATCCCAGAACTGCTGATGTTCAAGAAGGCCGGCGCCATCGCATCAGGCGCCGTGTGATCCACCTGAATTGTGTAAGGGAGCTGCAACAAAACAAACATGGGGTCACGTACTCAGTTGAAAACATCACAACTCAAAGTTGAAAACAAAAATACGGTAAACACTCACTCCTCGTGAGGTTGTTTCCCACGCTTTATATTTAGAATTATATCAATACAATTTTTCCAATGAGAAAACATTTTGTTATTTATTTGGAGGTGTCAAAAATTTTGTTATACAGTCTTCGGTTATGTTTTGGTTTATTTTTTTTCAGTAATAAACCTTTGGAATCGATCAAGAAAAAAAAATGTTAACACCCCCTCAAAATTTGATGGTTTACGTTTCAAGGTACGTAGAATCCAAAAAATCGAATAAAAATTGGGCCGTCCGTCCGCCGTACGCCGTGCGCGGCACTTTTGCCACTTAGCATTGACCGATTTTGATGAAATTTGGTATGTAGGCTCCATTTGGGGTCTAGTTGTGCCCCGAAGCTTTTGGTTGATGTAGGTCACTTCTAAGGGTTCCAAAATCAATTTTGAAATTTTGAAAACGCCCTAACTCAAAAATTTCGATATAAAGGTCTTTTTTTTCCTTCAAGATAAGAGATTATAGAATTTTTAAGATTATTAAGATTTTTAAGATTAAGATTCTATAGAATTTTTAGAATTTTTTGAGACCAAGCGGAGCTCTGTAGGACAAACTGTTCGCTCTCTACGAAAATTTAAGGGTTTATATTGAAATTTATATATATATAAATCAAAACACGAGAGTGAATCGCAAAAGAGGCCTAATCTCCGTTCAAATTAGAGCTGACCAAAATGCAATCAATGGTTGGTGATTTTTTTTTTTTTTTTTCTTCATATTGGATGGTTGGTGATTTTGTAGACGAGTGATCCATATAGAAAAATAATAAACCATCGTGTAATAATTTGCAGCGTTTTTCTTTTGAGCAGTTGAACGTGCCTTTTATGATCAGGTTTATTAAAAAGCAACTCATTAATTTAGTTGAATAGTTATTATTAATAGCGACATAATTGAAGGAGAGCAGTTATAGAAGCCTTTCAAGAATCTCCACGTCTACGGGGTTGACACAAATAAGTTGTACGTAATTATTTTGGTTGTCTCAGAGAGAACGATATCACATAACATAGCGCATACCTATAATATAATTTGGAAGAAAAACGCTGCAAATTATTACACAATGGTTTATTATTTTTTATTTTTCTATATAGATCACTCGTCTGCAAAGCCACCAACCATCCAACATGAAGAAAAACATCGATCGCATTTCGGTCAGCTTTAATTTGAACGGAGATTAGGCCTCTTTTGCGATTCACACTCGTCTTTCTGATTTATCGTACGTCCAAACTTTGAATTCTCGTAGTGAGCGAATGGTTTGTCCTACAGAGCTCCGGGTGGTCTCAAAAAAATCTAAAAATTCTATAGAATCTTAAATTGAAGGAAAAACAATACCTACCTTTAAATCAAAATTTTTTGAGTTAGACCCCAACTAGACCCCAAATGGAGCCTACATACCAAATTTCATCAAAATCGGTCAATGCTAAATGGCAAAAGTGCCGCGTACGGCGAACGGACGGCCAAATTTTTATTCGTTTTTTGGATTCTACGTACCTTGAAACGTAAACCATCAAATTTTGAGGGGGTGTTAAAAATTTTTTTTCTTGGTCGATTACAAGGGTTCATTATTGAAAATAATAAACCAAAATAAGAAGAAACGGTTCACATATACAAGGGGAGTTCCATGGCTACTCCATTAGAACCATAAGCTGTCATCAAAAATTCAATTCTAAGAACCCCGTTAAATATGTACCAATCACTCCACAAAAGTTTTGACGTAAGAAATGTAAATTCGCTTAACAAGAGAAGTAGTCCGACAACAAAATTGTTAATTAGAAGGTTTTCGTCTTAAAGACGTGTCTGCGGTGGGGTCCTCATACACATCACTTTAAAAGTAGTATCACAAAGATCCACACCTCACAGGTGATTGGTGTTATAATCTCTAGTTAACTGTTTGACTCTCTAAGTTCTTTCATTGAATTTTGTCCTCGACCCCTTCACCATTAGAACTTCAAGAAATTCTACAAGGCTGTAGTTGTCTCCCTGAAACGGACCACTCCAAATAAAGAACCACCGTAAAACCCTCTATATCAACCCAACAAGATATCTGAACTACGAATGACAAGTACGAACAAGTCTAGGTGGCTCAAAATTTTCGAATTTCGAAGGTAAGGAAGGGATGTAGCGTAGCACTCCTAAAAAGTATAATACACGTTTTTCTCTCTAAAAAAAACTATTAAATCACAAAGGATTATAACCATACACTTGATTACCTCAGTCTTGAATAATATAACGGAAACATTTTTCTTTTTTTGCTGCTACCAACTGAGTATACACCAATTTGGACGTTCCTGAGGCAAACAATAAAGGTAGACGCCTTTGAAGACCGAATGAATAGTAAGATCATGAAACTATTCAGGGTGGAGGTTTCTGGTTGAGGATCGTAAACGAGAATCTCGAGCAGCATGACAGAAAACAGAGGAGACGAGCGAGGGAATGATGGAAAATAACCGGTAAGTCGAGCCATAAAAATCAATAATGCCATAACCCCTGACACTCCGAGAAGACAGCTAGAAAAGCAAAGAGGGTGCGTTGAGTCCACGTTGAGCTTGAAAATCCGATTTGGCTTACTGAGTTAAGAAACTGGGTGGTAAAATTTTATTTATCTTCTGGCTGTAGTCTGGGATGATGGCAGAACCTCATTGTTTGCAAATCACGTTGAACGCGCTGACAATGGGGGGAGGAACCAATCAGGCGAGCACCGGTAATTGGTTTTTCATAAGGAACAAGAAGTCAGCCTGTTGAGCAGCAAGAGTAAAAAAGGTCTTTGAAAAGAATAAAACATCTTTCAGCAGATAAAACACGATGTGCACAACGAACTTGCTATCTAATACACTAAGGAATAATTGGAGAATGTTAATATCATGTTTTAGAAATCTACTTAGATCAGTAGTTGGACATTGTCTGGTAACCCGAGCTGGAAATAGGACTTCCAAGGCATGCAAAGAGCGTCGAAGACTCGAATCTTGATGAAACTCATGACAAGTTTCATAACATCAAGAGTTTCGTTTCTCTCCAGTTTTTCCAGAGTTTTTCCAGAGGAAATACTAAAGTTGTTATATTGCTTGCGTTCAGGTGGATGAAACAAGCTCTGGAGGAACAATTCCTCAACAAAATAAACAACCTATTCCAAAAGGTTGGTTTGGAAAGAGGAAATGTTTAGATAAAGGATGGACTCGGAAGGCATTCGAAAAAAAACAGCTTGGTTGAAAAACGGTGGCTGACAAACAGCTCGTGGTGTGGTTCTCTCAAGTCTCAATAGAAATCGTCCAAGACAAACACTTGAAAAAATTTCTGCTCGATCATCCAGGTCGTGGGCTCTCGAAATCGTGCCTCATCATTCCAGAGGAAAGACCTCTTTGAAAAGGCAGTGAAAAGCAGTCCTGGGAGGCGTGGGTGTTGTTTTACTTTTTCCAAGCCGGCTTTTGACCTCCGAGAGATTTGAGAAACTAACAAGTCTGTAGCGAGCGCCGTATTTTCCTACTTGACGATTATAAATAAAGATGATGGTGCAAATAATGATGAAGCCATTTCTGGTTTGATTGATCCTAATTGTTGAGTGTACTAGTGAATGTGCTGTCGATTTGCAAGTCATTTGATCATCAACAGGATAGCGATCACCTAAGTACATCAGATAATATTAACAATATCAGTTGAGGCCTCACAGATGGCATTCGTCGAAAATCAAGCACGTGGAGTTCCAGTGGAAGAGATTTTGAATTATATTTATTTGAACGGTCCTCCTTCACTTGACTTCTACGTTGAAGAAGGAGAAGAAAACCTATCTACAAGCGCGTTTGGAGTAGAATCTGATACATCGAGTGAAGGATTTCGGCAACGGGAGCTCAACTCTCTACATTTCAAGTCAATAACGATTAATCTGAGTACACAAGATTCTATTTGCCAGAGATAACGGGGCAGGAGATGTTGGTAGGCTTTGTCAGGCGTTTACTGACAGCTGTCCGACTGGAACCGGAGTTTCATTTACATAGGGAAACACGGAACTGCGTTTATCTCTTAGCGGTGTTAGCTCGCGTCAAACATGGCTTCTCTCACTGGGCGGCGCTGATAAGGCTGATAGCTGCACCCGTGGAGGGACAGATTTGAATCATTGACAACGTGTGAATAGATCTGCATCAGGCAGAAGAGGACTTGATGGATATACGAATACGGGTAGTGGTTCTGGGCTAACAACTGTTTGATAGGTCTGCATCTATACATCTATACTTTACAGCTGTCTGATTTCAACTGATTGAGGTATGAAATAAATTACAGCTTGGGTTAAACTAGTTGAAAACCCAAAGCTCCTTTCTAGTAAATCAAATCGAATCTTTGCAAATATAAGAAGGGAAAAGAAACAAGAGTGCGGAATGGAGTCAGAGCAGAGAGAGGAGAGCTCTACGATGAATTAATCATGATGTTATTCCTTAGAGTAATGGAAAGAAGTCATACGATTTCACTGACAAGGAACTTTTTTAATTTGTAAACGCCAGAAAGTTTACTTAAGATCTAGAATGAGACAAATTTTACCATTCCTTTGTAGTAGTTGGTTGGCTCATGATTTGTTGTTATGCATAAGCTTAGTGTTTTTAGGAGCTGACTTGGGTTATTCAAACCAACCCCAAAAGTACTAGCTCAGAAATATCTAAATTTCAGACCAGCAAGCATATTTGTTAACAACATTTGAACAATATCTTGCGAATAGCAACACTCACAGCAGAATTTGAACTATGAAGAAGACAGGATGGCTACTTCAAGCATAGAAGCTTGCTCATTTCACAAATTTCACAGTAGAACAAGAAACTACTATAAAACCCCACAAAAATCACCTGGTTATGTCATCCATGGAATTCAACGCTCAGGAACGTGGCTCTAATGACCGACCACCAACAGTTCGGACCAATTACTCAACGCAGAAAGCGGTTAGTAATTAGTTGGTGTACATAAATATGAGAAATCCTACGCATCATACTATTTGTACTCAGTTGTCATGGACGACATTCCCACCTAAGAATTTGAGATATTTTGGAACTGTATCTAACTTAGGTAAAAGTTCATATTTATTTAGTTTTAAACTTACAAAAACTTGATTGTGAATAATCAAGCTTCAAATCCCATGTAGGTATCTACTAAACATATCTCAGTTACAAGCAGTGCTCACTTCATCTGAAAATATTAAATAAAATATTGCTGGAATGATAATATTAGAAGGAAGATTTTTCATTTTCCAACCCAACTATTTACGAAGAGTGTCTGCGGTGTCTTTGTGGACAAAAAGAGAGAAGTTGAGATGCCTTCATACAAATCCTCCTTCCTCATTACAAAGTCAATTCTCCACAGGATATCCCAGTCCAGCCTTCTTTTATCTCGGAAGAAAAGTATTTCAATTACACACCTTCCTCTTACCGAGAGAATGAAACTGAGTGGAGCCGAACGAGCTGAGGAGGATTTGAGGGAGCCCTAGTCCAATCAGGAATGCTAATCTGAGGATTATACCTTGGCTTACAACTCCCGGGCCGATCATGAATACAGCAACAATAGAGGAGCTGTAAGTTAATTTTAACTTGTAAGCTTCAGCAGTAAGATAGCTCCATGAATGTATCAACTTATGCATTTAAAATTAACTTACAGGACGGCCAGCCAAGCTTTGCCACGTGAAATGCAGCTCCTTCATGACCGCTGGGACGGGCACCACGAAGTTGAGAGCGTACTCGTTCAACATGCCGTTTCTGACGTAGTACAGCTCCGCAGACAAACCTGAGGACAGTAAGATTTGTAATTAGATTACATTGCCAATTCATATTAAAAATTGCAATCAAATTTGGGAAACATTGTACTCAGTTCTTCATTGACTAACGTGGGTACATAATAACTTGAGTAGGTGGGACCTTTGTATTTCAATACCTCACATAACAGAGATGATCTCAAGATTCAATACTCAGCTTTTCAAGTCACATCGAAACCTTACATACACACATAACCTCATGCAATCGCGGGCAATTTCCAAAACTTCGATTGTGAAGTACATTTGTCTCCTTATCTTTCGTAGAGAGGATAAAAAGGTAAATCTTTTTATTGTTCATTACAAAATTAAGCTGTTGCAATGGCCTCAATATTTATGGAAAGGAAAAAAATTGGGTGGTTTCTATTGAAATTCATATTAAAAAATTCTGAGGACTCAAAAAACGTATAATGCCTAAGTTGCGGGTGCCTTCATTAGGAAATTTGATTACTGGTTTCTAAGGACGCAAAACTGAGTAAAACTCGAAGAAACGAACGGAGATCGCATTTTGGTCAGTACAGAAAAATTTGAACGGAGATTAGGCCTCTTTTGCGATTCACACTCGTGTTTCTGATTTATCATGAGTCCAACCCTTAAGTTCTCATAGGAAGCGAACGGTTGGTCCTACAGAGCTCTGGGTAGTCTCATTCGATTCTAAAACTTCACTACTCTTCTAAATTGAAGAAAAAACAATACATTAATATCGACATTTTTTGGGCTAGGGCGTATTGAAAATTTCAACCCTTACAAGTAACCCACATCAACCAAAAGCTTCGGGGCACAACTAGACCCCAAATGGAGCCCATATACCAAATTTCATCAAAATCGGTCCATGAGAACTAAGGAAAGTGAAACGGCGGACGGACGCCCAAATTTTCATTCGATTTTTGGATTCCACGTACCTTGAAACGTAAACCAACAAACTTTGTGGGGGGTTAAACTTTTTTCTTGGTCGATTCCAAAGGTTCATTATTGAAAATAATAAACCGAAATGGAAAAAAATCGGTTACAATTATTCTTTTAAATTTGCTCAATAATTCATTGCATGAATGGAATTGTTGTATTTCTTTGTTGTGTCCTAATCATTGCAGTATTCCTTTCATCAGAAGTTCTTTCGTAACCCATTCTTAAATTCCGAGGTTTGACTAAATTATTTGAATACTTACTACTCGAGTTTATTATGCATGGTGGCAAATAACCAATCGGAGCCTTTCAACGGATTATGTTAATGAAAAAGCCTTGACTTAATAGCAAATAAGATTCAGAGAACATCAGTTTGAAAGCTTCGAGTGATGCGAAATCAAGTAAAACAACCTCCGAGTGAAAAATGGAAGTAACTCATGTAAATGAAGAAAGAGAGATAATCCTTACGAGGGGGGCATGCATCATCGCTAAGTGGCGCGATAGCGTCACTCCCTGCCCATTTTTCTCGTATAAATAAACGCGCACTTGTGGGCGGGAAACGGAGATGGAAGTCAAAATCCAAGCGAGGCAGAATAAACATTTTTCCTCGGCTGGGAGATAACATGAAAATAAACGTGTTTGAAAGAGGAAATATACAAACCATGTCGCATTCTGACGTCACTGGCCACAGAGAAACTAAAGTTGCACGAAGATATTTTTTTCCTTCCCGGTAGTAATTCGACGAATTAGTGAACAGTGACGAGTGGTGCAATACTCGAGGAGCTTTTATGAACCGAAACGTGTAATTTATTATAACATATAAATTACTCGTAGAGACAGTTCGTTTTACGTGGCTAGATTTTCTCACCCATTAGTATACACATATTAAGAATAAGATGTTGTGTATATCGACCAACGGTATGGAGAAATTGTCAATTATCGGGACTGGGGTCGTCCAAAAAAAAAAAAAAACCAAAAAAACGCCGTTATCGCCTAGTTTTTGGAAAACATACTTCCTTCGTCAGGGCCTGAAAAGTACAATAAACACACTCAGGCAACAGAAGCTGGATGCAAACCAATCTTACACTAGTCAAAACAAATCTCAAGCAAATTCTCCTACCGAGCTTGCGTCCAGCCTCTGTTGTCAGTGTTTTTATATTGTACTTTTCAGGTCTTGATGAAGAAAATATATTTTCCGAAAACTAGGCGACAACGTCGTGTTTTGGATGACCCCAGTCCCGATTATTTCTTATATATAATTTCTTATACAGGGTGTCCAAGTAACTACGCTCCCCCCACTTATTTTCTCTAATAGTGTAAGAAAAAAAATCGGATCAACGCTATTCTTCATAATTTTTTGCGTAGAATTCAAAAATGACAAAATTGCGCAGTGCGCATTCGCGCAACCATGCGCAATCATGATCAACTTTGTTTTTTCAAATGAGAACCCCCATTTTTTATTGCAGATTCGGATTCTACGTCAAATTTTATGAACATTTTACTTCGGCAACTTTTTTTTTTGGACGCGCGCATCCCGCTCAGCGAGCGCTCAAAGAAGCGCAACCCAGAGATTGCGCCAAAGTTGAGATGAAGGTAAACCTCAAGTGCGGCACAATACTTAGCACTGTTTTTCCTCGCTGAATCGCGTGGAGATATCCTTATCTTGATTTGATTTCATTTTACCGTATCTACAGCCGAAAAAGTCACTTTTTGAGGAGGAAATCATCGATTTTCTTACTAAGGGTAATAAATCATCCTAATAAAATGTAAAAAAAATTAAATTACTAAAATTGTAAAATAACGGGAAACTATCGCAAACGCTATCGATGAAAAATTTTTGCTCAGAGCAGGGGCGTGCATTCCTGAAGGAGGAGCCCAGTTCGAACAATTTATCGCTTAATTGATTCAATCATTGTTCATCCAATCATGTTTTTAGAAGACTGAAAATTATTTTGTAAAATTTTGTGATAATTATGTAGAAGTTTCCCGTTATTTTACAATTTTAAAAATTTAATTTTTTACATTTTATTAGGATGATTCTGTAACCTTTGTAAGAAAATCGATGATTTCCTCCTCAAAAAGTGACTTTTTCGGCTGTAGATACCGTAAAATGAAATCAAATCAAGATTGGGATATCACCACGCGATTCAGCGTAGAAAAACAGTGCTATGTATTGTGCCGCACTTGAGGTTTACCTTCATCTCAACTTTGGCGCAATCTCTGGGTTGCGCATCTTTGAGCGCTCGCTGAGCGGGCTGCGCGAGTCCAAAAAAAAAGTTGCCGAAGTAAAATGTTCATAAAATTTGACGTAGAATCCGAATCTGCAATAAAAAATGGGGGTTCTCATTTGAAAAACCAAAGGTAATCATGATTGCGCATGGTTGCGCGATTGCGCACTGCGCAATTTTGTCATTTTTGAATTCTACGCAAAAAATTATGAAGAATAGCGTTGATCCGATTTTTTTTCTCACACTATTAGAGAAAATAAGTGGGGGGAGCGTAGTTACTTGGACACCCTGTATATCTGATGCGACTGAATAAATACATAAATTTCATGGAAACTGTATCAAACAAGCGACGCAACACAAATTGTACTGTTTATTGAAGAATATTCAACCGACTTAGAGGAAACTTTCTCACATCAACAAGGAGTCAGTGAATTGTGATTCCGATAATTATTTTGTAGCTTTCTAATTTCATTAATACTCAAGATTATTCATAGTAAGGGGTGGATATATACATTTTGGTGCAGTCGGTAGGACCGATAGCTTCGACTCTTTTTTGGTTGAGATAAGAAGTTATTGAAAATGGGCAAAGGTAAAAAACCGGTCGTTGAGGATCTCTCAACATGTCTGTTCTGCAACATCTTCAGGACACACAACAGTCAATGTTTTGTCAAATGATGGAAACAATGGCGATGTCAATCGATGATGTTTTGCAGACCTCCTTCTCTCAACCTTCACGAATGAGCGTTGCATCTTTCGATGGAAAATCCAAAGAACCAAAGGTGTGGAATAAAATCTATGAAAAAAAACATGCTTTATGAATGGTTGGGACCAAGACGATCTTTCTGTTGAAAATCTCCCTTGTTATTTAGTTGTGCAAAGTAGTTATGGAGTAGTTTTAAGCCCGCTTGCTCAATTTTCTTGATGATTCCTGGTCTGCGTGGAAGTTGTCTTTCGTTGAAGGATTTGATCAAAATGAGATTGAATAAGCAATGAGATCTGATAACTTCTTGTACTCTAGTGGTTCCCTTATGGATTATTGGTATCCCAAAGTTCATCTTAACGCCATCTCATGGCAAAATTACTGCTAGAGTATAGAAAATATTGATAAGACTGGGGTCACCACAACAATTCAAGCAGGATCAGATAGCGTTGTTGGAAAGACCTTGAGTGGAAGACCTACGACACGTTATTGCCATACTTGAATCCATCATTCTAGAACAAAGAGAAGAAGCTCCAATAGAGAAGCTGTTGCCTGAAATATTTATTTACTCATGTAATTTGGGTAACCCGATGTGATGAGACTTGAAGTGGAAGTGGTGATGATCCTCTTTTAGAATCAAGTGAACATCATGAAACTCAGGACCACTAGAAATCTCAACCTCTTACTGGAAGAAGACATCGGAATTTGAATTCTGGCAGCACGGAACTGGGCCTTTTCGTTATACACGCAAAAGAGTCATCATTATAATATAATGATACATTACATATTATGTAAGGAGCCCCGAGAAATGTATGCGGTTTTCAAAGACATTCCAGGTACAATAGTTAGCGACGCTACATCCAACAAATTAATATGTTTTTATCACCTGGGAAAATCCGTATGCAAACACAACTTCACTCATATTGCAGATCAGGTTGTTGTCATCCACGAGCTCACTGCACCTCTGTAAATTACAGTGCTTCATCATTCATTCAACATCAGCGTTAAGCTTCATTTTTTAATGAGGCCCATCAACGTGATAATTTTGCAAAAATGATGAACGTGGGAGCATTCTCAACTCGTCTGCCTGATTCATTGGTATTCATCATCCACTCCTGGCTCGGGTTCGCGACCAGTCTTCCGTCACCCTTGTACGATATCTCGGTCTTAGCAGCGTATAATTGGCCTAATTGGATTATTAATTATCATAACTGGCGTCTGCCCATTCTTGTTCAACCTTTAACATGTTCTCCGAACAATCCTCGTAATTCTGGCTACCAGGTCCTTCACGAACGACTGCTTTGATTTCAAACTCATTTGTAGCGTTCCAATGACTGCTTCTTTTGCCACAAGAGAACACGGTCTTCTCCGTAGTACCGACATTACTTCGAGTACCTACCATTAAACTCTCTATGATTTCTGTACTGAAAAACCATCTCCATCTAGCACTTGTCTTTGCTCGTCATAAGAAATTCCACACCGCTTAGAAATTGGCTGCTAACTACGGAGTCCAGATCATCTTCAAGGGTTCAGAGAAATCATTGCATGGTCCGACCTCTTACTAATTGCTTATCCGACTCAATCATTTTTCTTTCGTGAACGTAATTTCCCTTGAAAAATGTTGTCTTTAATTGCCCATAAAACTCCGACCAATAGTTTTGGACCTTTTTCACAGCTGAGTGCTGCAACCGGTTACGACCCTCCCTTATTACTGTGGCCTGGAGTTCTGTTTGTTCAAGGCAGACGCTCCATGTCTCGGATTTGACGAGAATTATGTATTTTAGCTTGGAGGGTTATAGAGTGGTTTTCGAAGAATCCTCGGGCCCCGAGGTTTTCTTTAGACCACCGGCGGCGTCGAAAAACAGCCTCGCGTTTTTTCTTTAGCTTTTGTGTAATTTAAGAGTTGGCGGGCTTAACAAGGGTGTAACGAGGGGCTTTGGACGGTTTGTGAGTGCTTCGAGGCAATAGAACCTGCTTGCCGTAGGGCGCTCGTACAAGGCCAGTTGTGAGCATCAGATCAAGTTTGGATTTTCCGTTGCTGTGATCGAGCTATAATTTTGACTGATTATCACTTACTACAGGAAGTGGTTCAGTTAGATCGAAAATACCATTGCTACCGCTTGCTTACAGGAAATCACATAGGCATTTCGATGTGTACCTATTATTTGCAACGTCCCTGCTTTAGTTATGTGACTAGATAAGCTTATTCGTACACTGATTACCGTTAGTTTTTGATTTAATTTTACTTGATATGAGGGATATCACATTACAATATAAAGCCAGTTTCTCCTCACGGATACTGCTGTGCAGTTCAAGATCGGTAGTCCTTTGGTCAAGATGTCGTGATATTAATATTCTTATCAAAGTGATCACGACGTCTTTTAGCTGGATAGCTACGCAAATGAAGTACTCGAAGTTGGAAACTTACAATTTATTAGGTTTTACTGCTGGCCGGTAGGTTGTTACATTTAATCTCCAAAGTTCCTGAGGCGATTTCTAAATCTTTGGAACACTCTCCTTAGATTCGTCTGTCAGGGCCATAGTACTCGGCTTCGGCCCTTGACAATCCCACTTTCCGCTGTTCTCTCGATTCCCAGGTTATGATATCTTAGGCAAATTTAGAACAGTTGGCTGTGTAAACTTCTCCTGCCGATAGTACAAGTAGTCCAGTTTCATTCGATCAGTCCGTATAGTGGGTTTCCAAGTTTTCTGTACGTCAGTGCCATGTTCTTTGAGCCTTGTAGGCATCGTAACACACGCTTTGCCGCACACCAGTGGTATTGTCTGTATCTCGTGTTGAACTGGCTGAGGTATCTGACAGTGTGGCGACGTCTGATTTTGAAAGAACTGCCAGGTACATCAATGCGTCAAACAATTGCTGGCTCTGGAAATTGACTCCTTCGCCTTCTGCCTTTTTCAAGGCTAGGTAGTCTTCATCATCGTTGAGACCTTTCGGCTTCCGACCATGTCAAATTTCTTCGATGTATTTTGTTTGTGAAGCGGAGATGGTGATGTCGTTGAATTTGAACTTGATGTCAATACAATATGACGAACAAATAGGCGGACTGACAGGCAATCAACAATAATATAGTAGCAGATGAAAGCCGACGAAAGAGAAGACATCAATCCACATCTTGTGAAAGTAGACCCCCATAAGAGTAAAAAACGAAAAACATATTGTTTAGTAATGCATGCATTCCAGGGGACGTCCCATTGGATAAGCATTAGATCAGTTTAACCAGTTGTTAAGTGATAAAACTGTTTCACTCGATGTAATTTGGTTTATTACCTACTTTAGGCAAGAAATAGTGACCACCCCCCCCCCCTCACCATTATCCACCATAACATTTCTAGCAACATGGGAGCCTCGAATCTGAAGAGCATTTTAAAATCCATGATCTACGACACCCAACATGCGAATTCGAGTTCACCCCCCCCCCCCCCCCACCAACCCCAATGGTGCCAGTCTGGCACCAAAGCGGAAATGCGTCGTAACATTGAACTTTCATCTGTTAGTTTTAGTAGGCAGTCTGTCGAGGTTCACATCCGTATTCAAGGTGAAACACACAAAAAAAAAAAACACGAAATATGCGGTTTATGGTGTCCTGGCACCATGGTGGCACCACTATTAGTTCCATGGTCGTACAGAGAATAATTCATGAAAATCCGGAGGTATAATGAGAATTTTTCCTTAATTTCAAAGCTTAGGGACAGTTAGTAAGCAGTAAAGGAACCGAAATATTGAAAAATCGGATATTTTGTGAATATGATCCCCCCCACTCGCCCCCTCCCCTTGCGAATTTTGGTACTCGGGTGAAATTATGTACAAATCGGAAGTTATTTGAGTCAAACAAAAAAAGAAACACACAAATCGGTTGGAAATTGAGGCCAGGGCAGAGTTTACAAGATTACGCCCGCAAACGCACGTTTTTTAAGCATTAACCCCCCCTTTCCCCCCCTTAAAAAGCAAAATTCAAAATTCCGGCGCCGTAGTGCACAACTAGATAGTTTTCCGCGTCGATGAAAAAAAGAACCACAAAAATCGGTTGACAACTAAGGGCTGTGCAGAGTACACAAGATTATGCCCAAAAACGCACGTTTTTTGAGCATTAACCCCCCCTTCCCCCCCTTAAAAGGCAAAATTCGAAATTCCGGCGACGTAGTGCACAACTAGATAGTTTTCCGCGACGAACAAAAAAAGAACCAGGAAAATCGGTTGAGAACTAAGCCCTGTGCAGAGTACACAAGATTTTGTTACACACACACACACACACACACACACACACACATACACACACACACACAGACATACACCTATGGTTTTTTTTTCGCGGATTTGGATTCAGAATGGTCTAAAACGGATTACTGTGTGGTTATTTTTTTTTTCTGTTGAGTGTTGTCCAACTTCACCCCAGATCGATCGCATAAGGACGCCCAAGTCTTACTGTGGGACGTCCTAAAAACCATGGTGCAGTACCGAAAGATATTACTACAGTTGTTATTGCGTTCAAAAATGTTGAAATGAGAGGAATGCAGGATCCTGATTATAATATAATTGAGGGCGCAACAAGAATAGCAGTAGGCTCTTTGAGGTTCTCAAGTGAATGGGTGAGTAAACCAGTCGAATCCGTAGTAAAAGGGTGAGAAAAAAGATGAAAGAGACCGAAAAACTCAGGGGCGACAGGCCGTGAAACGCGGAAATAGCTCCTTTTCATCAGCCATCGCCGCCCGCCGCGTTGCCATCGTTTTCCAAAAAACCTTGCCGTGATATCGAAAAGCGCGCCGACCCGTCGGAAACAGCTTTTCAGACAGAGGAATAAAAAACACGAAATAAACGAAGGGGAGATACAACAGTGGAAACTAGGGATGTGGTGGAAATCGGAAATAGGGCTGCGGTGTCCCCTCTTGTCAATCATGGAGCAGGAACTCCGGGATGCGATCTGAAGAGTCGCCGATGCGTAACTACGAAGCTAGGAGACGTTCCTCGTCCGCCAATCGCAAAGGTTGAGTCTTTGCCGTTTCAACGGTAGCTTTAGCTGGGGCATTAAAAAAAAACCAAGTGTGTTTTATGTATTCGTCTTGAAAGGCCCTGGTTGGTAACTTCCAATGCTAAAAAATATATATAATCGATTCAAACTTGAAGTGAGAACCCTAGCTAGAGCCAATTCAGACGCTTAGACTGAATAGTTACAGACAGAAGAGAGTTCAAGTTTCATTGGCAGAACTGGAGGAGATCCTCCCAGCCGTCATCTTAATCGTCGAGGAATATTGTGACATCGCAATTTTGGGAATTTAGTTTGATATTGATCTGAACTCATTTCCTGAAGAAAGTATCGTTCCTAGATTGCGTCATTGGTCATCATTGAGGGTAAAAAACAAACGCCCTACAATTTACTGAAAAATTGATCGGTCTGTGTTGACTGACCATTATGATCTGTTATAGGTGTTTTTTGGTTAATTTTAATTGAATGAAAAAATCATCCAAGAAACGTTCAGAATAGAGGATGCTGTCCGAAGACGGTGATTCGTTTGAATTTTGCAAATTTTCGAATATTGAGGGTCATTAATTTAAAAAATATCGTTTTTTCGGTGTTTAATAGGAAGAATGGCAATAGGGGAAGATAGCAGACCAGGAATCAAGTTAGTAGTCAATAATTCTTGACTGTGTTTAATCAAGAATTGGTACCGGCGCATTCATAATAACCAGCCTGGATATCCTGATAGAACGAATTTAGTGTTTATCAACGAACTATCAAGGAATTTATAGTTTTCACTTTACAATTAATTTTTAGCGAATTTTCAATTCGCTCATTAATTCATGCTGCATGAATGGACTTTTAACACAGAATGTGTTTTTGCGATGACCTACCGAAAAAAAATCGTCACGAAAAAGCGACAGAAAAAACCGTTACGCGCCTTTTATAATGATTTTCACGTGCAACCAAGCCGTTGGTAAGGAAATAGAACTCCCGCAGTGTTCATTGCACAGAAATTGTTCACCATTCGTTGGAAAGCTCTCAATTTATATAGTATTTTTCTTGTAGTTACATATTTATTTATATAACATTTATAGGGTTTTAGACCAAATTAAATGTCTAACAATTATTTATTTTATTATTGCCAAAGACTCCACATTTATTATTGTTGTTTTTTATTTAACGGATGACTAGCATCGCAAAAACACATTCTGTGTTCCTATGATTTCATACAGAGTATGGAAAAAGAAATAAACCGGGGGGTGCAGGGGGGCGGAGCCCCCCGCCGAGGCGCAAAGCGCCTAGTTTTTCGTTTGATTTCTTCATTCAGTCCTTCTTTGTCTTTTTACATGATATTATCATTCCTATGCCAATGTATTTCTGAATTTTCATCAATGTTTGCTGATGTGGAGCATGTCCGAAGATAATGAACCGAAACTCGAAGGCAGACATGCAAGACTTCGACGGGTACGATATTCATGATTGATTAGAAAGTGTATTACAACGCTTCAAGCTCCAATAGAACGCTGTTTGCTCAAAGGGGAAACTTTAGCTTTCTCAAACTCTTTGACTTCGAATCACTGAACTTTCAGGTTTAACTATTGGAACGCAGAATTCAACATTACAACCCAAAGGACAGAAAAAACACTTACAAAATACAAAGAATTGCTTTGAATTGCTCTTGTTTCAACCCTAAAAAACAAGCATCTAATTTATCTTAAAATGAGCTCTTGTCGACCATCTCAAAATGGCTCTTATAGCTGACATCCAATTTTGAACTCAGATGCAATAATAAACGCAAGTTGTTCCGTAAAGTAAGTCGATTATTTCCGATGTTATGAGATTTTCCTCGATTTCCCATCATCTAAATGGCACAAAAATTCAATTCCACTAGCAGTAATTCCCCAATGTATAAAAACTATTGGTTAATCAATAGCGATGACTTTTTAAAATATATGAACAAGAACATTTGTGAAGTGGTAATCAACTAAACGTGTAAAGTTCATTTTAACTAGTGATTTTATGTCGAAGGAATGTTGAATCACTAAATTAACTCCACGAACTGAAATTACTCGAGTGGTTTTTTTCTTCCCAGTTAAGTGAGTATATGGATTGTACTTTTATGAACAATTTAATATACCAGGAAACCCCTTGATATTCAAATATGTACCACCACGTGTTGCATAGTAATGAGAAACTGTTCTCCAACATGAAAAGCACCGTATTATAGAATGAGGTAATAAAACATTAATAATTTCATTCCAGCGAGATTATCAAAGTCGAAGAGCATGTGAAGGAATTCAAGTGAAACATTAATTTTATTCTCGTTTAATTTAGAAACGGGAAACTTTCTGATTTCACCGCAGAACTGGTGAACCACGTAAAGTATCTTCGCAGTTCTATGAAAGTGGTTTAATTACTCGATTCCTCTTGACCACCTGTAACTTATTACGACTGGTATTAATTCGAGGTGCTCCAAGCTAGGGCCTCACACCAGGCGAGATTTACAGAGCAAATCGCCGTTTCTAATCGGTCCCCCTTCTTTCCCTAGGGCGCGTGGGCGACAATCTCGTAAAATATTGAAAGCAATTAGAGCTCGGCGGAGTAAGGCAATTATGTTTCATTATAAGTTACCGAGCTAGTGATTTAAATCACTCGACTCGCGTGCTTTTATTCGTTTTTACTAGGCAAATTCAAGCTTGTGGATTCTTTTTGTGACACCAATGCACAACACAGAAACGGGAAAAATACGGAAAACCTGGTCAAAATGGGGAAACTCCGACGACAAGCACTTAAGATCGACCAACCAGAATTCAATGGCTAAATTGATCGGGATAAGGGTCAAACAAAAACGATGCAAAGTATTACAGAAAGGTTTATTATTTTTCTATATAGATCACTCAACTGCAAAGAACACGGCTTTGCCATTGTTACCACCAACCAACATGAAGAAAAACATCGATCGCATTTCGGCCAGCTAAAATTTGAACGGACATTAGGCCTCTTTTGCGATTCACAAAAATCAATTTCATTCATAATTTTTTGAGCTAGGGCGTTTTCAAAAATTTAACCCTTGGAAGTAACTGACATCAACCAAAATCTTCGGGGAACAACTAGACCCCAAATGGAGCCCACATACCGAATTTCATCAAAATCGGTCAATGCTAACTGGAGAAAATGCCGCGTGCGGCGGACGGACGGCCAATTTTTTATTTTTTTTATTTTTGGATTCTACGTACTTACCCTGAAACGTAAACCAACAAATTTTGTGGGGGGGGGGGGAACAAAATTTCTTAATCAATTCCAAAGGTTCATTATTGAAAATAATAAATCAAAATCACTCCTTTTCGCCAGCTTCCGGTAATTTATAACCTTCATGAATTTTGTTGTAGTAGTAAATGGGTATTGTTTTTATTTTGACACTTCTCGGTACAGTTGATTCGTTGGTTTGTTCCATGTCCAGGATTGTTGACCAGTCCAAATTTTGATTGAGACATCAGTGTGAATTTCACACAAAAATTCTTCCTTGAGCGAGTTTCGGATTATTGTTATTATGTAAAAAATTATAGATGGAGTAGTTTCTGCAGTATTTTGTAAGCAATGTCATAATCAGGACTGAGAGGAGTTTATTTGTATTATTTTTTAGGCGCTAAAGAAGGTTATAAATTGACCAAAAACTTGGCGAAAAGGAGCGACTTTCTGTTTGATCATTATCCCATCGGTTAGATCATCAACCGATATTGAGAGATCGATATATTCGTTCAGTAAATCATGATTTCCGATCATTATTCAATCCATTTAAAGAAGTAAACTAATAAATATTGATTTTTTTAAAACCATTGCTAGCTTATAGGCAATTTTGACTGTGTCACACGAATATTATGCTCCAAGAAAATATTGCCCATCAAGACTAATTTCATTGTGTTCAACATAAAATAACAAATAAACAGTATACCTGCAAAACCGTGTATGTAGATTTCCTGAAATTTTACAGGAGACTATAAAAACCGTCAAACTTACTCCACGATCGCATTGGGGATTTTTGAAGAAAAAATCGGACATAAACGGTTTTGCAGCTTTACTATCGAAATGTCATTATAAAATAGTTCTTCCAAAATTGAGCAAAACACCACTTTCCACTTTTTTAGAGAAAAAAATTAATGAAAATTTCTAAGGAATTTGTTCTGCTTTTTTCTTCATGATCACCTTCTTAAAAACATACAAGAAGAGACTCAAAGTGATTTGCAGGATTCTCTATTTTGGCCCATAGCGTAATGAACACTAATTGTTTTGTTCATTTCGTCATCGATTTTCTCCCTAAAAGACGACGATCAAAGAGAGGCTCCAATCGGGCTGATATTGCTTGAATGCTTTGTAAATATTGATGGGACTGCGGTTACATTCGATGATTGAAGCAGAGTTTGTTGTTTACGGAAGATGTAAAGGGCTGCCTTCTGAAACGGTTCAGCCGCATCAGAGATACGTCTGCCTGCAAAGTAAATATCCCGGTGGATTGCGAAGTGGGAATTAAATTATAAACCGGGATCCCTCCAAATCCACCAGTGCCCTGCAGCCCTTTCGCTTCAGTAGTGTGAGGGCACGTGTCAACAAGCCGCCTGATTCGCAATGAAGGGTCATTCCTGCACAATGGGGAATGTATTGTGCGAGCTCATTCGAATTCCGTAATTCGTCCCGAGTGAAATATTTTTCCAATTAAACGTCCAATGAAAGATTTTTACTTGTGTTTTTCACAGCAACAAAAAAGAGGTTCCTAATTTCAATGCTTCATTAAAACTGTTACTCCTGTTATTTACCAAGTAAACTTGAGTTTGAGGATATCGTTAGAAAGAGCGCTAATTTCCTAACTACCTAATGAAAAACCAAAATCTGTAGCAATAAAACATTTAAAAAAATTAATTCAAAAGGCAAACTTTGAAATTTTTCAAAATTTGACTTTTTTATCAAAGTTTTTATTTTTAATTTGAAATTAAAAAATAAAAATTGATAGACTGTTGGAAAGCCGACAATTAGAGCATGTTTTTTTCGAAGAGCGCTCATAGAAATAGTAAGGGATTCAGAGTAAGTTTGCTTTTAAACTTGATTTTTTGAAAATCTTTAACTGGTAAAACATTTTGGTTTTGAACTTGGTAGTTTGGAAATTTAACGCTCTTTCTAAAGATATAATACTAATAAATACTAGGAGTTACGACAGTTTTAATGACACAAGGTCGAAAAAAATCTTTAAATTGAGAAAATTTGAAAAAAAGAGGTTAAAACAAAATTGCTAGGAGACATTTTTTGTTACACAATTTTGATGAAACATTCAATCTTAAACTTAAAATCCCGCTAAAATTGAGAGGAGGTTATTCAAGGTTTGTTGAAAGCAGAGTTCCGCGCTCTCGGCAGAATTTCATCTTAACTACTGAAATGTTCATGAACTCTTTCAACTTCCTCGGGTTCTCACACACAGCTGGTTCCTGTACTGAGTTAATGAACTTTTTGAGCTGGAACAAACCTATAACTTCCATATTTTAAAGAAGTAGTGCTGGCATCAAAACATTAGAATTATAACTAAAACTAACAATGAGGAATTAGAGATGATTTTTACGTTTTCTTCTTTAGTGAAAGAAATCACCAGAATCGGCGAAGCAGAAGCCCTTCCCTGAGGGGTGCACTTTCGAGAAATTTTTACAACCAACGTACAATCCTTCAAATGGAGAAAGATGGAAGTCTTTATAGAAAGGTAAGTATAGGACGCAGTATAATGAATAATTAAAGTATCTTGAGTGATATATTTTACAAGCCGGGAGGTCGGAGTTGGGTTGAAACGTGGGGTTGATGGCGTTTGCCTTGATCTACTCAACTATTTACTGTCATGATTGATGATCCTGAACGCCCACAAGTCAACTAGCAGACACCCACGCTGTCAGTGCTAGCTGCTTCCAATCTATCACCTTGAAGCTGATATAGTTTTCGTTTGATACTCATTACGTCCAGACGTCAAACAAATTGATGTGGATGTCATTGCCAAGAAAGAAATGTGCAAGTTGAATCGGCTTTATTCCAGACCACGTTCTATGGACATCCACAAAGAGTTACAATACACACTTTGTAATGACCATAATGTCAATAAATTACACTTGGAGCAAAAATGGAGTAATTTTGAAAATGCCTTGTTAGCTATAAAAACGATCAGCATATTGTTGTTTGTTATGAGCGCACAGGAATGATTCAAGTTCAAGACTCATTCAACATAGATTTTCTTCATTACTTTCCGTTGATTGATGTTCCAAACTACTAACTAAACTGAATTAATGCACGGTTCATTTTCAAAGCGGATTTTGACTTTATGTCACTAATGTAGTCATAACTCCTTAATTTTCAAAATAAACTTGAATAAGAGGATGCCGTTGGAACGAGCATAAAATGGGCTTTCATTTTGGTTACATACACTTTTTAACCTGTAATGTCAAATATTTTTTTAGCCTGAACGACTATTTCAGTCAATTCTTCTTCAACAATAATTCTAATGGTGCTTTGCTACTACATCACCTAAATGGATGAGCTCCACGGTAATAACATCTAATCAATAAAAAGTGTCATCGGTCTGTAAATAATATCAATCTTTACATTCAACTTTTATTTTAGAGCGGTTTTTGACACAGAAATTTGTGTTTGAACTCGGAAAAACTTGAATTTTTTCGACGAAATCATCGTTCCGGCTGAGACAGAGGTTGGATGAAAGGGAGGGGGCTATTTACTGGGGGTGCGGAGGTATTAGCAGAGCAGCTATTTAAATTAATAATAAAGACGCAGAGGAAGGGAAAAGACGTGTAACACCATCAGATACTTTAGCAGAGAGAGAAGAGTTTTTATTCAATAAGTAGACAGATGAAGGCGGGAAAAAACAGTGCTGCCAACATGGCGTTGTAAATATTATTCAATTCTACAGGAGGGCGTTAACTACTGCCCCAAAAATTCAAGTTCAGACTGAAAAAAAGTTGAAAATGTATACAGGGTGGTCCTTAATGAACGTACCACCCTTTCAATTTCGTTGGTTGTGGAGAAATCAAAAAACTTGTCGAAGTAACTCCCCTTATTTTTTTGTAAAGAATTCAGGAAAAATACTTTTGCGCAAAAAAATTGCGCGCAATTGTGCGCAATTGACACTAACTTTGTTTTTTCAAATACGAACCCCCATTTTTTATTGCAGATTCAGATTCTACGTCAAATTTCATGAGAAATTCATACCCGAATCGATTTTTTTCATTGCGTGCAACTGGTACTTTTCGCGCGCAAAGTGACCAGGGTGCGCAAAAGTGAGTTTTTTTTAACCCCAAGTGTGGCACATTTTTTTCATTATTTTTGACGCAGAATCACGTGGTGAGGTCCTTTCTTCGATTTCATCGTTATTTTTCAAAATTTAGAAGGAAAAATAATGTTTTTGGACTTTATTTTCCCTCCCCCTTTCGCGACACGTGCTGGGGACCGGCTATGGCAGGATTAAAAATAAATGCCTCACTTCTAAATTAGAAAACAAAATATTGGAAAGTAGATAGGTACTTACCTACTTTAATGTAAAAAAAAAGCTTCTCATCTCAAACTTTTCAAAAAAAAAATTGAAAGTTACACAAAATCTCCGAAAAAGTAGTAATAAAAAACTAAGATAGTAATAATCAAATTAAAAAATCACAGAAACTGCTCGAAATCACCTCTTTTTGCCTGCAGACAAGTAACAAGTAACTTTTAATTTTTTTTAAAGGTTTTTAGCTTTTTGATTTTTTTTTTTTTACATTAAAGTAGTAAAGTAGTTCCTACCTATTTAGAGGAGAGCAATTTATTTTTAATCCTGCCATAGCCGGTCCCCAGCACGTGTCGCGAAAGTCTTAGTTTTTTATTACTACTTTTTCGGAGATTTTGTGTAACTTTCAATTTTTTTTTGAAAAGTTTGAGATGAGAAGCTTTTTTTTTACATTAAAGTAGGTAAGTACCTATCTACTTTCCAATATTTTGTTTTCTAATTTAGAAGTGAGGCATTTATTTTTAATCCTGCCATAGCCGGTCCCCAGCACGTGTCGCGAAAGGGGGAGGGAAAATAAAGTCCAAAAACATTATTTTTCCTTCTAAATTTTGAAAAATAACGATGAAATCGAAGAAAGGACCTCACCACGTGATTCTGCGTCAAAAATAATGAAAAAAATGTGCCACACTTGGGGTTAAAAAAAACTCACTTTTGCGCACCCTGGTCACTTTGCGCGCGAAAAGTACCAGTTGCACGCAATGAAAAAAATCGATTCGGGTATGAATTTCTCATGAAATTTGACGTAGAATCTGAATCTGCAATAAAAAATGGGGGTTCGTATTTGAAAAAACAAAGTTAGTGTCAATTGCGCACAATTGCGCGCAATTTTTTTGCGCAAAAGTATTTTTCCTGAATTCTTTACAAAAAAATAAGGGAGTTACTTCGACAAGTTTTTTGATTTCTCCACAACCAACGAAATTGAAAGGGTGGTACGTTCATTAAGGACCACCCTGTATACAACGGTTTATTATTTTCCTACAAAGATCATCAGTCTGCAAAGAACTCAGCTTTGCCATTGGAACAACTAGAGTATAGAGTGTCTGGATCTTGAAACTCGTGTGATAACGTTTTTTCCAGATTTAAAAAAAAAATGATTTAGTAAGAGAGAACAATAAACCATTTTTAACTGCTTCACGACGCTGGAGGATTTAAAACGGTTATTATGTGCCAGATGGTATTAAAAGGGAGAGGAAAGTGGCTACCGCATTTTCTATTGATGGAGAGAAATTTCCTGCTCTTCTCCCTCCGTACCGCCACTTTGTCGGGGGGCCGTGGAATATGAGATCCCACATTCATTTCCTGGGGGAGATTTGAAAGAGGCAAAAATCCCAGGCTGCGAGAAGTCAGTGCCAACCCTCGCCCAGCTTTCCTGTGGCATGAAGATAATCCTTTTTCATAATCACCGTTTTCCGGGCGTCTGAACCGTTCAAAAAGGCGGGGAAATGAGAGATTTTGGTCAGTGGAGTAACGCGGCTCATTTGTGGTGCGTTTCAAGTCTGGGTAAGTAAACAAAATGATTAGGTGATTATCGTTTATTAAAATTACAGGAATTTTATATTGTATCTAATTGGGTCTAAGTAAATTAAAGCTTTCCTAATTCCAATTAAGTTTTCCTCTACATGAAAGCAGCAGGGATCGAAGTTTCTCGATGTTGCGCGTGAAAGAGGAAAAGATTTTGATTTTCAGTTTGTGACGCTAACTCAATTTTCAGATTTTCTTTTTTTTTTAGAGTTACGTCATTATGTTTCTCAGTGTGCAATATTGTGGTAGTTCAAACAATAAGGGTGCTCCAAAATGAAAATGTCCACTCGTTCTGTCAACAACTCCTTTTTCCCGTGATAACTACCTGAAATCAAGGCCCAATTTCAATGGTTTTAATTTTCAGGGTCTATGAGTCTCGAGGTGGTTCGTTATAAATTTCCTCACTATATGTCAGTCCGATTTTGCGCGAATTTGGAGGGTGGTTTGGATCTGGTCTTATAGATTTCAACAGGGTCCGACCAGAAGGAAGCACGGTACTGAGGGAAAAGCGAAAAATGATAAGTGTAATTGCGACTCAATCTAGACGTTGATGTCACTACAGATCGTTATAAACTTGGCCGTGAGAATCTATATGGAATTAACAATAATTTTGTCAGCAACAAAGTTCATGTAATTCTATGTAGGAACTTGACTGCCCACCCGACTTGGATGATGTTTTTAATTGAAACACACAGTAACACATTGCGTTATGGACTGGAATAATTAGTGAATACGTTTTTGAATAGCTCGAATATAATACAGATAATAATTTTAGAAAACACCCCTCCAATATGAATGTCTATTGAACCATTCAGCCTCTTCATTCCAGTGTACTCTGGCAATAAAACGATAGTTTTGTAGGTAGGTATACGAAAGAAAACTGAAATAATCAAGTCCCTGATTATTTCTATGAAATGTCTGCAAGATTACCCTCTGAGTTGACCTCTGTAGGTTAGAACAACACCAGTGTGCAGTCTCAACCAAGTTCGTCTCAGAATCCTATCAATTCTGCCTTGTATAGAAACGATAAGACGGCGACCAAACAGTAACAACTTCTCTCTCACACCTTCTTCCTCATCTCTACCTATTCATCACAAAGCAATGAAATATAAGAGTAATGGGAAAACAACACAAAATACGAATCCATTTGCACTTTCAGCAGCACTTTGTTAGATGAAATGGTGTGTAGCAATCTGTTGAGACCTACCAGAGTATACGATCACTATGTTTAGTGTTTGTTTTGCTTTCATATTACTCATAAAATCTCAATTTTTGTCCGTAACGCGAGTGTAAAATTATTTTGCTTTCACCTTGAAAGCACCCATTTCAATTGACAGTCATTGGGAAATCGGAAAATCAAACTGCATGATTAGTACGTCATATTGAGGAAGAGAAAGGGTGTTTAATAATAAATTGTTAAAAACGCAGTTTTTAGTTCTTTTTCAGCTTTTTCCCCCCGAAAAACTTAACGATTTTCGGCAAAAGTCACTGGATTTTAAGTTAAAAAAATATTTCCAATGCACTTAGTGCCTGATTCTGTTTCTTCGTGTTTGTTTCTGTGGAACAAGTATGATTGCTTTGCTTTAATTCCAAAAGCACATTCACATTTGCACATTTGTTGTGTCAAAGTGTACCAGGTGGTATTTGCTGTTGGTTTATTATTTTCAATAATGATGTACAATGATGTTTTTTGCATTCATGCCCAACAAAAATACCACTGGAGCGCTACGGCCGGATGAAGACAAAAGAGGGACGTCACTTCCAAAGATTTTCGGATTTTGGAGCATAGTTGCCTCAAAGGGAGCAAAATGAACCCGTTTGACGTGAAATCCAAAAAACGAATAAAAATTTAGCCGTCCGTCCGCGGCACTTTCCTTGGTTTCCATGTTTCGATTTTGATGAAATTTGGTATATGGGCTCCAATTGGGGTCTAGTTGTGCCCCGAAGCTTTCGGTTGATGTCGGTCACTTCTAAAGGTTGAAAAATAAGGGTAGAAATTTTTAAAACGCCCTTGTTCAAAAAATTTTGATATAAAAGTATTGTTTTTATAAAGGTTGTTTTATAAAGGTTGTTGTTATAAAGGTATTTGTTAATTTGAGAGAGTATTGCATTTTTAGAGACCACGCGGAGCTCTGTAGGACAAACCGTTCGCTCCCTACGAGAACTTAAGGGTTGGACTTGTGATAAATCAGAAACACGAATGAGAATCGCAAAAGAGGTCTAATCTCCGTTCAAATTTTAGCTGACCAAAATGCGATCGCTGTTAATTTCTTCGATTTGTATTTAGTAGTTGTATTTTGTATTCAGTGGTAGTTAGGTGGTGATAATGGCAAAGCCGAGTTCTTTGTAGACGAATGGTCTATAATATAGATCATTCGTCTGCAAAGAACTCGGCTTCTATATTATAGAAAAATAATAAACCTTTGTGTAATAATTTGCAGCGTGTTTTTTTTTATAATTCAATTTTTCAATGGGAAAGTAGACCAAAACACCAGACTATCACTGGTATCTCTCCAGTGATCACGGAGAGATTTTTTTTTTACAGTTATCTGCTAACAAACTTTTCAAGTTATTTGTGCTTCAGTTAATAAATTAACCGTGGCTATGTATGTATGGTTAAAGTCTTCATTATTTAATAAAACGAAAAAGCGTGTTCACAAAATCTACCTTTTTATAAATAAATTTGTGAGCACCGGTTGCACCAAATCCAATCATATAAAGCTCCACAGTACTCCACACTATATCATTTTATTCGAAACTTCGGAAAACAATTTTCATCTGTTCAAAATCCAAAATAGGAATGGACTACATACACAGCAAATAGCCTGCTTCACATTTCACAGGTGTTGCTATGCACTGCTAAAGGTTATGTTAAAACAAGCTAATGTGATGCTAACTTACAATACACGTGAGGATTGATTGTTTCGCTCAAAATCCTGTCACATCACACCTTCGAACGAGGCAATGAAATCGGAGCGAGACGAAGCTAGTAATCCATTCTACCAGTGCAATTGACGGTTTCAGCACGAACGGCATCACTGGCTACCTGAATGAATCGATTCGATACTCAAAGCGGCCGGGAATAATAATCCGCCCAACACTCAATTATAATCTAGGACGCACTCAATTATAATTGCGAACTCGATAAACTCGGGAGCAATCGGCGGTGGAAGGGGCTTTAATTAAAGGACACGCCTTTTTTCCTTCCCCGTCCTTCCCGCCCCATTAGCATCGGAAACTTGATAATTTCGAATCCCTCAACTTTTACGGACGGCCTTGCAGAGATCTTCTTAAGGGAATGACCACCTCCGATTATTTTATACGTGGTACTTGTTCGCGATTCCATTATAGGAGGTGTCGAAAGCTAGTTTTTTTTCTACTTCTATGAAAATTGTAGCAGGTAACAACTTCTGTGCGCGCTTGTGGGTTGCTTTAAAAAAGTGATAAGTGTACGTCTTACGTAATAACTGCTATCTGACAAGTTCGTATTTCTTTTAAAATTTACTCCACTTAGCAAAATCTTCACATAGGTACCTCCTATAATCTGCAAAAATAAATTAACACTCCGGATGTTTCACCCAGCATTTAGGAATTTTCGAGGACGAAGCAGAATTATGATGGTTTTGCAAAATGTTAATCATCACTTACCAACCAATCTTTTTTCACCTAGAATTCCTCACAGAATGTTGTGGAACATTGTTTTTGATTGCAAAAGAATGAAAGTAAAAGATTAAATTTTACAGGGAGGGCAGAATCAAACTAAGTTGTCTCCAAAATAGATAAAAATTTAGATTTTTTCAACATGCTTTTTTGTTCTATTAAATGATGTTGACTCTAACCATCAATAGATAGCCATAGAAATTTATTAAATGAAGCAAAAATAACTTGAATAGTCTACTTTTCCAATGAAAATTTGAATAATAAAGAAACAAAACGCTGCAAATTATTACACAATGGTTTATTATTTTTCTATACAGGGTGTAAGCCTAACTGGTCTGCCATACGGTACCAGTCGATTCTATAACTAATTTGCAACAAAAAATGTCTCTTAGCAATTTCTTTTTAAACCCTTCGTTTCCGAGTTATTTTAACTTTAAACTTTTTTTTCGTGATTTTGACCTTATGTCATTAAATTGGTCATAACTCCTTCAATTTGCTGTGTAAATTACAATTTGAGGATTCCGTTGGAAAGAGCATTAAATTTCCTATCGGATACATGCCTTAACTTTTCATTGAGTCAAGGTTTGAGACATGAAAACGTCCTCTAAAAAGAGAATTTTACGTAATTTTGGAAACCTCGCATTCTTTCAATCTCAAATTGAACTACGAGAACCCATACTTTTTCAAGATGCAAGAACAGTGAAAACTGCGCCAAAATCTCAGCTTTCCAATGGTATAATCAAAACATATTCTACAACCGAATGTAGGGGAGAATTTTGTGTTTGAACGCGGAAAAACGTGAATTTTTTCAACGAAATCAGCGCTCCGCCTAGTCGATCTGAGGGGTCGGACGATGGGAGTGGGTGCCGCAGTAGACCTCGACAGAGATGGGATAATTCTTATTCATAAATACGATTATGAATACAAATCATATCTGCGATTTTATGATTATGAATAGGTACGAATACAGGTATGAATAAGAATACGAAATTGAATACAATCGTATTCACACTTTGAATATGATTTTCCCCCGTATTCGTATTTTGAATACGATTTTATGATTTTTTCTATGATTTCCCTAAAAATCGAATTTTTTAACGATTTTCCCTGAAAATCATACTTTTTTTATGATTTTCTCCCGAACTCTCGACATATTTATGTCCTAACATTGTCAATCAATCAAAATTCGAAACGCTCACAAATTCTTATAGGATTTTTCACGCAGAATCGAATGAGACCAACCCCAGGTCGCTACGACCAACTGAATAGAAAGTACGACGAAATTTCCGGTAAAAATCATAATTTTTTAATGATTTTTAGTGCAAATTGTTGAAAAAAGTACGATTTTCAGCGGAAATGTCTGGGGTTGGTCTCATTCGATTCTGCATGAAAAATCCAATAAGAATTGGTGAGCGTTTCGAATTTTGATTGATTATTTTGACAATGTTAGGCCATAAATATGTCCAAAGTTCGGGAGAAAATCATAAAAAAGTATGATTTTCAGGGAAAATCAATTAAGAAAATCGATTTTTAGGGAAATTATGGAAAAAAATAATAAAATCGTATTCAAAATACGAATACGGGGAAAATCGTATTCAATACGAAATTGTGAATACGAATACGAATTTCAATTGTGAATACGATTGTATTTGAATTCGTATTCATATTCATACCTGTATTCGTACCTATTCATAATCATAAAATCGCAGATATGATTTGTATTCATAATCGTATTTATGAATAAGAATTCGCCCATCTCTGTCGAGGTCTACTGCGGCACCCACTCCCATTGTCCGACCCCTCAGATCGACTAGGCGGAGCGCTTTTTTTTGTTGAAAATTGCACGTTTTTCCGCGTTCAAACACGAAATTCTCCCCTAAATTCGATTGTAGAATATGTTTTGATTATATCATTGGAAAGCTGAGATTTTGGCGCAGTTTTCACTGTTCTTGCATCTTGAAAAAGTATGGGTTCTCGTAGTTCAATTTGAGATTGAAAGAATGCGAGGTTTCCAAAATTACGTAAAATTCTCTTTTTAGAGGACGTTTTCATGTCTCAAACCTTGACTCAATAAAAAGTTAAGGCATGTATCCGATAGGAAATTTAATACTCTTTCCAACGGTATCCTCAAATTGTAATTTACACTGCTAATTAACGGAGTTATGACCAATTTAATGACATAAGGTCAAAATCACGAAAAAAAAGTTTAAAGTTAATATAACTCGAAAACGAAGGGTTTAAAAAGAAATTGCTAAGAGACATTTTTTGTTGCAAATCAGTTATAGAATCGACTGGTACCGTATGGCAGACCAGTTAGGCTTACACCCTGTATAGATCACTCGTCTACAAAATCACCAACCATCCAGTATGTAGGAAAAAAAAAATCAAAATCACCAACCATCGATTGCATTTCGGTCAGATCTAATTTGAACGGAGATTACGCCTCTTTTTCGATTCACACTCGTGTTTTGATTTATATATATTAATATTTCAATATAAACACTTAAATTTTCGTAGGAAGCGAACGGTTTGTCCTACAGAGCTCCGCGTGGTCTCAAAAAATTCTAAAAATTCTATAGAATCTTAAATTGAAGGAAAAACAATACCTTTATATCAACATTTTTTGAGTTAGGACGTTTTCAAAATTGATTTTGGAACCCTTAAAAGTGACCTACATCAACCGAAAGCTTCGGGGCACAACTAGACCCCAAACAGAGCCTACATACCAAATTTCATCAAAATCGGTCAATGCTAAGTGGCAAAAGTGCCGCGTACGGCGGACGGCGGACGAACGGCCAAATTTTTATTCGATTTTTGGATTCTACGTACCTTGAAACGTAAACCATCAAATTTTGAGGGGGTGTTGAAATTTTTTTTTCTTGGTCTATTCCAAAGGTTCATTATTGAAAATAATAAACCAAAACAGCAAATACCACCTGTTCCTCTCTGACACGACGAACACTCGTATGAATCGTCCACATAATTTGGAATTGAAGCTCAATCATACTTGTTCCACAGAAACGAACACAAACAAACAGAATCAGGCCCTAAGTCATTGAAAATATTTTTTTACCTAAAATCCAGAGACTTGCTGAAAATTGCAGAGTTTTTCGGGAGAAAAAACTGAAAAGGGACTGAAAACTTTGCTTTTTAACAATTTATGACTAAACATCCTTTCTCCTCCTCAATACGACGTACTAATCACGTAGTTCGATTTTCCAACTTCCCAATGACTGGGAATTGAAATGGGTACTTTCAAGGTAAAAGCAAAATAATTTTACACTCGCGTTGCGGACTAAAATTGAGATTTTGTTAGTAACATGAAAGCAAAATTAACACTGAACATAGAGATCGTACACTATGGTAGGTCTCAACAGATTGCTAAACACCATTTCATCTAACAAAGTGCTGCTGAAAGTCCAAATAGATTCATATTTTGTGTTGGTTTTCCATTAGGTACCCTTATTTTTCATTGAGGAACCCTTGTTCTCATCGATGTGTTTCACTCCACTGTAGACATACCAGTATGTTCGCAGATTTTGATTTATTATCTTCAATAATGAAACTTTAGAATCGAGCAAACATCATTTCAACTCCCCCTCAAAATTTGACGATAGTTGGATACGCCCTACCTCAAAAATGATGGATGTAAAGGTATTGTTTCTTCGCCACTTTAAAATGAAAATGCATTTTTAGAATCGAATACCACCCAGAGCTCCGGAGGACCAACCGTTCGCACTCTATAAGGAATTAAGGGTTGGAAGTACGTACCTCTAGTTTGGACACACAGTTTTTCAAGGAGGGCATACATAAATTGCTCCCCCGGTTCCAAAAGTGCATCGATCGAGCTGGGAATTATGTTGAAAAGTGATATGATGTTACTAAACACAAAGCAATAAAAATTTTTGAAAAAAAAATTTTTTTGAATATTTTATAGCATAGGGAACCTTACTTTTGAGACGACCCTCGTATAACAAATCGAAAACACGAGAAATAGGCCTAATCCCCCTTCAAATTTCAGCTGAGCAAAATTTCGATCTTTGTTCGTTTCTTTGAATTAACATGTCACTCAGTTCTGCGTCCTTAGCAATCTACAGCCAAATTTCGTAATGAAGCCACCTAAACACTCGGATATCGATGTTATTGCTGGTAGGTTCTTTTTGTTTAAATAGAGTTTATTATTAATGGAAAAGCGCCCTTTGCGAGACGGGAGATCGATACAGAAAAACAATAGGCCGTTTTATGATTTGCAGCGTTTTTCATAATACAGTCAACTCTCGATGATTTGTACCTTAAGGCATCAGACAACTTATACAAATATTGTTGAGAGATTCGATTACAGAAAGTAGAAATTGCGGAGGAACAACATGAAAAGAATAAAAATTACGGAGTAAGTGTAGGAAAACAAACTGTAACAGAAATGGAAAAACGAACCTAGTGGATTTAGAGACCTCTAGGTATCAAATTTGGAGTGCCTCCGCCAGCAGCAGAACCTTAAGATATACAAATTGTGGAGGAGACCGATGTGCATTCGGGGGTTTTTTTTTTTAATACAAAGTTTGAGTGGATATCGTGTCAAGGGACTGAACGTTCTGTACGACTTAAAGAGGTGCAAATTTATTGATGAGAGTACTTGTCACTGTTGAGTAATTAAAGTTTATATGAATAAGTAATTTTCATAATCAATTTTATTGCTTCCGAGTCTACCAAGTTGAAAAGGTGAGTTCAAGATTGAAAAAAAATTATCTCCAGAATCAAAATTTCCACTCGCGATTCACGTTTTAGACCTTTCTGAACAATTATGGTTCCGTGTCTGTCATGAAATCCTTGGAACAGCCATAACATCTACATTTCTCATCCGGTTTAGTATACAATTTTTAGGGATTGTGCGGGTTGGCGTGTAGATGGTCCCCTATGAAAGTCATTACTCTCGGACTAATAGTAGCCGCTGCTCATGCGCAAACGTGAAATCCTTGTCCCAGCCATATCTTCTACATTTCTCACCCAATTTTGATGAAATTTTCGGGGATTATGCGGGTTGGCATGTAGATGGTCCCCTATGAAAATCATGGCCCCCAAATTGAAAGTATTTTGTGCGCATGTGCCAACGTGAAATCCTTGTAACTCTAATAACTTCTACATTTTTTAACAATATTCAGAGATTGTGCGGGTTGACTTGTAGAGTCACCTATGGTAGTGGAAGGTACTTAGAGATTGATGTTCTGAGATTAACTACTAGGCATCGGATTATCTATACAATCGGGTTATGGATAAGCTATGTGCCACACCCACTTGACAGACTTTTTTTAGTTTCATGGTTCGATGCAATGTAAAAGAGAGTTAAGATTTAGATCAGTTATTAATTTATTATCAACCATACAGGAAGGCGTAGGTGTCTATATAGTGTTGTACGTGTGAGGGTGGATACAGATTCAATAGTTTACGTGAGCTAATCTTTCCCACGTCCTACTTGTCATGGTAGCGTGTCGCTCAGTTATCTCATGCATACCAAAAGAAGCTTGTGACACGATCTGACTCCAACGTGTAGAATGAAAAAAAAAAAATGAAAAAAATACATGCAGGGAATGTGACCACGATCTGAATGTGAGGCGGTTTCCTGATAGGACGTCGTAATATAGAAGAATCATCGAGCATCCTCCCATCATAGAGGAATAGGAATCCATCAAGAAGTTCAGCAGCTCGAAGCGCCGTGCGTGTTTCACGTGTCGAATTGACTCTGAATAGACGAAGCGGTCGGTTTCTAGGGGGGATCTGTGGAGTTTGGAGGTGCCTTCACGTAGGCGCGTAGCCGTGAAATGAGTTTCTAGGGTCTTGTTAACAAGCCGCAGGGAGGTGCTGCCCTACAGTCAAAGGAGAGAAATTTCCTCCCTACAAACTGCGTGCCTCCAGGCATGTGAATTCACGTCCCTGAAATGTTTGATGTTCGACGGTTTGCTTGAAAAATCATCCATCCAGGCAACAGGATGGATAAATATCAGATCTGTAGAGATCAGATACATCCTTAGTCATAACAACGACCCCAGCATTGTAGTATTAATCTCAATAATTTATGTCAAGTCCATTAAAATAACACATCCCACCTTGCATGAGAGTAGAAGGTTTCTTTTCTTCACGTTATATGGGATGATGTGTAATCCAAGTGTCATAATCAAATATTCGAAAAACCTCGAAATATTGGCACTTGCCTCAGTTTATGGCGTATAACATTAAACCTGTTCATAATATCGAAAAAGTCACTACGTATCTAACTAGTGCAAGAGGACAACATTGTGTGTCCATCGAGAAAAGAAAAGCTGGAATTGGACCAACTTCCTATAACCTCTCAAAAAGTGGCGATTTTCGTCAACTTTTCTAAATCGACATTGAATTCGCAAAAACCATGTAGAAATTTTACAGTAGAAAACGAAAAAATCGTCTGATTTCTCCCTTGATTGGGGAAAAAAATAGATCGTTGATGTTTAGGAACTATTTTCCCCATTAAGGGAGATGTAAGCAGGAAGAAATCACATGAGAGAACCTCACATGAGGGCATTGTGTCCACCTTAATGCTCATTTAATTATAAATTTCCTTTTTCATTTTTTGTTCCAGGAAAATCCTACCAGTGTTAGCTACATGTATAGGTACAAACCAGTCGTACATGCGAGAACGTACGAACTTCCAGAAATTTGGTATAATCGAGCAAGAAGTTTTAAAATCGATTTCTCCCTTAGAGGGAAAAACAATGGATCATGGATATGTCCATTGTTGGAGGTACCTACCTATTTACTTTTTCTTTGAACACAAATTATTTTGAAGAAATAATGTCGAAATGATATTTTATTCGAAACTAATTGAAAAATGCTACCTATAAATCGGATAATCAACATCGATGAATAATGGTAAAATTGGAGCTAAGACCAAAAACAAAGAGAAAACCAACCTCAGTCATTTTGCTAACGAAAGATTAACTTAAAGAATCCGAGAAGAAAAGAAAACGCTTGCCTACGAGTCTGCAACACATTGGAACATTTTATGTCTTTACTTTTTCTGGCCCCCTTCTCCCGGTCACCTACATATACCTTCGCTACCTACCTTATACTATACATATACCTTCGCTACCTACTTATACCTTATAATATGCTTTCTCAATAATTGTTTGTTGACGTGTAACAAACTCTTACTGCAAATTTTCACAGTTCTTTTAACTCAGGGGTATATCTCAGTTTTTTCCGTAATTACAGCAGTTTTGGCAGGATATAATTTATGCATAAACTTGGGGCTTTCTAACGAGTGGTGAACGATTTTTCTACGAACACGAATGACGAAGATAAAGTTCCGTAGCAAAGACGTGGTTGTAAGTGGATATCATAAAAAATTTCGTGAGCAATTCCCGTGACGTTTTTACATGAGCAATTCTCGTGACGTTTTTTCGTTTAAGCGCCAAAGTAAAGACATAAAATGTCAAAAACAACAAAATTATGTAAATACGTAATTTATTAAATTACAAAAAAATCTTGATGTCACGACTTGGAACCGCGTCTCCCATGGGAGACTGCAGACTATTGATTCTTGCAGTAGGATTATCGAATTTGTCGCTCGGCCTCACATTACACTTTTTCTAATAGTAATTTAATTGTTCAACTATGAAATTGACTTTCCATTCCCTCTAGATTTAAAATTATTGCAAAAATTCTTATAGGTTTTACGGTAAGCTTTATGTAGGAGTGCATGCGTACTCAACCGGTTTGCAAACCACAAGTGACAATGAGACGACATTACCTTCACGTTGGTTCCCTGCTGCCGGCCAATGAGGAATTTCACCGAATTCTGTTTGCATTTTTCCTGAATAGTTAATGGTGTGGGATAGATGAAAATCGGATGGATTTCGGAAAATAAGTCTCCTGTTATTTTTGGGAGACAATCAAAATTTGTGATTTCAAAAAATAACCGGGAAAACGGACCTCTTCAACGTGAAGCGGGGACGCTCGCTGATTGGCTAATCGGATCGCCGTCTCCTCCCATTGTTGCCCGATGGTACGACGAAATCGTGTTATCTAAGAGGAAAGTTATGAAACAAAATCAGGGGAATCCTAATTTTCCCCATCTTGCTTTTTCTATTTTTTCTTCAGTTTTTCGATTTCGATCTTTACTGGTTTTGTGAAATTTTGCATCTGATGACTATAGATTTCACGATCTCAGCGCTTCAAGCGGCCGTAAATGAACTATTCCAGGTTGACGTCATCCTCCCGGTTTTTTTTAGACGTTCATATTTTCTACACTGTTTTGTTTATTCGTAAATTAGGAAATCCGGGCTGAAAGTTTGCCGTAGGGGTTTTTTCGAGGTGCTGAATCCGATTTTGGGGTCGAAAATAGGAAATTCCGACATGATGAAATTTCTCATTGGCTGATTCACTAGAAACACTGGAGAAGTTGCAACCTAATCCAATAGCTTGAAACTTTCCACAAGTTTGCTCAACACAAATACGTAGATATTAACATTTTCAGTGTAGGTTGTTCAGTTCCTTTTCCAATGTTACCCAATTCCGCTTAGATTTCCAAAGATCTCCTTCATAAGCTTTAGCCTGGTTGGAATAAAATCAGTCGCTGCACATACGCAAGCGTAAAATTGAAGATCAAATCAACAGAACATGTGAGTACCTTCTTCCCTCATCCGTTTCCACGTCTGAGCTTATGTAGGCACATGTTTAAATTACTCCTGCTTCTTTTGATCATGAAAGTTTGAAATTTATTTGCATTTTGGAGAGTTTTTGTAGAATAGTTGGATTGTTGTTGTTGGTTGTAATCTTGTATTGTAGGTTGTTGATTCGAAAAACCATATGAAACATTCTCCCTCCGTAAAAAAGGCCTTTTTTGATGGTATTAGGCATTTGAAAGCTGAAAAAGAGAGGAAGAAGTGACTTCTCTCGAGCGAGCAGACGAATTAGCCGCATGAACTGACGTTTAAGGAACCGAAAAATTCCTCCTTGGAAGCTCGTGGAGCCCCATGAAAAGCCCTTTTCTGTCGTAATCCGCCCACCCCTACAACACGCTGTCCAAATCAACTACGGGTTCCCTTTGAAGAAGGAAGATTTTACTATTTGAATGAATCTGGTAGAGTGGAAATTCGATCTGAAGCCACACCTGCGTTCCCAAAGCGACAAAAGGCACGTAGGTTCTAACTTACCCAAATGAACATTTATGAAATGTAGCTACATAAGATTTTCTATTCTCAATTCTATGACATACCGTCATGGTTTAAGGTTGTTTCTCTTCTAAGGTGACAAATAATAAGATAGAACGAAAAAAATGATAGAAACGCAGTTTCTACTTAATACAAATTTTGCGCTGATTTCGATAAATTTTATTTTCTGAGAATTTTATTACAAAACCTAACTCCGTGATTTAGCTCCTTAATACATAAAACGCTACAAATTATTACACAACGGTTAATCATTTTTCTGAACAAATGAAATGTTTCCAAGGACACAGAAATATAGGTTGAAATTTGAACGAAGATAATGATTTTGTCCAGCAGTAAACAGTCTTTTGAGATTTACATTCGTGTTTCTGTTTACAGTAAGTTCTACCTTCAAGAATACCTTCATATGGAGCGAACAGTTGGTCATACAGAGTTCTGGATGGTTTTATTCTATACCAAAAATTCAATTATCGTGTTTCAAATTGGTGAAAAACAAACAATACTTCTACATCGAAAGATTTCGAGATAGGGCGTTTTGACAATTTCAACCCAACTTTCACCTCCACTTTCACCTCTTATAAGTACCCTAACAAAAAGTTTCGCGACACAACTAGACCCCAAAAGGAGCCCATATACCAAATTTCATCAAAATTGGCTCTTTTTTGTTTCTTGCTCGATTCCTAAGGTTCATTATTGAAAAATAATAAACCAAAAACATCTACACCACTGTTCTTAGCTCCATCAATTTTTTAGCCATTTACGGTAGTGAGGAGGAATTAAAAGTCTAAAGGTATTTAAATAAATAAGAGTTGCCGACGTTGAGAAACGAGGATGTCGTCGATAATTATTGCTGGAAATGTCCACAGTATAGTTTTCAAGTTAGCGAGCACTAGCTTGTCAAATCCTACATCAACCATTCAATTTGGTGTATTTTGCATTATAATTCACAAGGAGCCCGATATTTTATTCATGAACAATAATGAACATCGATAATTAATTTCAAAACTGCCGTTGCAAGAAAGTCGGCGTCCCTGGAGGGAATTTGAAAATAAATCAAGCCTATTGGAACTTGATTGGATCAGTCTAATGATTGGGTCTCCTCTCAAAAAGTGGGCTCCTCAAGAGTTCGGAAAGGGAAACTCATAAATATGCAAAACCACCTTTCATCGCGACCCCTAGAACGGTACGTAAAATATAAGGAGCGGACTTTTTTTATTTATTAATAATACACGCGATGTGTGATTATCGAAAGATATTTTTATTTTTATGAGGGGGGGGGGGGGGAATTCGAGAGGATGCCAGTCCGGGTCAAGTTTCTTAATGAATAGGGAGTGGTTGGGATGCCTTAAATGATGGAAAGTTTAAACAAATAATATTCTTGAGCGAAGAGGCGGTTCCCGAGGAACACTGCGATAGCAAATGGGTTAATATAATTTACAGGGCTAACGACCTACGGCCTGCCAGAAGCGCCAGGGATATTCGAAATGAGGTCTGAGGAATCTTTTCTGCTCATCAGATCCCGTAAGACTTCATTAAAATCTTTGTGCGGAAAGCCTTGACGGAATGTTTTGAAGTGGTTTTCAATATGTAGTTACCTCGTAGACAATGACTACGAACTTTGATGAATAGTAGATAGCCAAAGTAGTAAGTGAAAATTCTACATTTAGACGACAAATTCGAAATCAGCTCCCTAACCATCTATTCTCAGCTTGAAAACATGGACGGGTAATGATAAAAAGAGGAGGGTGCTACCCAGCCCTGAGTGATACCGTTGGTTGTAGAACATTTGGAATACTCTTAATCATCGGATACCCCTCAAATAGATCCATTTTGGAACGCTCTCATTGAGATATTTTAGTAAAACAAAATGAAATAGAGTGGCCGACATTGTTCATTGATTCACTCTAAAAGTATGTTTTTCCTCAAGTTTATGTTGCTTCCGAGTCTACTAAGGTGGCGGAAGCATTGTTTTCACTCTTCAGGATTGAAGAAAAATTTTGTCCATATTTTGTTAAAGACCTTCCTGAACAATTTGGGTTTCGCCTGTCTGTCATGAAAACATTGTAACGAGCAAAACTATACTAAGTTATTGTCCGATTTTAATGAAATATTCAACGATTGTGCGAAATGGGGTGTAGATGGTCCTCTATGAAAATCATCACCCAAGGATCGCCAGTAGCTGCTGCCCATGAACAAAGTATCTTTGTATCGTCTATAACTCCAACATTTTCCATCAGAATTCGACCAACTTTTATATTTTGTACGGATTGGAGTGAAGATGGTCCCCTATGAAGGTAGTGCAAGGCAATTAAAGACAGATGTTTTGAGGTTATCAACTATGCATCGGATCATTTATATAATCGGATACGAGGAAGCTATGTGCCACATCCACTTGGCAGACTTTTTTAAGTTGCCTACCTTGTGAATCCTCCTCACTACAGAAACTGAGTTCATACTACCCCACCTGACGCTGCTCACTGTCACCATTGTTCAACGGACTTACCTGAAATTGAAAAAGAAAAATATCAATTAGTAAATTGGAGGGTTAAAACGAAAAATTGGCAGGATATGAAGGGTATAAAAAAATCTATTTTTGTGAAATTTGTGCCGTTAAAACGGAAGATTTTGTTTGATAGGCCAGGATTCATCACAGTCAGTACAGAAACTATCTACTCTCTACCGCAATTATCTGAGCCTACATGGATCCACGACTGAATGTAACTTAGAAGCATAATTGAAAACTATGCGTTCGATCCCCAGCCAGAAGACCTCAGAGACCACTCCTGGAATTCCTATTCCTTCCACGAACGAATTACTTCGTCACTCCCCACAAAACCGCAAGATGAGGCAGCCAAGAGGAGAGTAAGATAATCCCAGGTTTGAAATGTGATTGTTTTCACATCGTCGGAACCACTGACCGCAAAGGGTATCACACGACTTCTAGAGTGAGCGAGTCTGCAGTTTTTCTCACGCTTTGAAAGATTGGTTGGACGATAATTTGGCACAACTTCGTGGCAATCCGAGGAGCTCATTGTTCAATAGAAATCAATTGTGTACTTGGATAAAAATAAATTGAAAAATTGAACCTTCATGTGCCGGAATAAAGTGAACACCTTTTTACAAACAATAACATGTGGAAATGTGAGGATATTGAAAGCTTGGGTACTCTTTCCATTAAATACTTAGGGTAAAGTTGACGACTATAGCCTTTAATCGTGCGTTTTAAGAGACTAAATGTACAAATTTCAGTGTCATAAATCACAACTTGTCACCGAATATTCTCAAACTTTTGAAGACGTACGTTTTGATAGGCTCATATCGTATCAGAATACAGACGCGATGAGGATATATAGACGCTATGTGCCACAACCAATAGGTCATAGAGCCTGCCAGCAGTAGGCTATTATCAACCATATTATTTAGCACAGCTCAACAGCTTCAATGAATGATTTTGACCCGCAAGCGCGATTCATAACGAAAAAAAGTGATTAATCAAACGCCTCGGAGAGAACTCATAATGGAAGAACGAACAATACTGAAAAGGCGGGTATGCAGGCGGAAAGGGGTGCAGTTTCTCACGGTCTTCGAGTCCCCTAAGCTACTTAGATACCTTCCCAGTGCAGAATGATCTGTTCTACCTGGAACCACAGCCTCCCACATCACAACAAAACGGAATCCTTTAGCAGCTGGAAGCTACGTGTTTATAAATCCGAAATCCCAACGTGTGAATGTCACGGTAGATTTCACTCAAGTTTATTTGGATGGTTTAGTTCGATCATCTGAAAAATGATCAAAATGGATGTCCTCACATTGAAGATGTATCCGCCAGAATTATGCCAACATCCAATGTTTGCTCACCAAGTAATCCCAAAACAACTATAGACATTTGGTGATTGGGGTTTTTGTGATCTCCTGTGGGTTAGCTTGCTGAGAAAAACAGAGTTCCCTCAGAACTCAGTGTTTCCATCATATTATGTATACAATAAATTTGGGTAAGAACAAGGCGTACAAGTACCGAGGCCTTAATAAATAACACAGAGCAGACAGGGGTGATCGTAGAAACGCAGTCCGAGGACCGATGACCGATCGTAGAACTGGTAGGAAGCCATGTCGGGACAGAGCTTGGAGGCGATAAATAATCCGGCACTTGAAACCTCCTTGGATACAACGACGCAAATCGTTCGGTAAATATTTGAACAAGCGCCCAGAGCTTCAAGAAGGTTGATTTACATGTAAGGAGCGAGAGGAAAGAAAAAAAACGGGACCATAAAGGGCATTAATCAAAAAAATGGTTTTTCAAGATGGATACCGGGGAAAAAATGACCATGGTGGGCACAGAGGGAGAGTGAAGGTGGTGTTTCTCCGTATGGTAATCAGGTAGCTGTTTGGAGGGACCGGTTAGGAGATCCAGCGAGATAAAGGTCCAGGAGAATGGTCGCTGCCTGGGGAACACGCGCAGTGTTGAATGTACCGTGAAAAATCAAGTTAGACTCTCGAGTCACCAGAAGGAATTAAAGACTTCGAAATTATTGTCGACGCCTACTTCGTACATGACAGATCCCTTATTTTGACAGGTAAGAGTAGGCGAACTACACTGAGACTCGTGTTAGGTATTTTTGAAGACGAAACCTTTGGGAATACCTCTTCAGGAGCGTAAACGTAGAGCAAGTATCCGTAGGTTATAATACCTAGATGGAACAACGAGATATAAAAACGTTTTCCCGTGAATACGAAAATATCTGAATCTTCGCGTACACGAGAAGAACTTCAATTATGACCGTAAAGAATGCTTGAATCTCATAGGTTTAAGTTATTCCCCAGTATAACTATGTATCTTTAAACAACACGAAGACATTTCGTGTGCGGGGAGGTAATAAAATACTCGGAGTTTTTGAGGATCAGACCAGCAAGCGCTCAGTACCACCTCCTCTATCAGCACCTGGACCATACAGTGGATTATCTGTCCAAGACAAGCCTTAGAGAGGCTTGTTGAACCAATTTTCATACATTTCCCCAATAAGGTTTATACTATCGCGGTAGAAGTAAAATATCTCAGAAACAATTTCCACTCAACAAATAGCTTGAAGAAAAGTACAGGCTATGGGGAAAAGAAAATGAGGCGCAAGATTGTTCGCAGCTCATTGTTTGAGATGTTTTGTCATGGAACTGGGTAATAACTCGACTACTAGGACAAGTAATGAGGTACCTCGTGAAAAAAGGTTGGGTGAAGCTATGAAAAGGCTTCAACGAAGATAAAAAAAGAAAGAAAAAAGCCCACGACTTGAAGGATACTAAGCCGAGACCAACCACAAAGAAGGGTCTGAAAGGATACCCAAGATAGAGGTTCCTTTTGCGACACTGACGGAAGAAGCTTGTACGGTCGTTGATAATGACACCTTTGATAGTGACAAGCAATTAAAACGCGTAGGTCCTACTGTCGCTGTCGCAAAGTCTACGAGCTACGGAGAAGAGCTCAAAATGACTGTCATCAGAACAATGGCGTGCGAGAGAAAACAGGACATGTAATGAAAACGTGCCTTTAGTGCGGTTTTAGAGAGAGCAAGGATGAGTATCGACTTAGAAAGAGAAAATCATCAAGAAGTCATCGTCGTAGGAATGAGATGATCAGAGAGTCTGAATTTTCAGAGATGCTAGACATGGAAGAAAACTACTGTAAAGTTTTGTGAGAGTACTGGGATAACCAACTTCAAAGGTTCCATTCATTGTTGGCAGAAGAGAACAACCATTGATCGTCATAGTCATTCCTGCATACATTTTTAGGTCCAGGGAATTGCTGGAATGGGCTTATAAGGTCGCGAAGACAGAGCAAAGAAAATTTAGAGATAGAAAGGGGTAGACGGACTCAAAAAGAGTGCACCATCAAGAAGAAGTGGAAATGGGATGGTCAGAATGAAAAATTTTTCCGGGACAAGCTGGATAACCTGGCTGATGTCCAACTGATTAGTAAGTATGGAATCGTCGAAAGCTTGAATTCCAACTTAGCTCATCATGTCGATGACCCAGTGCCTAAACCAGAATGCAAACTAGCTCAGCATAACACCCCCAGAACATAGATGATGATTTCTTCTAGACCACGAATCGTGAAGTCATGGCTCAAATTGATCTTCTATCTTCTTCTTGGCAATCACTGTCGACTCCTTTTCAAGTTATTTCATGTTCTTTTCGAAATAATGCTCAAATTAGTATGGTTTGTGGGTCACCAAATGATTTTAAGTTGCTTACTTAGTCTATTCAAGTCTACCCATTTGAACATTGGCAGTGATGGACAATGTCGGCCCACTTCGGTTCATCGATCGGCGAAATAATCCATCAGGCACAGGAACTCGGCCAAGTTTTAAAGTAAGCAAATTTGTTGTTTTCCACGAAGGAAATCAACAAAAGAAAAGCTTTTTCATGGAAGATTTCTGCATATAAAAAGTACAAGGTTCCACAATAATGGGACACTGGGACACCTAACCGTACCTCAAAAAGGGATTCTCGCACACGGCTTGGGTCTAGGGAAGTGGTTGGAATTGGCTTATAAGCACAGACCCCTAAACCAGGTCGTAAAGAGCAGCCTTGTGGAAAGGGCAGAAGGCTTCGAAAAGTTACAAAAGGAAATCCCAGAACGTAAGAGGGAAGAGTGTTACGATCAAAGTACGCAACTCAAGGGGAGACCCAGCTCATCCTATTTTCCCTACAGTTTTTTCTTCCCTTATTCCTTCCAGTCTCAACGAAATCTCCAGTGATACGAGAAACTTCGTAACAAGAAACTTTTACAAGCGAGTTTGACTTGAAGGAGATGTTTCGACTCGGAAGCTTTTCTGAAAACCCAAACACCTCTTTGAAAGGGAGCCGTTTAGTATTTGAATAATCAAAACTTTGCCCGCAAAGTTTGGGCCATTGTGACGTGAAAGCCTTCCTCCGGCTCAATGAAATATTTGCTCGAAAGAGCTCGCTAAAACGGAAGCGGATGAAAATGAGCGGCAGGTAATTGAATGGAAATTCCTCCAGATCATAGACGAACACAAGTTTGTTGAGCAGTAGATCACAAATCTGTTAGATGGTTCATAATCTTAACATCCCGAAACTGTGTTCAAAAATGATTTCATCTAAATTCAAATATAATTTCACTGGTGCAAGAAATTGCAAGAATCGCAAGAGTTCAAATTTGGTTAAAAATTGCAATACATACCAATTGAATCCACTTGTCGAGGTATTTCAAGATATAAGAATTGTCTAAGGTTTAAATTTGTCAAACTCATGATTTTACTATGTACTTCCGACAGTTTTTAATTTGTTATGTACCAAATCACATGTACGTACATCAAATGCGACAAATTAAAACAACTTTATTTGAAGTTTGGAGATTGGGGAATATAATACCTAGACCATGATCTATAGTTGATCTCATCAAGGGAGAAATGAATATGATTTTAAATAAAACACAGTCTTCAACCAGTTTTATAGAACAAAAGGAAATATACTATACCTTGTTGCCATGAGAATTACTATAACATACGTGATAATATTACGAAAAGAGAGAAAAAAAGAACAACTATACACGAAACAGCACGTACTACAAGCATGGCAATTAAGACATCAGAATGCCACTGATTATGTATACAAAAAACGATTTGAAAAACTTATACACTAATAAACATCTAAGCGGTTGAAAATTACTTTAAAATATTAAGTAGGTAAGTTAATTATATAATAATTCATTATTTCATAGTCATATTGAGGATTTTTACATGAGAAATTGCGAGAGTGGAGAATCGAGTCATACATGGCAGGCATTCATAGAGGACCATCAAACACCATCTCTGACAATGTCCTCGCAATCGCACGTTGAGTGTGTTTCTAAGATTTGCGGGCACCCACTGAATATGCTGAGATCTAATTGGACCATAGTGTCACTAAGGTCACCGGAAACATCTCAGGAACTCCCAAGGTGTCACCAGAATAACTATATTTGAATTGCAATTTAAAAATTAATGGACAGACCTATATTTTTTGTACATTAGTAGAAGTCAAAAAATTATGTTATCACATAAACTCGATTTTTTGGAAATTTTTGTCATAACTTTATTTTGAGACTTCAATTCTACTGTTCCAGTTCTACAATTACTTCTTGAAAATATTCTGCTGACCATTAAATTTAAAATATTGCCATTTTTATTTTGGTTACACCGGTGACACCTTGTAACAGCTGTGGAATTCCTGAGATGTTTTCGGTGACACTAGTGACACCATGGTCCAATTAGGGTTAAGAGATATTTATAAAAGTGATATCAGCAATTTTGTGCGCAGTACAAATTATCATAAATATAGGTTGCAGATATAATCATGTTTATTGAATTATTTTTATTACATTGATTGTTTGAAGTGTGAACAATTTGTGAAGGATGGAAAAGAAAACATCTCTGAAATACCAATACCATACCATTAAGTACGGGCTTTAGACAGGTTTGACGTGCAGAACCTGAGAATCACATGGGTCTTCACAGGCCTAACTTAGTGCCTTGAAAAGTTTGTAATAAGTTATACGTTTCGGAATTCCGCGCGTCTCGTTACGAAGCAGAGTAATTAGCCGCGGCGTCTTTTGTGGTCCAACTTCAGTTTCCGACCTCATCAAAGTTAGATGAAGAGATCTTCTTCACAAAGGAGCTTAGCCTCTTAATGGAGCACCTCCTCTCATAGTTCTTTGAACGGAATTATACCTACTCCTACTACTTCAAGCGCTTTTTCTTCTCATCATCAGCGGATGAGATTTTCAGGTGAGCAAATAATTATAAAATTTGTAGTGTATGGTAACTCCAGAATATTCCTCAAAGCAAGCTTTCAGGGAAGTTACGTCCTAGATTATCACCTGATCAGTATAATCTCCATAATAGTGTATTCATGAATACTGTTTTCTCCATAAGAGTATACTATTCGAAAAGTTTCCTGTTTAGGACGTCCCACAGTAAGACTTGGGCGTCCTTATGCGATCGATCTGGGGTAAAGTTGGACAACACTCAACAGAAAAAAAAAAATAACCACACAGCAATCCGTTTTAGACCATTCTGAATCCAAATCCGCGAAAAAAACCATAGGTGTATGTCTGTGTGTGTGTGTGTGTGTGTGTGTATGTGTGTGTGTGTGTGTGTAACAAAATCTTGTGTACTCTGCACAGGCCTTAGTTCTCAACCGATTTTCCTGGTTCTTTTTTTGTTCATCGCGGAAAACTATCTAGTTGTGCACTACGTCGCCGAAATTTCGAATTTTGCCTTTTAAGGGGGGGAAAGGGGGGGTTAATGTTCGAAAAACGTGCGTTTTTGGGCATAATCTTGTGTACTCTGCCCAGGCCTTAGTTCTCAAACGATTTTCGTGGTTCTTTTTTCGTTTGAGGCGAAATACTATCTAGTTGTGCACTACGGCGCCGGAATTTTGGATTTTGCTTTTTAAGAGGGGGAAAGGGGGGGTTAATGCTTAAAAAACGTGCGTTTGCGTGCATAATCTTGTAAACTCTGCCCAGGCCTCAATTTCCAACCGATTTGCGTGTTTCTTTTTTTGTTTGACTCAAATAACTTCCGAGTTGTACATAATTTCACCCGAGTACCAAAATTCGCAAGGGGAGGGGGTGAGTGGGGGGATAATATTCACAAAATATCCGATTTTTCAATATTTCGGTTCCTTTACTGCTTACTAATTGTACCCAAGCTTTGAAATTGAGGAAAAATTCTCATTATACCTACGGATTTTCATGAATTATTCTTTGTACCACCATGGAACTAATAGTGGTGCCACCATGGTGCCAGGACATGGTGCCATGATGCCATAAACCGCTTATTTCGTGTTTTTTTTTTTTGTGTTTCACCTTGAATACGGATGTGAACTTCGACGGACTGCCTACCAAAACTAACAGATGAAAGTTCAATGTTACGACGTATTTCCGCTTTGGTGCCAGACTGGCACCATTGTTGGCATTGGTGAGGTGGGGGGGGGGGGTAACTCGAATTCGCATGTTGGGTATCGTAGATCATGGATTTTAAAATGCTCTTCAGATTCGAGGCTCCCATGCCGCTAGAAATGTTAAGGTGGATAATGGTGGGGGGGGGGGTCAGTATTTCTTGCCTAAAGTAATAAATAAATTACATCGAGTGAAACAGTTTTATCACTTAACAACTGGTTAAACTGATCTAATGCTTATCCAATGGGACGTCCCCTGGAATGCATGCATTACTAAACAATATGTTTTTACCTTTAGTTGTTTGATCATACGAAATTAAGTACAACGGGGACTTCAAATTGCGTTGAGTTCACAACTACATTTCAAACTAAACGAAAAACCAGGGCAGGAGGAAGTAAAAAGCCACGTTCAGATTGAGAAGAAACAGTGAGTAATACGAAGGAGTTGGTAGTTTATCATATTCTGCCTGAAGATGGGGAGATAGTCTTCTTCGGAAGCCACTCCACTGCGGGCCCATCATTGTATAGAAAACTCCAAAACAGTCTCGTCAGCAAACTTCCAGGATACACCAAGCTTTCAGTCTATTCTAGCAAGAAGAAAAAAATCTGTTGAGGATAATGAGCCTGCTGTTGAAAGCCACCAAAGGCACCTGTACGAATGTACTGAAGGTAGTAGAGTGTGTCTAGTGAAACATAATAATCACAAGTAGGCATGTGCGTTAATAATTATGAGGGTGATTTCATACGCCGAAGAAATTATTTTATCTGCGGAAACGTTTTCAAGCAAACTGCTCATAAAGGCTACAATAGTGAAATTAAATTTTATTGAAAATAATTTAACTAACCAATGTGTACTTGGAACGTATAGCTGGCGGGAGAAATTTGCAAAGTAAGTAATTAAAGTAGGATTATTCTATGTATGAGTGAGTGATTCGTGAGAATAAATGTTAAAGAAATGATGACGACAAAACGACTAGCTACAGTTTTATTGAATAACCAACCAGCTATAAAGGACATCATAACATTGAACATCGCATGACTCCCCTGCCGCAATGTCTTACCTCACACTAAAACTTCCCAAGCTGTGTAAATTCGAGGGTAATCGGTTATTCAACAAGTGGCCACTCGACAGGATAACAATACCTAAACACGGACGAGTGGGAGCAACATCCTCGAGATGTTATGACTGGAGCAGCCAGAGTGCTATGAATGTAAACTCCAGCGAACAACTAAGGATATGTTATTGAAAATAACGATTCTTCCGTGGAACATGTGTGTCAATGAACAGCCTTGTTTATTCGCCTTATCTTTGTGGGGAATTTAAAATAATCTTTTCATCGTCAAACATCTGCTGCTGAACAGTATATCATCTAGCAGTCTCCACACTTGACAATAAAAAAAAAAAAACGCTGCAAATTATTACACAATGGTTAATTATGTTCCTATATTGATCACTCGTCTGCAAAGCCACCAACCATCCAACATGAGTAAAAAAAGTCCATTCATGCAGCATGAATTAATGAGCGAATTTTCAAAGAAATCATTCAGTTTAAGGTGTGGTTAAGAAAAGGACCAATGGTGTTGCAATTTGTTGTAGAAAGTTTTTTTTTCGATTCTTGGTTTATATATATGTATATATATTTTTTTTACATGCTTTTACACCAATAATCGACGTCCCGGAAGACGTGAAATCACTGGGCTGAATGCTGAATCTGGGAGCCCGAGAAGCGTTCTGATTGGGGAAGCTCCTGGACGTAGTTAAAGATGAGTGCGACAGATCGCGTTCATGATCACTTGTTCCCAATCTCATCACAACAAGTCACCTTGTTTATCACATATTTTTCTCCTTGTTGTGTTACCTGCTGCATCTAAGTAATTAATTTAATAACATTTAAATATATTCGCGATATGTACGAAAAAATCGTGCGATTTTCAATAATACACTCGGTTTTAAACGTTTCTATCGGTGGCAGTTGTCGATTAAATATTTGAACGAGGACTTTCTTTTTTTTTTTTTTTTTTTTTTCACATGAACTTATAGAGTACCCACACGGCTACTGCATTTCTGGTTACAAAAAATATACGCACGTATTCATTATATATATATATAGCTACAAACTTTTCTTAATTTTGGGCAATTTTCATTTTTGAAAAAGGCATTCATATCAGAAATTTTGTGCTGAATCCGAATATACCATAAATTACCATGATTTTCAATGTAAAAACCTCAAAAAACGGGAAAAACCCATTTTTTTGGAGTTTTTTTTGAATTTTGGACCACTTTGGATTGTCCAAAATTGCTGGTTAACGAACTTGACCTATGGTTTGTTGTTACAAACATTTTGGCATAAACTAAAAAAAAAATTTTAAACAATTACTCAAGTTATCGTCCGGAATGACACATATATATATACATATGATTTTTGGAAAAACTTCAGGGATCGTTTCAGAATGTTCCAAAACGGATTTCAGTGTGAAAATTTTTCGAAAAAGTCGATTCTAAAATTTTGGAGGCCATTGCAATAGCTTCATTTTCTTTGAAAATTCGCTAATAACACGCTGCAAATTATTGCTGGGTATGCTTTGAAGGTCTTAGGAGTCCATATTCATGTTCTAGTCGTCTCTACGAACTCATAGAGTACCCACACGGCTACTGCATTTCTGGTTACAAAAAATATACGCACGTATTCATTATATATATATATAGCTACAAACTTTTCTTAATTTTGGACAATTTTCATTTTTGAAAAAGGCATTCATATCAGAAATTTTGTGCTGAATCCGAATATACCATAAATTACCATGATTTTCAATGTAAAACCCTCAAAAAACGGGAAAAACCCATTTTTTTGGAGTTTTTTTGAATTTTGGACCACTTTGGATTGTCCAAAATTGCTGGTTAACGAACTTGACCTATGGTTTGTTGTTACAAACATTTTGGCATAAACTAAAAAAAAAAAATTTTAAACAATTACTCAAGTTATCGTCCGGAATGACACATATATATATACATATGATTTTTGGAAAAACTTCAGGGATCGTTTCAGAATGTTCCAAAACGGATTTCAGTGTGAAAATTTTTCGAAAAAGTCGATTCTAAAATTTTGGAGGCCATTGCAATAGCTTCATTTTCTTTGAAAATTCGCTAATAACACGCTGCAAATTATTGCTGGGTATGCTTTGAAGGTCTTAGGAGTCCATATTCATGTTCTAGTCGTCTCTACGAACTCATAGAGTACCCACACGGCTACTGCATTTCTGGTTACAACAAATATACGCACGTATTCATTATATATATATATAGCTACAAACTTTTCTTAATTTTGGACAATTTTCATTTTTGAAAAAGGCATTCATATCAGAAATTTTGTGCTGAATCCGAATATACCATAAATTACCATGATTTTCAATGTAAAACCCTCAAAAAACGGGAAAAACCCATTTTTTTGGAGTTTTTTTGAATTTTGGACCACTTTGGATTGTCCAAAATTGCTGGTTAACGAACTTGACCTATGGTTTGTTGTTACAAACATTTTGGCATAAACTAAAAAAAAAAAATTTTAAACAATTACTCAAGTTATCGTCCGGAATGACACATATATATATACATATGATTTTTGGAAAAACTTCAGGGATCGTTTCAGAATGTTCCAAAACGGATTTCAGTGTGAAAATTTTTCGAAAAAGTCGATTCTAAAATTTTGGAGGCCATTGCAATAGCTTCATTTTCTTTGAAAATTCGCTAACATCTGTCGCATTTCGGTCAGCTAAAATTTGAACGGAGATTAGGCCACTTTTGCGATTCACACTCGTGTTTCTGATTTATCGTACGTCCAACCCTTAAATTCTCGTAGGGAGCGAACGGTTTGTCCTACAGAGCTCCGCGTGGTCTCAAAAAATTCTAAAAATTCTATAGAATCTTAAATTGAAAGAAAAAGAGTTCCGCGTGGTCTCAAAAAATTCTAAAAATTCTATAGAATCTTAAATTGAAGGAAAACGCTGCAAATTATTACACAATGGTTTATTATTTTTTATTTTTCTACATAGATCACTCGTCTGCAAAGCCACCAACCATCCAACATGAAGAAAAACATTGATCGCATTTCGGTCAGCTCTAATTTGAACGGAGATTAGGCCTCTTTTGCGATTCACACTCGTGTTTCTGATTTATCGTACGTCCAAATTTTAAATTCTCGTAGTGAGCGAACGGTTTGTCCTACAGAGCTCCGGGTGGTCTCAAAAAATTCTGGAAATTCTATGAATCTTAAATTGAAGGAAAAACAATACCTTTATATCGAAATTTTTTGAGTTAGGGCGTTTTAAAATTTCAAAATTGATTTTGGAACCCTTAGAAGTGACCTACATCAACCAAAATCTTCGGGGCACAACCAGACCCTAAATGCAGCCTACATACCAAATTTCATCAAAATCGGTCAATGCTAAGTGGGGAAAGTGCTGCGTACGGCGTAAGGCATACCCAAAAAAATCTGCCAAGACTATGCCTTTCTAATTAGAATAACGCGCCCTTTTATGAACATTGAGACTTCCCATAAACTTGAAAGTGTGATGGTAAAAAGGCAAAAATCATACTAGTACTTTGACTGTGACATTGAGATGCAATGGAGGCGACTGCAAATATATAGTTCAAGCAAAGCTGAGATCACATCACATGCCGAGTGACCAGGGCATGGAGTCCGACCAAAATCCTCTCGGTTGTCCGAATAGTCAATGGAAGCTTGGACTTCGAAGCAGACCGAACATTTGGGTTCTCCACCCTCGTTGGTTTTTTGGTCAGCAAAGGGGACGAATGTTCGCCTAGATCCCAACATGCTCCAGCCATACACAATTGGTTCCAGGGTATCAGTCCATCATCAATTGGTGGTCATTTCGGTGGGTTTCTCCATTTCGTTGTTTGGCGATCAGTGGCTCCTGCCAAAAGGAATACAAAATCCTCTAAATCTTTAAAAAAAATAGCAGCTCGTATTCAAACGCCCAGGTATACTCAAATCGAGCAAAATTGATGTATTTCTCGTCTCCTTTTCAATAAAGACCATAAATGGCTAGACTGTGACATTTTTCTATGTTGGGAAAGGTCAACTTCTTGTTTGAGTTCAAGGAATTCAACCCACCATCTTCTTCGTTACTTTGATGGAGTCAGAAGCAATTTTTTTTTTTTTTTTTTTTTTCAGGAAAATTTGAGTAAAAACCGAGGTAAGTAATTAGATATGGTCCTTCACGAGTTTGCCTCCTTCATTATTTGTCATCATGACAGAATCGCAGTTTTAATTAGTTGGGATTACCAAATAAATTGTGAGTTCTAACCCAAATTATTTCTCTTTCTTCGATATCACCAGAGAGTAGTAACATCTGCAGTCGCACGTCCCATTCTTCATCCAGAAGTGAGCCACTATGCACAAAAGAGTATTTCATTCTAAACGTCTAATAAAAACCTACAAATGCCATGAACCTTCAAGAATGCCTCTTCTTCTCATTAGTTGTGGACGTGGGGACCTTAAGTTGCCAGTCGTGCTGATTGTCGTTATTTACTTTAAAAGGATACCAGCGAAGTACCCGAGGCTCATCCCAATCAAGTTGATGAGGATCGGCAGGATGGTGGACCACCGTTTGAAATCTCCAAGTCGTCTAAAAAGAGGGGATACTAAGCTCTGGCGGTTAACAAGCTGAGAATACCTCGGGCTTGCCTTAAACCCGCAATTAACCCGAAGGAAAACAAACTGATGGTACGAGAATGGCTGCGGGCCTAGACGGGTCGAAACGGCCCAGAGATGAGTAGAGGTTGGGAAATGACTTCCTCCTCCCACATAATCCATCGGCTCGAGACCGACCGAATAACTAGGCCTGGTTCATATCCCTGTCAAGGAGGTTTGAAGGAGTCGAAATTCTCGAATCAAAATTAAGATACCACTAGGGATAAGGTAGATAACCCCAGTATGAATGTCACTAAATAAATACATATCTACAACATAGTTAACGTGGGGTATACTCTGAAAAATATGTAAAATTCAAAACATTAGTGTTTGAACAAAAATCCAACTGTTTTTCATTACAAACAATTCATTGCGAAGCCTTGTATTCGTGGTTGAAGTTGAAGAATAATACCTTCTCAAGAGCAGAATTTTAAAAAAGTAAGTAAAATAAAGTAAACAACCATTTCAGGTTGGATTTTCGTCAAACTGCCATTCCTGGCGTCGAGGACTTCATCAGCTGTCTTGCGAAGGGAAGATCAGACTTTGTTCTGATGATTTCGCTCATGGCTTCCCATTGGGGTTGGGACGAGAGGGGTGATGAGCCCCAGACGCACGAACCCCGGGGGCGAGACTCGAACCCACGACCACCGCAGAAGTCGGTCAGAATCCACAACCAAAGAACGCGCGCCCCAGCGCCCACGGCCACCTGACCCCACACCGTGAGGTTGACGAATTTCACGATCCCATGGCCTAATAGTGTTCAAATTTGAGGGGTAGTTGTGGTATATAGAATGCATTCTGATGAGTTTCACCGTAATCGTATCAGGAAATGAAGGTTCGGAAAACAAACGGAAGTAAAGGATTGGGAAACAAGTTATCATAGTTGTTGATTTTAATTTAGTTTAATTTAGTTGTTGATTCATTTTTTTATTAGAAAATTGTCAATATGATTAGTTCCATGAGGGCACTTATGTTCTGCTGAGTGTAGACAAACTACTCTCTAGTGTCCTAGTGACTAATGAAAGAAGCAGAAGAAAAAATACTGTACCTAGTTCATACTTACGTTGAAGAGGAATAGACAATAGGGGTATTCACGGTTGAGCTTATCTTGTTAAACGTGTTAAGTGGTAAACTTGTTAAACAAAAAAACCGTGAACGACCCCAGTCGACTCGTGTTAAACGTGCTAAAGTTGTTGAAGTCTCATCACTCCTTCTTCTTCGATTACCTGGCTAGATCGCAGCCATTAGGGTCGTATGGTTGTTGTGTGGCATGATTCGGTGGAGGAAGTGTGAACGAGAAGGGGAAAACGCCATAAATTCGGTAAAAATGAGGAGAAAAAAATCTACAACGTCCATCATTGTTTGTTCCATGGCAAAGAACAAGCAAAGTTTTTTTACCAATGGAGACAACTTTTATACCACCTACATTGTTTACAGATTTTTTACTTTTTATACTGAAAATTTGAGGATTACTCACTGCAGTCATGTCGAAGAAAAGTTATAAACAAGAACTTGTTGATGATGAAGTGGTCAAGAAAACAGTTTTTCGCATTTTTCCTTCACTTACATTGCATTTATTTGTTCCTCCCAACTACCTTTCTCTTCCCTCCATACCTCCAAGAGACCTCCATATCTTCAACTCCAACTCAAATAACTCACAAAATAACCGAGACAAACAAACGAACTCCAACTCAACAGACTCCAACTCAAAAAAACTAAGACGAAACTAATTAACACACAAGTAAACTGACTGAAAAACAGCTGGCAAGTTATCGGCCATTTTCTTTCTGATGTTGCGACGGATAACACGTTTAGCACACACTTTAACAGACCATTCGGGTGTGTTAACTTACGACGACTGATAACACACTTTGATAACATGTTTACGGCCGATTCGTTCGACGTTAAACACGTTCTCGTTGAACACGTTAACACGTTAACACGTCGAGAACGGCCCGACCGTGAGTACCCCTATCGATGAGATAGGTCGCAATGGTGTTAAGAATTAGAGAACAAATGACCAATGTGAACTAAGGTATTGCTTAAACATCACACTAAATTTTGCATGCGTGTACATAAATTCATCAGGCGGTAAATAAAAATGTTATACCTACTTCGAACCCCTTGGCACAAGTCTAATGTGAGACAGGGATGATCTGGTACAATCCAAACAATGAGAGCAATAGTGGTGTAGTAAGCAACCAAACGATGATGAGTTTTCAGTCACTCTTTAGACTCTTCACCTAGTTAACTTCTTCTTCTCTTCCTTCCATTTCCAAAGAACAAGACGAAGAAGGCGGAGGCGGGAGGAGCGGCCTCGGATAATAATTTGTGATAGTTCGTGTGTTGGTGCCCAGTCAACGCCTTTTCACACGGGTCACGACTCTCGTGATTCCCCTCCTCTCAGCCATAGTAAAATACCTGTTTACCGAAGAGCACCTCAAGGAACCAATGTCATGGTTCGTTACATAGCGGCCCCTATAACAGCTTCGGGACCGGCTTCAAATTCGAAATAAATAATATTGGCACCTCGCGGGCGTTCGTTGCTCGGATAAATTGCTCCCTACACTCACTCTCTCGCCTCCATCCATTTTAACAAACAAACGATTTACGAGTTGGCTCTTCGTCTCTGCTTGTGTGGTTCTCCTTGTTAGTCCTCACCCCTCGTTAACGCGAATTCGTTATAAACGTTATCCCAAACCACAGATATAGGATGGTGCGTTTTTGGTAGCATCAATCATAAGAGCCACTGAGCATAACAGGTATTGTGATTTTCAAAACAAACTGGGTCTTACAGGATCTGCGGCATGATTGGTCAAAATATGCTCCACCAAAAGACATAGATTCCCCTTGTACGACAGCTAGATGTAGTAAATAGGAAGAGAGGACCACCATGGTTCTATCCCTTCCCTGTTTTATTAAATAATTGCCGTCATTTCATTTCATTTCTATAACACAGATATGAAGAGGACATTTCAAATCTTTCAGCCTACAATTTTGGTTCATTGTTACAGGATAAATTTGACACTTGGAAAGCCAAAAACTGATAAGAAAAACTGCCAAGTTTTTGCTACTACAGTATTTCAGTTACAGCTACTGGAAGCTACCACTGGTCTGGTTGCAGCTACTGGTGGATACGACCGCAGGTAACAAAACAATTTGAATGAAATTACTTATTAAGTGAAGTAGAATACCACCAACTGCACAGTTCTAGCTGAATTCGCTGCCGAGACATGATTTTGGTTTATTATTTTCAATAATGAACCTTTGGAATCGACCAAGAGAAAAAAATTTTAACACCCCCTCAAAGTTTGATGGGTTACGTTTCAAGGTACGTAGAATCCAAAAATCGAATAAAAATTTGGCCGTCCGTCCGCCGTACGCTGCACTTTTGCGACTTAGCATAGACCGATTTTGATGAAATTTGGTATGTAGGCTCCTTCTGGGGTCTAGTTGTGCTCCAAAGATTTTGGTTGAGGTAGGTCACTTCTAAGGGTTCCAAAATCAATTTTGAAATTTTGAAGACGCCCTAACTCAAAAAATTTTGATATCAAGGTATTGTTTTTCCTTCAATTGAAGATTCTATAGAATTTTTAGAATTTTTTGAGACCACCCGGAGCTAACTCAAACACCACCCTAACTCAAAAAATTTTGATATAAAGGTATTGTTTTTCCTTCAATTGAAGATTCTATCGAATTTTTAGAATTTTTTGAGACCACCCGGAGCCTTGTAGGACAAACCGTTCGCTCACTAGGAGAATTTAAAGTTTGGACGTACGATAAATCAGAAACACGAGTTCGAATCGCAAAAGAGGCCTAATCTCCATTCAAATTAAAGCTTACCGAAATGCGATCGATGTTTTTCTTCATGTTGGATCATTGGTGGCTCTGCAGACGAGTGATCTATATAGAAAAATATAAAATAATAAACCATTGTGTAATAATTTGCAGCGTTTTCAATGAGAAAGAACCATGCCCCCCCCCCCCCCCCCCCACCAAAACCATGTCTCCTCCCTTAAACAAATTTTCTCAACTATCGTCTATATATTCTAGATTAGCATTAAATTTGCTTTAAGACTACAACACCGCCCTTTTGAAAAATATCAAGTAAGAAGTTCAATGATACTTTTAAATGCTCAGACAAAGACAATAAAAAAACCACTTTTCTTTAAAAAATCCTGCAAATTTTCAAATCACCCAAAAACTGTGAAATTTAATTTGCTTTTCAACAGTGCACCCAACGAAAATGTTTTGGGAAAAAGTGAACTAGGGGGAATTGTAGAGTAACAGCGCGGGAGTATCGCGACAGATACCCTGGAATGGATCTACTCTTCATCACCTGTAGTACCTGTCCTATTTTGACATGAAGCAGGTCAAGTTTTTTAACTTTCTAGACTCACTCCATCTGATTTGAAAATAATCGCAAAATTGCGTGTACCATTGGAAATCTGATTAAATTTCACAGTTTTTGTGTAATTTGAAAACTTTCAGGATTTCTTTAGAAAGCGCTCCAAATTATTACATAATGTTTTATTGTTTTATGCATATACATATACACGACTTTTCCATTAGTTCTACCTACTATCAATTAATGGTATCTATTATTACATCGTTTTCTACTAAATTTGGTTCTCTGTTGCTATGGAAGCACAAATGAGTACAACACGAAACTCTACCCAAAGAAACGAGCAATGATCGTATTTGATCAGCAAGAATTTGAACGCCATTACCTATTAGGCCTATTTCCACCAGTGAACAGTCTTTTGCGATTCGCTCTCGTGTTTCTGGTTTTTCATAAGTTCAACTCTTAAGACCTCGTCGGGAGCGAACGGGTTGTCTTACAGAGCTCAGGGTGGTCTCATTCGATTCTAAAAGTTCAATTCTATTTTAAATTAAAGAAAAAACTATAACTTCATATCGAGAGTTTTCGAGTCAGGGCGTTTTGAAAACTACTTATAACACATATTTACGACCATGTAACAAATCAGTGGTGCCACCATGGTACCAGGATACCAGACCTACGTATTTCGTGAGATTTTTAATTCTATTCGTCGGGTTAAAAAAATTCTAGCTCGATTCTATAGGCTTATTTTTGAAAATGATGAACCAAATATTGGTAAAATTTCACATTGTTTGGGCTTTGAAAATTCTTATTGCACTCCTTACTTGATACATTCAACAAGAAGGGTACCAGCATAAATTTAATGCTGATTTCGAAAATGTAGTCGATTGTTATGACAAATTCTTTTTTTTTTCTAGGAGGAGGAATTTGGGGTTTTATGGGAGAAAACGCGCTTTTCTATTTTTTTGAAAAACGTTTCTTTAAAATAAATTGTTTAGTCACACTCGATCTTATCCACCTGTATGATCATGTTTATAGTTTTCTGAACGATAAACGACTGCATGAAGTCAACAAGCAATTAATTATATTCCAGCCTGCCCGATATAACTTCCAAATTTCATGTACACCTCCAAATCGGGCACATCTTGGAGCCAACTCACACAAACTCTAAAAATTAATCACAATCTGACGAGTGTTGCGAAAATTCTTACTTTAGAGAGGGAGCACAACGAGTCACCAAGTTGTGCAAACTGTGATTCCACTATGTTTCGAGGAAATTAAATAATGCCTCCGAACAAACTGTGGCGTGTCCAAAGGCAGTTGAAGAAAGGGGGTTTTTGTGATGTTGAAAGAATATGACGCGGTCCAGTTGATATAAGTAGAGACTCCGGTGTTAATTCGATATGAGCAGCCGTCCAGTTACTGATTTCTCAGAGAGATAACTAAACAAATTAGGGAGTAAGGAAGGCGAGTACCAATGAAATTACGGAACAGGGTGGAATGGAGGAAGGGCGGTGGTGGAAAAGTAGTTGAGGGTAATTTTTCGGTTGTTACTCCTGGTGTTCGGTCGACCACGCGATAGCTGACGTCGTATAGTGAATTATAGTTGCAAAGGTTTCCGATTTCGATGAGTCATTGAAGTGAGAACTGTGGAAGTATGAACTATTTTCTGAAGAGCTTCACATTACTTTCCTTACTTTTATGGACTGTTCCTGAGAGAAATAAAATACAGTGAACAGGGTTATCGGGTAGGGAGTGTAGCTTTCTCTCTCCTCCTCGTAAGAATAACATAATCCTTTATATTTGATAGAAGTTATTTCCAAATGATCAAAACTAAATTCACTAGCAAAAGTGGTTTTTCAACCTCAACTAAACTCCAAATTTGAGCGAAATTAGTTTATATCGTGGAATTAGATAGGTTTCATGGAAATTATATTTGAGCATTTAGTATTCAATTGATTTTGTAGTTTCTCCTAGGCCGAGGAATAGATCATAGACAGATTATTCACAAACCGTTGATTTGGAAGCAGTTGAGTTCACGTACCAAAATCATGGCCAAAAATATTTTGACTTCTGCTTCTGGTTCAACCAGTCGAAGTTTTGAGCTGAAAAGGTTCCCTAATGAACCCAAAACTGAGGTTAATAACTCGAAACTCGATTTTCTGACCCTTGTTTATGAGGAGTCGACAAAACGTTGTGTCTATTTCATCGGTAAACTTAGCAGACAATCTCAGAAAATATGAGATGGCAGTAGAAAGTAGATGAGTGAAAATAGTGGTTAAATACCGGAGTGACCTTATTGGTTGCAAAATTTCTTCTTCGTGAACTTTGAAGCGCATTGATCCACTGAATACCACAATTAGTGATCCAAACCGAACTCTAAAGTCAAAAGAATCAGTGAAAAACTTGCTCATAAAGCTCGATAAAATTGCTTTTAAAAAGAATCACATTTATGAAATGCACTCTCGATTTTAATCTCCATAAAAGCCTTAACATGACAGAGCTCATAGACTCAATTTTAACTGTAGCAAAGGTTTCCTACGGGCCTTTTCCTGATTCAAAGTACACATCCCTCGGTGGGAACAACCCTTCCGGTTCAGGGCTGAATATTGATGTGTTCGCATTACGTTCGCTTCGTGAGGTTTCGTCCCTCTCTATTCAAAATTCATGGATTCTGATAGGAGTCAACCCTTAATCGACTGGGGTGTTACACGTCGTTGATTAAGTTCGGTAATGTTGGAGTTCGCTTCATAACTTTTGCGACCATTGACACATTTGTGTTCACTGCCGCCAATCCAAAGCTTGGGGACATGTGATTTGATATTTGCTCAGTAATCATTTGTCTATTATGGCTCTCTTCACCCCAGGGTATCACTAGTGTCACCGAAAACATCTCAGGAACACCACAGCTGTCCCACAAAGTCACCGGAGTAGTCAACATTAAATTGCAATTATAAATTTAATGGACATCAGAATTTTGTAGGCCTTTGGAAGTCTCAAAATAAAGTCTAGAGAAGAATTTTTTAGGAACAAAATATGTTCAAAATTTATGTTTAACATAATTTATTTGACAATTTCCGTGAAATTAGCAAACCAGAAAAATTTTCCCTACGATGCTGTATCAAAAAATCTTTCATGAGAAAATGAATGGTTCTCGAACATTGATCGTTGGCTCTTGGAGATTCCATGTTGTGACTGAAGCCTCAATAGACGAGGCCGCACAATGTGGTTTTCTTGAACTAGATTTTCTATACGTGACACTAACTAGTTCCGACACCACACATTTTTGTTTGCCCTCAACCTCCCAACCACCAATAACCACTGGATTCCCGTAATACGACACCAGCCTTTCCACTATGTAACCCACACTCCTAATTTTCCAGGAAAGGATCTCTTCAACGCTATAATGATTTATCTAAAAAAATGACCAGTATCGATTTCACCTTCTTCCATAGACTGGTTTTTGTGGTTAAACCATGAACTCCATCACGTCTTACTCCTATCTCATTACGGTGTTTCGTTTCTCTTAGTGTTAACCAAGTTTTACGTTCAGATTAATGCGGGCGTAAAAACAGGACTTTCAGGTATCCGAGGTTTCCTTTCAAATTCGTAGAAAAAAATCCGGTACGCCCAACCTGTCTGTATTACGGACGTTGAAAAACGAAATATAATCCGCTCCTGTGGAACGAAGCTGTTCTGATTCAGACGTTCTCCTACGAAGGTCTTGAGATTTCGACCTACGAGAAGAGCCGATCAACCTGTCACCTCCAGGTATGGCGCTGGAACAAAAACTGTGACTGACAAGGCTCAGTTCCGTGATAGATCTGGTACCTGACTTTCTCCAGCGTTCTTCCTGAGACGACCTCTGTATCTTCTACACTCTATGATGCTCAAGGGTTTCAATCAATCATTAATTTTATAATCAAGAGTGAATACTTTAGTCATTTTACATACTTTCCTAAGTATAAGGTGAATCTAGTCTTTCATTGTCTTTTGACGCTAAATCTCGTGGTGGTAACCATTTTTTAATATGACTGGAATTTTGTCCACTCAAGGTTTTCAATGAATCATACATTTTATAGTCAAGAATGAATGTTGTAGTCATTTTATAGTCTTTCCTAAGTATATGGTAAATCTAGTCATTCATTATTTGTTGACGATAAATCACGTGGTGGTAACCATTTTGACTTTTTATGTCTTTACTTTGGCACATAAACGAAAAATGCAAAGTAAACAAGTTGACTCTCGAAAGTACACGAAGAAATTTCTCCCTTAGAGGGAAAAACAATAGACCATGGATATGTTCATTGTTGTAGGTGTACCTATAACCTACCTATAACTTTTTCAATGAATAAACAGATTTTTTTTCTTCTAAAAAATACCGCCGATCGCACGTAATATTATATTGCAGTATTCTAGAGAACTTCTGCTTCTTAGCTAACGATATGTAGCTATGATTTTGTTTATTGGTTGCAGCGTTGCATTTTTTGTGGTAAAAAAAGTGGAGCGAAAAATTCCTTGACCCCTAGCCAAGAGACATATCCATGTCAAAAAGCGTTACATGTCAAAAAACAATTATTGGGAAAGCATATTATTATAGGTAGGTAGCGAAGGTAGCGGGAAAAAGTAGAGGCATAAAATGTCCCAATGTGTTGCATAGTATGCAATCGTTTGATTTGATAAGGCGAGTACAACATACCTGAGCTACTTTTATATTAGCCCTTCTACTGGTAGTAGGAAGCATCTAAATACATTTGACAAGGCTATGTACTAAGTACCTAGTTACCCTGAGTTGAGTACCCAGTCAACTTCTGGTTTACGCTAGAATGTTTATATTCAACAGTCCGGTTCAGTGTTGGGATTCCCAATTTTCCAAATAGCGGCCAAAATTTGGATGAGTTTAGCGACAAATTGCTCTTTTTCCATCCTCATGAAGACATCTTAATTACTTAGATAATAATAGACTGAGGCATCAGTTTTTACGATATCATGCCCATATTAACTCGTTTTCTGGCGGAAAGTTAAAATTTTGTCAAACTCCGAAGTGATATTCGTTGTTTCATGTTCATCCAATCTGAGTTGTTTTGATGAAGATAAAGAGCAAGGAGGTTGGACAGTCCCGAGTCGGACTGGGAATGTTCACGAAAGCCGAATGATTAATTGCAATTCACGAAATTTAGGCTCACTAATTAAAATTTCCTCATAAGGCCAAAAAAAGTTTTGTGTTAGGTGGTCCGGTCGGCCCGGGGGCGGCTCGCATGGTTATGTAAGGGCCCTGTAACCCTGCTATGTAAGGGCCGTGTCGAGCTGTAAGTCCAGCTCGATGGGTCCGGGACCGGCCTGCCCTTCACATTTTAATTTTTGAAAAAATTTTTAAATTTATATCTGTGAATTTTTGACAGACTTGTATTTTTTTAAATTTATACGTGTATAAGGTGAACAAATAAAAAGCATTATTATTATTATTATTAAGAGAAATGCAACCAATTTTTCGGCCGCCATTTGAAAAAATTCCAATCGAATTGAAAAACGGTAACCGCCACGTGATTTAGCGTCGAAAATAATGAAAAAAAAAACATTTACCACAGTTGGGGTTCTCGAAAAACTTCATTTATGTGCAATTGTGGGGTTTTACAATTTTGTGCATTCCAGGAGCTTTACAAAATCAACAGCTTGCCCGTAATGTTAATGGACAAGCAATTCCGATAGCGAACACTCCGGAATATAAGGGACTGACCATTGACACAAAATAAAGTGGAAAGATCATTTTAAAAAGAAAAAGGAGGAACTGACCATGAAATTTAGATAATTGTCCTGGTTGCTAGGTAGACATTCTGAGCTATCCTTACGCAACAAACTTCTAATATACAAGCAAGTTTTAAATACTTAAATTTTAAGCCTGTCTGGAGATAATATCCATATTATGGTATTCAGCTCTGAGGCTGTACGAAGAAATTGAACGTCAAGATTATCCAAACCTTCCAAAATGAGGTACTAAGGAGCATTGTTAACGCTCCCTGGTACGTTCGGACGTACAATTTCCATTGTGACTGTTAGTGAAGTTATCAAGTTACATGCGGTTAAACACGAACATCGGCTTCGTGGACATATGAATCCCGAAGTACTCGGTCTTCTGGACAACTCCAACGTCGTTCGGCGGCTTGATAGGACCAAACCCTGATATAAATTGAAACACAGTGTAGTGTAACCTGTACTTTAGAGCATAGCCATTGGGCTGTTGACTCTACAAACGGTTTAATTAAATTTTGAAAGTAAATTAACTAAATGGGCTCTTTATGTGCTCAGTTGTTATGTTATTGATATTTAATAAATAAAAATATCACTGAAAACAAAAATCCAGGAGCTGGGTTATTAAAAATCAAGTGAGGGGTCAAAAATTCATGAAATTCTTCGTATAATCCGAATCCGCAATAAAGAATGGGGGTTTATTCTTAAAAATCAAAGTTGATGTGCGTTGCGCGCGAATTTCGAAGAACAGCGTATTGAAATAACTCAAGATTTACGGAAGATAAGAATATTCATATCTGGCCTACGATACGTAAATTTCAACCGCTACGCTTCGTCTTTAATACTATTCATCAAGTCCGTAATTTATATTCCGCCTAATTACGAGTGATGAACAGACAATGTTCGGAAGGATTAATTGAGCGTGATGGGAGGTTCATGAATATTTAAGCAGTGATTTTCAGGGGGATTTCCCGAGCCTTACACACCACAATTGACTTGTTGAAAAAATTGTAGATGATATGCGTATTTTGTACCTGGAATTGATGAGCCTTCCTTCCCGTTTCTTATACAAACCTTGTAGGCCGAAAGGCATTATCAGGAACTCCTCAACAAATACGACTCGTCGTCAAACCTGCATCGTCAACGAGTAAATCAAGCAGTTTAAGAATTCATTATAAATTTGGAAATTTCAAGATCAAAAAGAAGGAGGAAATAAATAAACCTCAATCCCTGTGCTAGCGGAGCTCAAAGGAAAATAAATAAACTATCATTCATATTTCTAACTTTTTCCTCAGCTAGATGGATATTTAGAGTATACCAACTACTTCACCCGCAATAACCACGTTTGGGCCAATTTTTATCAAATTCGGAAGGGATTTTAGAGCTACTACAGAGACGTAACGCTGTGAACTCCATCGCCTTCAAACTGGTGTCACCGTGAGATGCGCTAACATACCAAATTTGATTTTATTTCAATATCGGCCGATTTATCACGAAATAATGACCTGATATTACTCGTATTAGTTGGTATTTTGTTGGAGGCTGGATTCCACGTTTTTTTATTTTATTGTTCACTGAAATCCATTTTTGAACATTCAGACACGATTCATGAAGTTTTTCCAAGATTCATACATCTGTATACAGGGTGTCCCAGAAGTTATGGTCCACCCTCCGGCATTTCCATATTTAATTACGTAAAAAAATGGGCCCAATGTCTTTTTTCATATTTTTTTTGTAAAAAATTCAGGAAAAATACTTTCGCGCAAAAAAATTAGGCGCGATTGCGCGCAATTGACATTAAATTTGTTTTTTCAAATGAAAACCCCCATTTTTTATTGCGAATTCAGATTCTACGTCAAATTTCATGAGAAGTTCATACCCGAACCGATTTTTTTTCATTGCGTGCAAAAATGCATTTTTTTACCCCAAGTGTGGCACATGTTTTTTTCATTATTTTTGACGCTTAATCACGTGGTGAGGTTCTTTCTTCGTTATTTTTCCAAATTTAGAAGGAAAAATAATGTTTTTGGGCTTTATTTTCCCTCCACCTTTCGGGACCGGCTATGGCGGGATTAAAAATAAATTCCTCACTTCAAATGGTAAAAAAAATATTGGAAAGTAGGTAGGTACTTACCTACTTTAATGTAAAAAAAAAAAAATCAAAAAGCTTCTCATCTCAAAACAGAAAGGTCTAAAACGCAAAACGCGAGTGAAAATTTTTATTTTGGAGAACTTTTTTTTTCGTCCTTGAAAAGTGAAAACAAAGCTTCCGCTACCTTGCTAGACTCAGAAGCAAAAATGAAAAGTTACAAAATCTCCAAAAAAGTAATAGTAAAAAACCAAGATAATAATAATGAAATTAAAAAATCTCAGCAACTGCTCGAAATTACCTCCTTCGGCGTGCAGACAAATAACAAGTAACTTTTAACTTTTTTAAGGTTTTTAGATGAGAAGCTTTTTGATGTTTTTGGCATTAAAGTAGGTAAGTACCGAACAGTACAATTGACCGAAATGCGATCGATGTTTTTATTCATGTTGGATGGTTCGTGGCTTTGCAGACGAGTGATCTATATAACATTAATAAACCATTGTGTAATAATTTGCAGCGTTTTTCAAAGTTTCCTTCCGTTTATGACGACACGCGCCCCTCTCGCCTGGGCGGGACCCCCCAGCCCACTGTGACGTCATAAACGGTCGAAACTTTAAAAATTCATAGGAAAAGATTTGCACACGCTAGAAGGTCGCGGTTGGTACCAAAATTCTCAGAATGAGGTCTACCTTAGATTAAAAATAACAATAAATTCCCTATTCAATTGGGAAAAGGGAGAATTCGTTTGGCAAAAATTTCATTTGAATTAGAAAGTGCTATTATAATGTGGATGTTGGAATATTACGATACAGAAAATGTGCCGCAAAAGAGCCAGTTTTGAAACTGGGGAGAAGGTTTGATAAGGAGGTGTGAAGTTGGCAGTGTGGTCTGCGAGGTTGAGAAGTGTATTCAGTCCCAACATTCAGATCTCGTTTCAACGTCAAATGCAATTTAGATATCAGTCCTTTCAGACCGAACGAGAAGAAATGAAGGAACCTTCGGTGGGAAAGAAGACAATAGAAAAAGCATTTTTGTAAAATAAAGGAAAAAAGGAGGGAAAAAAGTCGGTGCTATTCAGAACAGCTGGAACAAAAGGTCGGAGGTGTCGGAATACAAGGGGTGGGGCAGTATAGGACGGGGTGGGCGGTTACGATGGTGTGGTGTTGTGATCACAATGAAGGACTACAGTGAGAGAGACGGATAACGCGAGAAAGACAGTGCGAGAGAGAGAGGGTAATATTACGTGGTACTCGCCGTTCTCTTTTCATACTCGGCGTCGCGAAACCTGTGAAAAGGAGAACCCCTCCGCCGCTTAGTGGTTCTCCTTTCTTTCCGACCCCTTCTCATCGCCCCCCTTAAGTCTATACGAGGGGGTGATTAGATTTGCCCCTTGATGGAGAGGCATTGAGGAAGAGCGTGCTTGCCCTAGGGGGGCGATCGGGGTGATTGGAGCGTGGCGAGGGAGGCGATGGGGTTCTTGTTATTAAATTGCCTTTGTGCTAGAGAAGAGCTCCCCGATGACATCGCCCCCTCTTCACTTTCGTCAACACAAGAAAGAAGTAATTTCCTCCTTTATAAGATTTCAAACGGCAACAATGGTAGACTGCAACACCAACTGCAGGCGACAAACTAGTCAAATTCATGCAGCATGAGTTCATGAGCGAATTTTCAAAGAAGTCTTCATTATTATGTCAGAGTAGTCAGCCTTGTGGGTGCAGCACATAGCACGAATTGTTGAAATTATACAATAAACCTCTCGGTTATAAACTTTAAGAAAACTCTGCAATTTATTAAACAAAGGTTTACTTATTATATTTCTGTATACAGGGTGTAACACTATAAGAACGTCAACCCGAAGAATTTCGATTCTACAACTAATTTCCGATCGAAAATGCCTCCTAGCAATTTTCGTTTAACCCCTTGTTTTTCCAACTTTTTTCAATTTTAAGATTTCCCCCCGTTTTTTTTGACCGTATGTCACTAAAACGTCCGTAACTCCCTTTGGATACAGTAAAAAAATTTAAACTAATTATACCGTTGGAAAGAGCGTTAAATTTCCTATCCCTCTAATGGAGAACCAAAGTTTTTTAAATAGGCGAAACGGGCGAAAAATGAACTTGAAGAGGAAAAATGGTCAACTCTTGAAAATATCAACTTTTTCAACCGCTCATAAGTCCCTGCTTTATAGCGTGTAAATGCTTGCCTATAGGCCTAAAAGTTGCAACAAAAGCTCACCTTTCCGACGGTTTAGTCATTTTCATTTTTAAAGTAGGTTTATTATAAAAATTTGTGTTTGAACGCGGAAAAACGTGAATTTTTTCAACGGAATGGGCGCTCTGGCTAAGGCGATTTGAGATTTCGCCGAACTCTCTTGCAAAAACGAAAATTGCTAGGAGGCATTTTCGATCGGAAATTAGTTGTAGAATCGAAATTCTTCGGGTTGACGTTCTTATAGTGTTACACCCTGTAGATCACTCGCCTGCAAAGAACGCGGCTTTCCATTGTCACTACCTACCTACCATGGTTCTGCTTGAAAATCGAATTTATTTCAGAATTTTCAAAAATTTGTATTCGGTTTTTGGATCTTACGTATCTTGGAACGTAATCCAACCAATTTTGAGGTGCGGTCAAAAAATATTTTTTCTTGGTCGATTCCAAACGTTCATTATTGAAAATAATAAACCAAAATACCTCCTGTCACATTTTGATTTTGGAGACCTTTTTTTTTTCAAATGATCAGCTTACAATAGGTCCTTCTATCTTCATCTTCCACAATCTTTGGATTCCCCCTCCCTTATCCATTATTATACAACATTATATGAAAATCACCAACTATTTACTTATAAATTGAAATAAAATACATAAGGAGGCGACAAACTATTCAAGTATCTTGGAAAGTCCATTCATGCAGCATGAGTTAATGAGCGAATTTTCAAAGAAGTCTTCATTATTATGTCAGAGCAGTCAGCCTTGTGGATGCGGCACATAGCACGAATCGTTAAAATTATACAATAAACCTCTCGGTTTCATATTTTTAAAACCTTCGAAAAATACTATTTCTCGTCACATTTTGATTTTGGAGCACTTTTTTTTTCATCAAATTATCAGCTCACAATACTTTTATCATTTTCCGCAATCTTTGGAGTCCCCCTCCCGTATCCATTATTATACAAAATTATATGAAAATCATCAACTATTTACTTAGAAATTCAAATTAAAGGCTTAAGAGGAGGTTGTTTGCATGGTTTGGCCATTTTCATTCTGATAAGTAAAAGTGAAGGTACTTGATATTGTTGAAAATGTGCTACATCAACTGAAATCGACCTCAAATTTGAGGTAAATTTTAGATCACTACCTAGCACATTAAAAACTTTAAGCTGAAATCGATTGGTAGGATTTTTTTGTTGTTCATGAACTGAATAGAATAAATTTTGACTATAAGAAAGCACTATACTTCCTCAATTGGTCAAAACACCATACCTCCGAACTTTAAGGAAGTTTTAACTACAGTAGGTTTCCGAATTGGAGAGATGGAGAGAAAAAACCCGGTTTGAATTCCATAACCCGGTTGAATGGATAATCCGATTCTAGCTAATCTCAACTACCGTCATAAGGGACCATCTACAAGCCAACCCACACAATCCCTAAAAATTGAATCAAAATCGGGTGAAAAACGTAGAAGTTATGGATGATTAAAGTTTTTTTTTACGTTTACGCATGCGCAGCTGCGAGAGCTATGATTTTCATGAGGTACCATCTGATTCCCAATCCGTAAAATTCCTGAAAATGTCATCGAAATTTGACAATGACTTCGTATAGTTTCGCCCGTTACAAGGATTTCATAACAGACATTCAGATACACAGACACAGAACCAAAATTGTTCTAGAAGGCCAAAAATTTAGATTTTGAATGGTAGAAATTTTGATTTTGGAGAACTTTATTTTTTCAACCTTGAAAAGTGAAAACAAGGCTTCCGCTACTTCGGTAAGCAAAATTGCGTTTTCCGAAGCCCACTGGTGGAGTTGAGATGTTGCAGCCAAGCTGAGAAGACTCTTCTTGACAAAGAGAAAAATGGTAGGATGATTTAACTTGGCAGTATGTATCCCAGATATTGGCACATTGTACTTCGAACCTTCTCAAATTCACAGGAAGTCCCTCCCTTCAGCTAAGCTGTCAACACCTCAACGGATCAAGGAGGGAGCCGATGGGGGTTTTGACGGACAAGCGGGAACACTTCAAACTGGATCGGCCCCCATTGTTATCGCGACGCCTCCGTCAGACACAGCAATCAATCAAAACCCATGAAGGGCTCATCAACAAGGGTGACTGTACTTCCTGCGCTGATGAACGTCCACCAGACTCCACAACACCGCTCTGGTGAAAACATACCCAAAACGAAACAGTTCAACACAGCAAACGTTCAAAAACAAATTGATTTGAAGCTCAACAAAAGGAGCTTTGGAGAAACCTAAGTTTTGAATTTCCAGATCGTTTTCCAAAGATTGGATACCCAATATATCAATAAAATATGAGTGTGGTGAGGAGCCATGTTCTCATCATTGATCAGGCAATCATTAAATCGAAATTTCCTCTCGCATTTGACGTTTCAGGCCTTCCTGAACAATTTTGGTTCCATTTCTGTCTGAATGTCTGTCATGGAATCCTTGTAACTGGCAAAACTACTCGAATTTATTGTCCGTTCGATGAAATTGTCAGTGATTGTACGAATTGGGGTGTAGATGGTCCCCTTTGAAAATCATCATCCCCGGACTGTGCTTGCGCAAACATGAATTTCCACGTAACAGCCATAACTCCCACATTTCCCGTCTGATTTCGATGAAATTTTCAGGGATTGTGCGGATTTTGTGTGGATGATTCCCTATGATAATCATAGCCCCCAAATTGACAGTAGCCTCCGCCCATGCGCAAATTTAAAATCTTTCTGACAGCTACAACGCATTTTTCATCCGAATTTGATGATATTTTTCAAGATTTTTCAGATCAGCGTATAGATAATATTGTGCAAATAATAACAGAAGCACTCAAAGGACAAACAACAACATTTAAGATTTTCCATCCGATTTTGAAGAAATATTCACAGATTTGGGTTGACGTGTAGATGGTCTCCCAAAAGAGTAGTGCAAGGTTCCCAGAGATTGATGTTTTGACTACTTTGCATCAGATCATCTATACAATCGAGTTATGGGTACGAAGAATCTATGTGCCACACCCACTTACAGATGTTTTTCTGTATAGATTACTAACCCGCAAAGAACTCGGCTTCTCCATGAGCAGTATCTACCATATTTTTGCTCAAGGTTATATATCGCGTTTATTTTAATGGAAAGTGCCCACCAGCGAAACATTGTTATCTGGGAGTAATGAATGCCCTCAAATTCATTACGAAATTTGATTCTCGGTTGCTAAGGAAGCACAACTGAGTGACATGAAATTCTATTCATTGAAACAAACAAAGCGCATTTGATCATCTGAAATTTGAACGAAGATTAGGCATCGATTCAAGCCCAACCCTTCAAACCTCATAAGAAGCGAGCGGTTGGTCCTGTAGAGCTCTGGGTGGTCTCATTCGATTCTAAAACTCAATTATATTTTAAACTAGTGAAAAACTCTCCAATAAATTTTTATTTTGAGATTTTTCGAGCTAGGGCGTTTTGAAAATTTCACTCCTTAGAAGTGATTGTCACTAGTCAAAAACTTTGCGGCACAACTAGACCCCAAATGGAGCCCATATACCACATTTCATCAAAATCTGTCCATGAAAACTAAGGAAAGTGCCGCGGACGGCACAATAAAATTCGATTTTCGGATTCTACGCGGGGTTAAAAAATTTTCTTGCCCGATTCCCAACGTTCATCATTGAAACTAATAACCCAAAATGAGCGAAATAATGATACATTCAAAAAGAAATTTGAGATGTCAAAACATTGAACGGTGGAAATTTTGTTATTGCAGAAAAAATCTTGGTTATTGCCAGAAAATTAATCATTAATCCAAACTCGACTAAATACTTAATAGATGAACAATAATCTAGTTCGAAGTAAATCTAAACATTGAGTGGTGAGAATCAATCGTTGCAGAACAATTCACTGAAATTCGAAGAAATCGGAGCAATTACCCATTCGATCGAAATTCAAGCAAGATCAGAACATTGAATGTTCCGAACTCGAGAGATGTTCAGGAATAATTCAATTTTAAACGATTCGAAAAAATTTCAACATCAGAACCGTCAATGTCTTTGAAACTTCACTCAATCAAAACTCAAAGGAACTGAACAGTTGTCCGGTACTGCTGTACTTTTGTCTGGTTGGTACAAGTTTATGGAGACTATCCCTGCAAAAGAACAGAAAAAGAAGCATTTTGAGTGCATCAAATAGGAATGAAATGAATTATGATTACCTTCTTAATGGGTTTTGATGTTTTTGTGCCACAGGACCTCACTCGTTATGGGGTCTTCAGTTGGGATTTTTTGTGCGGGGAAGAGCCCCGTGATCATCTCCTTTCAAACAGTTTTATCTGATTGACGGTTTTGACTAATGGTTTTCGAAGGTGGACATCGTATTTTAAAAACTTGTTTGAAGGATTAACAAAAGAAAATAAGACGAAAGTCGAAATGGGGAGAAAGATGCGATAGAGAAAAAAACCGGTAGATAGAAACGAAGTGGATGATTGGGTTTAGGTTTTTCACCAACGAATCCTCTTTTCAACGTCATGATTCGTGAAACGATTTTGATCTTCAGAAGCGAATGCAAAGCCTTTTCAAACTGAGGAATTAAAGTTGAACAAGTGGTGGTCGGAAGGAAAAAACTTCATCGGCCCTTTCGCAGAAGCACTTGGTTTTCTGATTGAAATAAAAGAGGCGGAGCAATAGAAGTTTGACTTTTATTTATCAGAATTTCGATGTAACTGGGAAAAAATCTCTTCCTGAACAATATCACGTTATATCATCTGTTTAGAGTGTCTTCTCTTCTAAGTGGACTTTTTCAATCGTAAAAAGACAAAAGATCAATTTAAAAACAGAAAATTGGAAACTCCTGTGAGATCATCGTTACCAACCCTACAGGTTTCCCGTAGATCTACGGTTTTTTTATCCATCTACGGATCTACAGGGACGTAGGTGAAATCTACGAGTTTTTTGCAAATAATGGCTGAAAGCCGATTTATTGTAATTAGGTAATTTACGTTCTTAAATTAAATTGAAACTGTCAATGTACGATTTTAAGGATTGGAGATTGTGAAACCATTTTGAATGTTTCGTTTAAAATTCGGTGATTTGATTCTATTCACTAATATTTACCCACCTGAACTAACGACTGATCTAGCTTCAAGTTGTAAAAAATTTAATTTTCAATGTACGATTTTAAGGATTGAAGATTGTGAAACCATTTTGAAAAAGTTATTGTTTCGTTTAAAATTCTGTGATTTGATTCTGTTCACTAGCCGCGTTTTTCCAAAATGGAATAAGGAAAAAGGATTGGTACCAATTTTTTTTTGTGATTCCCACTCAATCTTCTTCATTATTTACGATAGGTACTCCTATTTTGTTGTTTGAGACTGGGTTAGTAGGTATACGACAGTTGTAGGTAGGTACTTACCTATTTCTAGGTGCAATGGATGTTATCATCTCTATACAATTTTTTTTTAATACTTGGAAAGCTCTTCAATTTAATTCAATGATCCCAGAAGGTGTGGCATTTTTTATTGACCATGTGTGTGTGTGTGTGTGTGTGTATGTAGATTCCTACGGGAATAACTTCGGGATTTGAGATATAAATCTACGGGTTTCTACGAGTTTTTAGGACTCCGACCTACGGGTTTTTGACACGATTGGGTTGGTAACACTGGGAGAGATGAAATTGTTGTGTTTTTGATCTGGAATTTCAATTTAGCTCTTTTCTCAAACATCGATTACTAATTCCTAGATCGAAAATTCCGTTGAAATTGGTTGTAAAACGGACGATAAGTGGCGTAGTTCCTGGGACGCCTATCAGGACTAGGCCAATGGTAAGAGTGGATCTACTATTTGCTCGTTTTCAATCCTCCGAGACCTCCTCACAGCATCTTTTCGGAAAGTGCCCAATGATATCTCTCAGTTGAACGAATGAAATGGAACTATTGATCTATAGTAATTCTTAAACATAATATATGATCTTACGTACCTACCTCAGTAGATAGGTTGCTGAAGTTAATGACTCTTTACTTACCTGAAAAAATAAGAAGATTCACATTATTGGCCTTTTCTTAGTTAAAAGGAATATTTCAAACAAATTGTATTTGAGTTTTGAAGAAGATCAATCTGCCAGAAGGAAATCTGCTTCGAAAGTCACCGTACTAAACATTGTCACCATTTTCATATCATCAACGATGCAATGAATTGAAATTTACGAATTGAAAGTAAGTTCTCAGGCATTCCTACACTAATGATGAATACGAAAATGGATGCAACGTTCATAATGTAAGTTTCTGTAATTTTGGGCATACGATGTAGAGAATATTAGGTAGGCCGTACCTATTCTTAACCCTAATTGACCATGGTGTCACTAGTGTCACCGAAAACATCTTAGGAACTCCACAGCTGTCCCAAGGTGTCTTCAGATTAACTACATATAAATTGAAATGTAAAAATTAATAGACAGAGCTGAATTCTTTGAACCATTTTTTGTACATTAGGTATTAGAAATCAAAAGATGATGTTATGACAAAAATTTAGAACATTTTTTCATCTTTTTTTTTGTCATAACAATTTGGAGACCAGTTCAAATCAGTTGTCCATTAAATTTGAAATTAAAATTTAATTTTGGGTACTCCGGTGACACCTTGGGACAGCTGTGGAGTTCCTGAGATGTTCTCGGTGACACTAATGACACCTTGGTCCAATTAGGGTTAAGATGATATTCCAAGGCTATTATATTGGACCTAAATGTTGATTAATTATCGAAAAACTGGTACATATTCGAACAATAGCCCCAAAACTGTTTTATCGTTATTTTGAAATAAAATAAAATATTCTGACTCTAAAATAAATGGGTTTTAGAAACGGAGAAGATAATTTTTATAATCTTGTGGGCGAATTTCGAGGTTTTACGGCAGGTTACTAAATGGGATAGGAATAGATAGAATTATGTTTTTAAACTTGTATGAACTACTAGTGATCCTTATATAGAGACGCACGAGTTTTTTCCGCGAATAAAACAGCACCAGCAATCGATTTGGCAGAGAAATTTCTCCGCTGCCCGTGAAGGCAAATTTTATAAATCGATTCAACCCGTGCTACCAGTGCGACCAGTGGATTGTGATTTTGAGTGTGCAATATAATAATGATGTTGTTATCGGCAGTTTAGTTTTGTTTCCAAAATTTGATTGTTACCTATTATCTATTTATACGCCTAAAATTTTGAAATCTATTGTTTTGTTATTATTGAGAGCTTGAATTTTGAAATCTATTGAAAGTGTATCTATTGAAATCTATAATTTAAAAGTGAAAACAAGGCTTCCGCTACCTTGGTAGACTCGGAAGCAAAAGTCACTATGATCAGACGGATTTGGGAAAGAGAGCTAAGGAGAGCTAAGTCTCACAGCCTCCAAATAGAAGATGGGCTGTAATGAGTCAATAACTTGAAACTCAATAGTTTTATGAAATAACGATGAATTGACTGAAACAGAGGTCCGCGTTCTCCTCAATTAAAATCCTCTTAAACTAACAAGGAGCTGACCTCTCAGGAGTCCAAACTCATTTCCTCTCAAGGGGTCCGAAATAATCCTGATGAGGGTAGTAGCACTTCGCCCTAACCCTCGTCCCTGGACTGAGGAAAGTGCCAAGCGAGAAAAAATAACCAAAGAAAAGAACCTGGAATTGAAAGGTTGATTCAAAGACCCTTTCTGACTGAAAGCTGTCAATCAACGTCCGCCCTTTTCTGCGGGACAGTTTTTCCAACTCACCTACTATTCGAGAATACGGAGAAAAGTTTCTCCAAGATGTTAACAATGGAAGATGTGTCAAAAATGTTCGGGAATAACAAGTTCCACGGAATCTCAAAGGTCTCATCAATTCTGAATATGAGTAGATAATTCTGATACGCACGATAAATTATGATATTCGACACTTATTTCTTTTTCCGAAAACCATTATATTGCTTCCGAGTCTACCTAAGTAGCGGAAGCTTTGTTTTAACTTTTCATGGTTGAAAAAAAAATGTTCTCCAAAATCAAAATTTTCACTTTCAGACCTTCCTGAACAATTTTGGTTTCGTGTCTGTGCGTCATGAAATCCTTGCTACAGCCATAACTTCTACAATTCTCATCCGATTTCGATGAAATTTTCAGGGATTATGCAGGTTGGCGTGTAGATGGTCCCCTATGAAAATCATCACCCGGACTGATTTTAGCCGCTGCGCATGCGCAATCGTGAAATCCTTGCCAAAGTCATAACTTCTACATTTCTCATCCGATTTCGATGAATTTTCAGGGATTGTGCACGTTGGCGTGTAGAGATGGTCCCCTATGAAAATCATGACTCACACATTGAAAGTATTTCGTGGGCATGAACAAACGTGAAATCCTTGTAACAGCCATAACTTTTACATTTTCTATCAATATTCAGAGATTGTGCGGGTTGACGTGGTCCTCTATGAGGGTAGTGCAAGAGAGAATGCACTTAGAAATTGATGTTTTGAAATGAGCTACCATGCATCGGATTATCTATACAACTTTTCAACTGTGAACAAAATTGCCGTGGATTTCGAAAAACTTGAATTGTTTAGGAATCTAGCACGAAAATAAATCGGGTTTAAACTAAAACTTCAGTTATACGGATCTGAAAGCAACTCATCGATAACCCATGCATGTTTGGTTTCAATGTTGCAAATTAATCGTTTTTTCTTCATCAGTCCCCCTAAATTCGATATTAATGGTAGGCATTAAAAATAATGAACAAAATTAAAACAGGCAGAGCTCAGCTTCGGTAATATTTGGAATCGACCGCTGCCTGGAATATACCAAAAGAGTGTACACTGTGAAAAAGTATAAACATTAAATCCGTTCAATTACCCCCAAAGCTCCAACTAATGGATGAACCTCCGTATTTCCCCCTGAGATACGCCCCATTTTAATGTTTATTTTCTGGCCCCGAAGTGTTTTCTTCCTCTCTGTAACTGTTCTTTTTATCGCACGAGTTATTGTTACTGCCCCGAACAGTTACGGGAACCTCCCCGAAAAAGGGAAAAAAAGCAAAGACGGAACCAAATATTTTCCAAGCCATAAATTTCACTTTGCTCTAGACATTGAAAGATTGGGTTGTAATAATATTTACTCCGTTTAGGGAGGTGAATGGCGGGGGTTTGCCGTCGATTGTTTACAAATAGGGTGGAAAAAGGAAATGGGAAGAGCAGGCTGGTGCGTTTCAGAGGCACATCTGTACATCCCCACGGCTATGAGTTCTTTTCATTCTTCCTAATGTGAATTAAATGGTATTTTCATGTTCCATTCATCCTGTCTCCACTTCTAAGATTAGTTGATCGGGAAAAGAGACAGAATTACAATCAGCCTCCTCCGTTATCTTGATCACATCTGTCATGAACGCACGAATTTACCTACATAGTACTTCAATGATCCCTACGATGATTTTGATTTTCCCAATTTAATTGCCATCTTTCCTTGAGGCTAGTATGAAAAAATCTGACTTTGAGAATAAAAATGTTCAAAGTCTATTAGAAGTGTTTAAATACAAGAAGACGAAGAAAGTAGGTACATATCTTTACTTCAACTTCCACTGGCCTCGTGTGGCGGTCCATCGCTCTTGCTGGGGTCGCAAAGAGTTTTGGAAAATGTGGGAAAGTAGAAGAAACAATGGCTATGGGAAGTCTGCGACAGTTGAAGAACTTTTGAGAAAAAAAAAAAAATTGTTGTCTAAAATTTCAGTCAAAATGTTGGGAATTTTTGTTTTTAAATAAAAATCTTCTTAATAGAAAAGGACAAAGTGAACTCAAAACAGAGGATGGTTATCCATCAAAAAGGAAAAAATAATAATCACAGCGTATTCTAGACTATTTGTTACACCCTACTTGGCAGAGTACACTTTCATTTCCTAATTGTTGGATTTTTTTTCATATTTAGTTGGGTTGGGTTGGGTTGGGGGTTGTCTTGGTAGTTTCAGCGACCTCCTGTCACATTACCAAGCCATCCATGTTATTGGTGACGAGGAAGCTATGTGCTACACCCATTTAGCAGACTACTTTCTCATCACGCAATTGTTGATTTTCCTCAATATTTTGTAGGGAAAACTACCTACTTGGGCATGCGTGATCACATTTGATGAGGCTCAAGCAGGTTCTGCCCGAATAACCCACTATAATTTCTCCTCCATCCCGCAGGGTTTTCCGGTTATCGGAACCCCCGTCATAAATTTAGCATCTCATTTTAAAGCTTACAGTCAGACCTTTAATTTGAATATACACAAACGATCTGCCAACGACTCAGTGGAAAGTTTCAAGGGTTTCATTTTATTGTGAATAAGGACCAACATTCCTGGAATCAATACCAGGTTTTTTAACTATTTTTTTCTGATTTTCAACACTTTTAACATAGCAAATTGAAATCTGTTTGAAGCGAGACCACACTCTGTGTTCTATACTGATAGAACTAAAAAATAATCAGACTAGATTGGTGCCAGAATAAAAGATCCAAGCTGTACACACATTTTAAAACATTGTCGTCCAACGACAAACCGAATTTGTCGAAAAATAATGTTTAGCAATATTCACACTATAATTATTTTCAAGTTTTGATGAAATAGGTGTACAGAAATCGTCGAAAGATTTTGAAGATGTGCCAAAAAGTCAGGTCTTGAACTAATTTTTGATTTTTATTGATATTTTGGTATCATTTGGTATTTTCTATCTGAATCCAAGGGTGATAAATATTACTATATAACACAATCCACAATTTTCTTTAATACACCATGTACAGATATTATCTGGGTGAAAAAGTGATACTTGGTAACTTGGTACTTGGTACTTCTAAATGGTGCCAGTGTCAATAATATTACCATACAGCCATTTATGGGACATAAGGTTTTTTTCCGTTTAAACACAATTTATTTTTAACAACTTAGAAGGAAAAACAAAACAGGAGCCGCGTGAAAGAGGATTAAGAAAGAGAGAGCTGATGGAGAATATTTTCGAATAAAAGGTGATAAAAGGTATAAAATGGTGAAAACGCTATTGCCAGAAAGTCCAAGATATTTCTCATGATGGGTCCAATCCCAGCTGGACGCCCCCCCCCCCCCTCCCCCATCAAAGCCTAGCAGGTTGGCGACACACCTCCAGCGTTTCCGACATAAAGTTCAATTTTTATGGGGAAAAAAATAGATCAAAAAGTTCTGAAAACTCATTTTTTTGCTTTGTTATACGTACGGTAGTATCTTCTTGAAAATATTGTATTAGCGAAGATAGATGGGCTCGATTTTAATAAAATAATAAATAAAAACATTTTTGAACCAAGCAAGAACAAAATTTTTAAGAATATATGTACAATAAAAAATAGTGCAATCGACTTGAAATTGTATAAGTACTCTAAGACCCTCCACCTACACGAAATGTTCTCAGTCCATCCGCTGGCTGAACTGACAAAGGCCCATATTATTTATGATTTATGCTAATAATGATGACCAGTGGATTATTCATTTGCCCTCAAGTATCATCTCGAATCCATTTAGATTCAAATCGTGTTTCAAAATCAAAGCATCTTCACCAACCTCAATAACGACCACAATACTTAGGTACCCCACGAAACCTCGCCCACTCATCAAAACGAAGACTTTTTTCAATCCTCCCCTTATAAAGACGTCTCAAGACGGGAAGCGATTCATTGTCCCAGGTTCTCATTGTACCACAACATCTGTCAACTTGAGAAATATTAATGGCAGCGTACACCCGTGCATTTTCCCCCCTCGGTGACCAAAAACCCGTACATAGGACACCGCATCGGGGGGTCAGGGAGACAGAGTTCGTCTGTCAGACGCCCATCCTGTGTCTGTCAGACCCCAGGGGTCCCATGGCAGCTTCGTATTTTACTGCGTCATTAATTTCCTCACCGTAACGTTTTTCTTCCACCGTCCAACTCACATATTGCCTCTCTCGTCTACCCACAATTGCAGAAAAAAGTCTATCCAAACCGGTCTTGCATGCCTTTTAATTCCCCGGTAGTAGACCCCAGTTTTTTGTTCTTTCTTTCGGTTCGGGTCGTAAAATGGACTTTTTTAGGCGATTTCTGTAATTGAAAATGCATTCTATCAATATTTTTCGAATTCATCACTTTTTCCGAGATCGTCAACGTGAAAAGGTATAAATAAACTAACGTCGCCGGATTGAGAACCAAGTTGCTTGGAACAAAATGCAGTAACATCCTTGATGACATCTAAAAGAACTTCAACAGAAGAGTTCTTTTGTCTGTCAAGGGATCGAGATATGTCCACAATTATTTATAGGATTTTAATGCACGGTTAGTCTTTTAAGTCGTCTGGCGTTTTTTCAACAGTATTCAGCCATTGACTGCAGAGATTGAGCTGCACACAGTTGTCTACCTGCAGAACAGTTTCAAGCAGTATAAACAACTGATTGGAAAGTTTTATGAGCTTGTAATTGGAAATGAGCAGGCATGAAGTTGGAATTATGTGGTTGAGTTATACTATCTCTATTTGAACTAATTCAATCAAGCAAAAACAAAGGAAGCATCGGTTTTGGCAAAAAGCCCTAAGGTCAAAGAGTCGTCTATGGAGAGCTTAGTTTTCTCATCGAGGGTCAAAAATGTGACTGAGAAATCGAATATGGATCAGTTATCAAGGGAAAATATTCAAATTCAGGAGGGGGAGAAAGGGTTGCAGCTAAAAGCTGTGAAACAGCAGCATTCAAGATTGAAGACTGAACTGAAATAATAAAGACTCTAATAATATACCTGACTAAATGGGAAGCTGAATGAAGAAACATAGCGTGGATTCATCGACTTATTTGACACCTCGTGCAGGCAGACATGGACACATTTACCATACCTCAAGGCATTAGGTTAGCCAAACGACTCACTTGCACATGCAATCTGTGAGATTAGCTGTTGGACTGAAGTCCATCGTATCAGCTTTGATTTGTCATTTTCCATTATGCCAGATTGAGAGGAGTCAAATTATTTCAAGACTTTACCAGGATTATCCGTAATACCCATTCGTTCCTTCATTTCAAGGCCTTTAATCTCAACCTTGGCCGTGAAAGGCACAAAAATGTATGAGGTCAAACTTACTGCCTGCGACTGCTGTTCTCGGTAGGTAGTTACCAACTCACAAAAAACGCTCTCCAACGTTTTTCCTCGTTTAGGAACATAAATTTCAGAAAATCCTCAATCGATTTGAACTTTTCTTTTTTTAATTGAATTGTCTTATCCAGATGAACAACTACTGGGGCCAGTTTTCACGAAATGTCACAATATTGTTCAACATTTCACTGGATTCCTTAACAAAAATGTGTTATTTTTTCAAAAATAGTTTGAGGTCTGACAACAAAAATTTTTTTAAAAAAGGTGCCCACTAGTTCAACTCAATAGCTGGGTGTAAAAATGTTAACATTCTAGCTCAAACGAGTGCAGAGAAACGTATACCCAAAATTGGTGACATAAAGAGGCGATTTGATGTCTAGGGAAAAGCGGACAACTCCCCTTAATACCATTCACCCACCAGTTTAGCCACCAGACGCTATGGCTGATCAGGAGAATACCTGTGCATGCGATCTGTAAGGTTAGTTGCCGGACTGAAGCCTCCGAAATCCGATCAGCTCTAGGTTCTTTCTCAGTTTGCCCACTACTTCAGCTAATATGGAACTCATCATTTCAAGATTGCTTACCAGGTCGCAGTCAAATTAAAATTATCTTTGTCAAATCCTCACATTTAGAGTAGGTACTAATTTTTACTTTTTACCCAACATGGACCAGTTTATTACACACACGCAATGTAAGCATGCAATATGAGGGTTTAGACTATGAACTAAATCTCGACTAATCTGCTTAGTTTCGTCCCTCAGTTCATCATCACGCCTATCAAAGAGGAGTTCTTTCACCTCAAGACTACTTCCTACATACCTAGTTCCATGCCAAAGTCAAAATATTTCTAGTCTAATCTTCATTTCTGCGGACCCAACATGCACCAGTTTAGTCCTCAAACTCTTTAGCCCGATTCGAATCAGCTCTCCTTCCTTCAACGTCCTGAAATAAACAGTAGGGGCTCTACATTGGAGACGTGTTGCACGTAAGCTAGGATTACACACCACAAAAACAAAACCATTCCAGCAGAGGAAAGTGTAAAATCCGCTCAATATCATAACTCTGTGGCCGCAAGTAGGTTCTAAAATGCCGCCACACAAAACGCTTCCCCGCTTCCATCCTGTGCCTCTCGCAGCTTATTATTTGGGCGTCCGTCTTCTTAACAAGACTGAGACCAGGAGGTGTTCCCCGATCCGATAGAACCGGTTCCTCCACTGAACCTTCATTTCGCTCCTGACACAATTCGTAGGATCCGCAGGCCGTGCGGACCTTTGTTCCGGCGCCGCTCTCGTTAACGATTTTATTGGATGCGATTTCGGAGATGAAGTGTTTTCTGATAGCTGGGAGTTTTGAACGGAAAGCAATTTTTATAGCTGGTTTCTCCCCTGTGAACAGCTTTTGTCACGATTCACAGTGGAGAAATGGGTCTCGAAATCTGGATTAAACTGAAGAATGTGAAATGCTAAATTATGCTTCATTTTACCCCTACCTTACTCCGTTCATCCACGACCATCATATCGATACCTATACCCAAGTCCATGAAGCTATCTACTCCAATAAATTTACGTGATGCAGTAGAACAAGGCCAAAACCTCAAACTAGGCTAAACTGGTGAGAAAATAGTTGCCACTTGCATTGGACCAGGTTCCCAAACACGGAATGGGCCATGTTTCGATCCAGTTTCTCATCTGGTGCTCCTCGACCTCATAGAGCCATGGGGGAAACTGGTCCAAAAGTGGTTTCCTCAGATTTGATAAGCAGTATCAGGTGGCTACTGATGAGGTGACAACGTGCAATTACTCATCTTGTTAACTATTACCAAGTCTTCGAGGTAGCCAATGGAACCATTGTTCACCCGTACTGGTAATAAGTAGATACTGGTGCATTTAAATCTTACCACACGCTTGTCGTATTGATATAATTACTAAGCATAAATGAGTACAAGTGAGAAGAAGTGAACAATTAAAAAGTCTTGATCAAACTTGATCGCAGTAGTTCGCGTACAGCATGAGTAAAATTCGAAAAGGGACTGACAAGAATAGATAAAGATTGAGTTGATCGTGGCTCTGTGGGTGCTCACTCACCACCTATCGACTCGTCTGCAAATAGCCTTTTTTGTACGGTACGATGTGGCGCTTTCTGATTTTGAAAAGGGTTCGAGCGACGGGCGTCGTAAGTCCCCTTCCGATCAATATGGGAGCCCTCAGGGGGGAGAAAACGCGTTGAGTCACTCTTTCATTGTTCCATCTCCAGTGTCAACCTCCCAACTACGGCCAAAAATCATTCGCGGACTCGCCCCAACCCTTTTCCTTTCTGCTCCAGAGCTCCAATTCTTAACTAAGGGTCTATTCACAACCTTCAATTGTCAGGATTGAAGAATCATTCGATTTTAGAGCACTCATGTTCCATAAAAGGAGTATTCTTCATTTTATACGTTTGAATTTGTGTTTAGTAGTTACACAAAATTAATGGACCTGAACTTTAAAGAAAAGTTGGGTTCAAAAGATGCAGCTACAAGAGTCAGACCGTCCTTTCTCATGCGGAGTCACAACCCTCAGTTATTATTATTGAACATCTCATGTTGTGCAGCAGTGTCCACGGACTAGTGGTGGCTGCATCATACGCCATGCATGTTGCCAAGCAGATAGCAGATGCTTTGTCATCTAGTGGCTTAGATATGAGAGTAAGAGATCGTATCACATACCGAGTGACCAGGGCCCGACGGGTCTTGCATAATCCTGGAGTGCAAGTTGTCATGGCGAGCTAAGTATGACAGAAATGATTTACGCCATGGTGTGTGAGCTAAAATGAGTGGCTTCAACAACATCAGGATCATGACCGCAGGTGAGGTGCGGGAAAAGTGCCACGGAGTTACTCAAGTTAGACATCTCGGATAGTGTACTCCGTGGTATCACCACCCGCGTCTTGCTTAGCTCATTCGTCGTTTTACAGAGGCACTTCCTTGAATCCTTCCCTTCCAACCCCACCTTCCTCATCTTCCCTTATACTTTATTCAGCCCCCTCCGCCTTTGAAAGAAGTTTTTAAAAAATGTTACTAGAGGGATTCATCTACGAGTATTTTATAGTAAATGTTTATAAGGGTCAATCATCAAGTCATTACCAGTTTATTAGGGTCAAACGATGAAAGATGATTTTTTTAGGAAGTTGTTGAAGATAAAACCACGATGAATCAGCATGTGAAAGGCATCATATTGTGGAAGAAAAATGCTTAATTTTCAATTGATTTTTGTTTGATTGAAAAATTATAAATTAGGTCAAGGTGTAATCGTTAATTCAGATTTTTCACAGCAGATTTAATTCGTTTTTGAGGAGCGTCAAGAAGGGTATTCTGTTTACATTTTCAATTGTTGAGAGTTGTTTCGTATACGTACATTTTCAGCGTACCTGTATTTTATGTTCATTTACATTGGTGATGTAATTCCCCCACACGACCCTAGGCTCATCTATTGGAACAAACGGTGTCTACCCTTACTTGGTCTTTTGTTTCAAAGGCCTTTCCCCCAATGAGGAATGAGAGAACATTGGTGGTTTAACCCTCTGGAAGATGTGCAGCCGGATTTCCCCGTTTCCCTCATTGTAATACGAGAAGCACCTTCATCTGTAAAGCATCACGACAGGATAAACGTGAGGGTGACTCCAAGATGGAAGGAGCCCCTGATGGGAAGGCAGAAGAGCAAAAAACTTTCAGGAAAAAAAAATGGGGGCTGAAACGAGGTCTGAGGGGTGAGTTACGTTTCCTACACTAAGTCAACACGAGGGTTGGATCCCGAAGAGGTAATCAAGGGGGCGGTATTTGTTTTAAAGATGCGATAATCGAACGCTTGGGACGTAGTCCTGGAACGAGGGGAAAACGGCCCAAGGGCAAGAGAGGAAAACTGCCATAAACCAAAGCTGTAGGTAATAATATGAACTCTCAGTTCTCTGAACGTCCATAATCCGCCTACTGCACGGGGGATTTCCTTCGAACCATTTATCGGCTTTTCTGGGTTGTCAATTTGATATATATTCCGCGTTTATCTCGAAAGTTCCAGTCTACATCGAATATTGTCAATTTTAATATTGACTTTCTTTATTGAGATTAGCTCAGTGTCTTTCTAATTCAATGTTGATCTCGTCTCAATATTGTTGAGCTCGCCTTCCGTAATTCTGATTCAAGTTTTATCGAAGACTTCAAGTACTTTTCTCAAAAGCCTTAGCTCTCTTAGAAAGCCGAATTCTCTTTTCATGGTCCTCTTCTTTATTAATTATTATTCTTTATTTTTATTTAATAAATTGGCCCTGAAAGAATGGAAATAGTGAAATAGATAGCAATGACTCTGGCACAATGCTGTTCGAAAATGTAAGATTTCTGCCAAGTGTATTGGTTTACTTTATTTACCTGTTTTGCTTTACTTTATCAGTTCGTTTTCAAAAAGTGAAAGGAACTTTATACTACAATATTACTGAAAAATTCTGACAGAATAATTATAATATAAAAGATATAAAAGCTAATATCGACTTTATGCTCTCAACTGTTCTTTTTCATGACATGCAAACTCTACAGCGTTATAACTCAATATTCAGGGGAAAGTATGTTTTCCTCGTCCCCCTGACTTGTTAGGAGAGCTTGTTCGTTTTTCCCAGACTGGAAATAAGGTTAACTCGACGGGGAGAGGAAACATCGTTGAAGTTTGGAAGGCAAAAATTACTTCAATGCAGACTCTTCCTAGGGGAATAAACTTTTTACTTAGGAGGTTTTACGAGGGTGCGGAAAAAATTTGATTAGGCCAAAGGATGTTTAGAGTCGAGAACTCCGGCAAAACTACTTGAAGAGCTATTTGAGCACGAAATATACCTATGTTTAAATAAATATGTTTACTATCACGAGTATTGTGCATGGAACGTTTATATTATTTTCTTATTTGAGAGCCACAGGGGGACTCAAGCTTGGAGAAAAGCAAGCAACAATATTTTTCACTTCAAGACAAATTGAAAAGAAAACGCACTAAATCAGGTATTACGAGAATAAGGCACTAGCGGTACTCCACCCCACAGTAAATTTTACAAATTCATTTTATTTTGTCCTATTGTTAGGAACTGGCCGAAGATGATTAAAAGACTTGTTTTTCTTGATATCAATACACTTTCCCCTTCTTCAAACTGTTATTGGAAAACAGCTAAAACTGTTTTGTTACAATACGCCTGTTTTATCCAGACCTACTGTTTTGGATGCAGTTCGTGTCTGAGATAATTCTTGTATGATAGTTAATTGATGATAAAGAAAAGAAAACAACTTTAAAACAACTAGATGATGGATGACACTTGGTACAAGAGATACAAATGGATAAAGTTGGTTGGCAAGCAGAACAAAGAGATACAAGAGAAAAGATGGCAGATAGATAATTATTCAAGGAGGCTTTGAGTAGAACTGACTATAAAGATGTCTGACTCCTATTCCAACAGGTGAGGGGCTCAAAATGGCAGATATAGTACCCACACAAAAATACAAAGTTGGCTGTTGGCCTCAAGAATAATTCGTGGATATCACAAAAAATACTTAATAATTTTGGTAATTATTGTTGTTACCAAATTGAAACAATAATAATAAGAAGAAGAAACAAGTATGTATGGATATTAAATAATATCCATTTGCCATGGAGGAAGGCCTCAAAAATTGCAACATTACATCCATGAAGCCATGGAGGAAGGCCTCAAGAATCACAACATTACATCCATGAACCCATGGATGAAGGGCTCATTATCAACCAGGCCATTGAAACTTGTATGATAAACCAACAGCAGGAACAGTGATTGCTGTTACTATTATTATGCAGAGATTGATGTTACTGGTAGAAAAATGTGGAAAAATACGGAAAAATATGAGTTTGATTTGAAGTTAAGTGCCAATAGTTTGATGTGTTTGGATAGAAAAGTGAAGTTGAAGGAATTTAGCTGGTCGAAAATAGGTAAGCACAAACAACGCCGCTCATCATTTGGGAACGAAACCATATTTTCTGATTATTTTTCAGAAGAAAACTAGCTGAACAAGAGTCCAATCATAGCTCAACTGATAATTTTAGTTATACGAAGTAAGACCAAACATTGGATTTCCAACTATTGCTTCCGAGCCTACCAAGCTAGCGGAAGCTTTGTTTTCACTTTTCTAGGTTGAAGGTTCATTAACATTCGAAACTTTAAAAACCATAGAAAAAGATCTACTCATCCAAAAAGAGAACAGCGGGTGTCAAAATTCTCAGAATGAGGTCTACTTTCGATTAAAAATTGTTTAAAAAAATCAGGCGCACCCTCCATTGTCACTTGATTTTGATGAAATTTTCAGGGACTGTGTGGGTTCAAGTGTAGACGGTCCCCTATGAAAATCATTACCCCCGGACTGATAGAAGCCACTGCGCATGCGCAAACGAGTATTTCCTTGTTACTGTCGTAACTTCTCCATTTTCCAATAGAGAATTTGCGGGTTGAAATGTAGAGTCTACCTACCCTATGAGGGTAGTGCAAGGTACGAGATAGATGTTTTGAGATCAACTACTGTGCATCGGATTATCTATACAATCGGGTTATGGATACGAGGGAGCTATGTGCCACGCCCACTTGTTCTTAATTGAGCTTCAAAATGCAGGAAATTTGTGGGTATAATTTCGAAATATCGAATACTAAATTTTCCTTACATTGGCTCTCTTATAGAGAAGGAAACACCCAATCTATTTCACCTTCTGGGGGTTCGTCAGCAGGGTACGTCAACACCATGTTATTAAGTTTAGATATCTCGAAACAAGTAAAATACAAACAAACTACTCCAAAAGCAAATAATAATAATAATAATAATAATAATAATAATAATAAATAGGTGTAACAATAAAAAATTGTTCAGATTTTTCATAATGATACGATGCATATTCAGCGATTCGGCAAGTGATTGTAGAGTTGAAGTTATCTTATCAACAATTGTCAATCTGTTGTGTAGACTAAATGAGCAATAAGTATGAACCCTTCTCGTTCAGTCTCCTCTTACTGCGTAATCGTATAAGCGGATATCTTAGAGTTGATCTTAACACTAACACTAAGTATAAAATCGTTCAATGTAACTTATTATGGAAACATACCTGTTGGTTCTCTATAAAGAAGGGGTAAATAGGGTTGTGGAACAAGTGGGTGTAACATAAACAAACTCAACTAGGCAATGAATGCTACCGAGATAAGGGTCTCAGGGGCTTTCGCTTGTTACCCGGTAGAAAATGAGCCAAATAATGCGAGAGATCCGTCGGTTGAAACGTCGAAAAGAGCCTCGGGTCATAAAGCCTTGTTTGTAAGCACAAGCTCCTTTGGAACCCGCCAGTCTGCGCGCCCTCAAGTCCGCTTTAAGCGCGTTTTACTGCCTCACAACTGACATCAACCGCTCCTCACTCAAATGAGATTCAAAATACTCGAGGAACCCTCGACTAGGCGTTTTAAATGTCATACATACTACAACCTACATAAATATCTCGTATGAGATTTTACGGTCGATGTTTTTTAGAATGGAGGCTCTTGAATTCCTATTTTACTAGCTTGTCCGCTCTCTCACCCAAGTAAGTGTAAAAAGATCCCTGAAATTTCTGACGAAGTGGTTCAGGTCATTTTACTTGTAGTCTCACAACAAGCAAGATACACACAAATGCTCTGCATTACTTCTTACCTAAACCTTGGCTGTTTTTATCCAACACAGTCCCCCGCATGCTCTACGATACATCCTACTTTCTTGAGATTGTTTTGCCTAACTACATTCTCAATCCTTTGGTATTATTCATTGTTTGTACTATCGTACACGGTACTATGTACCGGCTTTATAATGCCCACCCTCTTGACAGTTTTCTATTCTTACTTGTAACCATTTTCAGCGTATTTGGTTCTTCTGCAGTTTCTTCCATTTATCACCTCCGGTGTTCATGCTGTCCTTGACTATCTTAGTAATACCTCCCTCGCCATTGCCAACCTTAATACTGCCCACCACCCTTGGCAGTCTTTATAAACGCAAGTGTGCAAATAGGTAACCCTCAGATTTTCAGCAAAAACCCAAGGGGAGCTCTGATATGGAGATTTTGTCGAAATCGTATTATGAGGGAGGTAGGCGATGGATGGACCCTAGTCATGATTGCAGCTCCCCAAAATTGGTAGTGCCAAGACTCAATTTATTATCAAAATCTAGAATCAAATAACTATCAAATTATTCCTTATATTCTTCAAAATATTTCAATGTTGATAGTTTTGTTAATATTTCTTAATTTTTCTCAACCACTATGATCAAGGGATCAAAATCAAAGCTGATTACATTTCCTTCAAATCCTCTCTATTTTCTTTTCCCTGAAATGAGTAGTGTTGGAAGAGAGAGGCACATAACACAGCCTTGACACGGAAATTTCACTTTTTGGGAAAAATTACTTACTTTTGAATTGCTGTATTTCTGTAACTATTCCACCTGCTGCACTTTATCAGCACTAACTAAGTCCAGTGGTTTTTTTCGCTTGAGTCGCCGAAGTTCATCTTCATTTCCCAAAACGTAGAGCATTTCCGGGATTTCATCATGATTGTGGAGGCTATCCTCAAGGGACAATCCTCAAGTCTCGATGAATACCATCGTTCCTCATGTACCTACCAAGGTGCACGCGCTATACTTCTCAGTATTTTATTTAGGGAAGTTTGGATTTTGATGATGTTTGTTTTTTTGGCACAGCCCCATAACTGAATTCCATAGGTCCATATAAAAAGCAGTTTATTGTGGAAAGAGAGACGAGAATTCCTTCTCATCAACCAATACATCTTTCTGAATTTGATTTTAATCTCTTCTTTTTTCTTTTCTATGGGCCGGTTTCACCAACAATCCATTAACTCCGTTCGACGAAAACTGCGTTTAAAGTAAACTGAGATTGATCTCCAGTCAAAATTTGTTTCGGTTTCACCAAGTTGAACGGGTTCTCAGGAACGGCGTTTTCGTTGATCTCTGGTAAACTTCTTCTTCACCATCGAAGCATCGAAAATCGTCGTACAACTCTGATCTGGAAGGTGATACGAGAGATAACGACATTGTTTTGTGACAGTTTTCCCGCAGAATCACTTTTTCGATAGTTATGACTTCATTCAATCCGCGATATTTCATCAATACGTCAACTATCCTCTTTCAGCGCTATAATTTGTGTTGTTCATGAGTTCATTATGATTGTTGGAGTTCAGATTTTCGATTGGACGTCTACCTACTTCATCAACGTGAGTACATTTACCTACTTTTATCCCTGGTGATTCCCTCTTCCAGGCTCTCTGGGTTTTTCTACAAATGTGCCTTACTGCATGACTCCTAAACCACATAGGTACCTACTCACCGTTACTTTCAACTACTCTGAGCTACCTAGTAGACATAGCTAACTGCTTAATAATGTGCGGATGCAAATTTTTGTTTCAGATTTCGGATAACAGGCTACGAACTGTGTGACGTATTTTCTGAACAAATAAGGTGAATTTCATTCTTCATGTCAAGAAAACCCATTATCACTTCAGCATTCATGAAATACTACTACGATCGGTACTTGTGTGAAATTCTATGTACGCATTTTATAAGAATGAATGAATTAAAATTATAATTATTGTATTCAATAAAACGTGATACGTATGAATTGATTTGTTCATCTGCCTACACATTTCTCCAAGTCAATCTTATGTTGCAACAAATCGGTTCTTTTTTCTCCTACCTACCTATGCTGATTATGGTGCAAACAAAAATAAATTCGTAGGTAAATAATAAGAAAAGAATTTTCGGCATAATTGTTTGAGATAGGTAATGCGTAATCAAATAATAAGAATAATCATTCAATCAAACAACTATACAAGAATATAAACGACGTAAGTAAGCAATCTTTAGTAAACACCTAACGAGAAAAAAGGAAATATGAAGAGGGGATCTTGCGAAAAAATATGTATTCACCAGATACCATATAGGTATGTAACAGTTTTATTTTCATAATGATTAACATCAGCAAAAGCAACTACTCACAATAGGTACGTAAAATGCACACAGCAACTGGGAAACGGAAATATCTGAGATGGTAACGAAACTTGTAGGCTGAAATAGCGACGTCCTGCGATGGATTTGTTAGGGACCACGATTAATGAAATGGTTCACAATTTCGTTGTCCTTTCTCACTCCCGTATGATACCTACGAGAAGGTGCGCACAAAAGCTCGTGACATGATAAAAACTCCAGCAAAACACAGACGAAAAACAGCTCGACGGAATAGGAAAAATAACAATGGCGTCCACGTCCGTCGCTTTAAACGAAGATCAAACCGATTAACCAGCCAAAATTGAGCGATCAGCGCCAAACGCCGGATGAACCGAGGAAGGCGTTGATCGCCTCTGGTGAAACCCATTTTCTCGGTTCAGTAGTTGAATCGGCCCTCGAACTCCGATCAAAATGTTGGTGAAACCGGCCCTATGTGTTTTTTCCAGTTTAATTTGGAGTCGAGGGTCATACCCAAGTATTTAACTGCACCGGTGTGGGGTATTTTATTTGAATTGATCTCAACATCGATGACTGGAATTTTTCGGTTAATAAAGTTGATGTGAAATGATTTTGATTCGTTCAACTTTATTCTCCACATCTTGGTCCGCTTAGAAACCTCATAATTGACGTCTGTAGATGACTAGTTGAAAAGGAGGCAACAGGCAATCTGCAAAGGAGGCAACAGTTGTATACCTTCTTGTTGGGGTAAGTCCCGTGTACTAGAGAACCAAAGACATAAAATGTCCCAATGTGTTGGGACTCGTCTTCAATTTTGTAAAAATCTGGCTATTATGGCATCTCGACAATAAATTATTAAGGTGTTGAACGTTCTGTGTATTAGGATGATTCTGCCACCCTCCGTTATCATGGGAGACCACACCACTCCGAGAGATAAAGAAGGATGTGACTTGGCAAAAAAAAGCGCCTTTCGGTCTTCCGTCAACAAAATGCCTCTCACCTTTCTCATCTCGGTGAGGCTGAAGATAACGCCTCCCCGTCGCCCGGGTGTTGAATGTTGAGTACTGGTTTCTCGTTCGTGAGACTCGTCAGCTACTTTGAGAATTTTATTAGAATATTCTACCTACAACGTGAACCGAATCCGAGAAATATGAGGACATGTGAGGCACACCTTAAAGTGAGTCGACTATACTGAGGCTTTCAGCGCACTCAGCAGCCACCTGCTCGAATATCAAACGATTCAGACCAAATACTTTCTATTTTTGTTAGTGTCGAAAACATTACAAGGAGTTATTACACCGTAGACATGTTGTAGATAAATACAGGAAAATAATTAGAATAATTTCATACAAATAGCAGGGCGCAAAATTACCTGCTTACTTCTTTACGGAGTTGTTAAGCCTGACTGTGAAACATGGGTTTCTTATACATTAAGGTGTATTAAGTACAATACTTATACTTTAGCATAAAGAAGTGTAGCAATGGCACAGTGAGGTAGAATACTATGCAAATGTCCGCAGTATGTGTTTGTGTAATGTTATTTTCACATGAATTCCACGTACATGAAGGTAATATACTACCCAGTAATATCGGAGCGAATAGGTGATATGAATTCTACAACCACGACCCCATCCGATCCAATGAACAGCATTATCAACTACTCACTAAGACAGCTGCAGGAACTACCACACCAACTTGTTGAGAAGCCATTCAGAAAGCTGAACGAGTACAGTAAGCGAAGGGGACGCTACGTGTTGAGCCTCGTCAAGAGATCCCGCCGACGACAATCAATCAATTGAATTGCAAACTCAGAACCGCTATTAAGAGTTCTCTTCAGCTCTCTTAATCTCCGTCTTTCATACTGTTCTTCTGACTAGTTAAACAAGAAAAAAAAACTTCCAATCAGAATGCGATTCGGAAAAAAGAATAACAAGAAAAAGCCGTATTGCAAGTGAGCAACTCGGAGAAGAAAGGAGATTTAAAAAAACTTGGTACATAATTCGAATAGGTTGTGAAAAGAAGATTGTCTTATTGAATAAACAACGAAAACGTGGTTCTCCAGCCAGGAGGTTTATAAACCAAGTACGTGGTTGAAATAAGTTGTACGGGGGCCTAGGAGGAACATCAACGTGAGGCACATCCTTGATATAACCTCTTCTTTTCCGAGGGGAGATTCTCGGGTTTCATATGAACGGGAAACACAATAAGGATCTTTCATCCGATCTTTCTCATATATCTCTTTACCCCTTTACCCATAAGATGGGCGTTCAACGTCGTGGGAGGTTTCGTAACAGAATCCAGCATATCAGGCTTTTGTTTTCCACGCTTTTGTTCCCTTGATTTGCATTCTATATTGCTCCCGAGGACATGAATATTTTCTCCCAATAAGCAAAAATGCGATTGCACCTTCAGTCCTTGTTTCGGAAGCAATATATTTTCAGATATGTCTCCCAACAAGGAAATTCAATAGACAAGTGAATACATCAATCAATACAGGGAAAGCACAGCCCTTAACATTCACAGACAAAAGTGAACTTGAAATCTATTGGTTATTGGAAGTGAAAGGGACATTGGTGAGAGAAGAATGAAAGGGAAATCAATTTCAATTTTTGGCAAACTTTTGGCATACCAATTTGAACTTTTGGCAACTCATTTTTAGCTTTCGGCAAATCCATTACGTTTCGACAACTACTGGAGTCCTTGTCCACTTTCATTCCTTCTACAATGTTCAATAAAGTGTTTTTTCTCTCTCTCTCTCTATCTCTCTCAAAAAAAAAGGAGTGGAGCTATTAATCAAACAAGTTGATGCAATACGTTAATTTTTTCAAGGTAACACGTCTTAGCTTTTTCAGAGTTGTAGATTTCAGGTTAGCACTAAAACGTTCCCCTTTCTAAAGAATCATTTTGGAGAACACAACTTTTGTTTAGGGGGTCTCAGTCGGTCGTCGTTCGTTTTTAGTATTTCGCCAAATCGAAGGGACAAAAAGTAAAAAAGTTGTACTTAAATTGGACATTTTAAAGGATTGTAGGAATTCATTAGTGCACGGCCCTAGGGAATTGAAAAAACTGAAATATTGCTGCTGGAATCATCAAAATCGAACAATAATTGCCAGAGAAAAATGGGAAAAACTACCGAATAAACGGTTATTCCCATGTGTTTCCCATATTTCTCTGGCAGTTATTGTTCAATTTTGATGATTCCAGCGGCAATATTCCAGTTTTTCAATTCCCTAGGGCCGCGCACAAATGAATTTCTAAAATCCTTTAAAATTTCCAATTTAAGTAAAACTGTTCAACTTTTTACCCCTTCGATTTGGCAAAATACTGACCCGGAACGAGGAACAAACTTCGACCGACTGAGACCCCCTTAACCTCAATCACGAACCCATACCTACCTACCTTTCCTGTCTTTGGTTATGACGAAGCAAAAACAAATTAATCAACATCATTCCTACTTATTATTATATTATCAATATATTATTGATTATTAATATCAGATGTGGCATTACGTCTAGTGAACCATACAAGTTGACCACTTCAGTCAAACGTATCGGAAAAATGTGAAACCCCGAACATTCTGGTATGCGACGAGGGTGAGAAATGGTCGGCGAAGCGATAATATTCAGTCAAACGTCATATGACCGGAAAATTGGAAATTTCATCGAATTTTCGACGAGCCGCGGGGGGTCACTTCAGCATCGGGATGAGGGTTGGGACGTCAATAAGGACCGCAAGGGTAAAATTGAGTTGTAGAGATGAGAGCTGTGGCAGAGAATCGAAAAAATGATTTCTCAGGAGGAATTTTTTGAAAATGCTAACCATCCAAGCGTTCTCTGGTTATAAGTACAAGTAGTTTCAAAAATGATACAAAACCATCAGCGACAAAGAATCAGAAAAATTGGAAAATTAGTAATATCTTTTACTATCTGCCAAAAAAGTATGTTCGCACAATTACAAGTGTGCGTAACGAAGAAAAACTATTTACTATCATCCTCTTCATTCATTATGAATCAATAACCAACGGATCAGAAAAGTTGAAATATTTTTTTTTTATTTCAACAACAAATTATGGAAGTTCACTTGATGTTTTGGGTTGAACTTCACAATCATGAAGAATAACTTGGAAAAAAAAATACAGCAATGGATACTTTCAGACTTCTCTGAAGTATTCGAAAAACGTTAGAGCTTTGATCAGGCGTAATCAGGATTGAGGCAGACCCCAAACCCGAACTCTTTGTAAGAACAGTTAGTACACTCGTATAGAGTATTTTTCATTTGATACCTTTCGATATTTGAAACTTACAGAAAACAAAAAATCGAGACTCCAAATGGTGTACAGCTCACAGGTGGAGGGAGAGCATTTGAAATGTGAGAGAAAACTGACAGAGGGAGATAACGAACATCATAGTAGGGCGGTGGAAGCCTAGGAAATACGAGAAAAACTTTAATCAAGCGCTTTGACAGATTTAATTTCAGCCTCGGGACCCCATGTTGGGTCTGAAAGCCTATACGAAACACTTCAACAAGTTCCAACTCGGCTCGCCAGGTGGTGAATGATAATGAGCAAAGGCATCGAGGAAGATTCTGGAAGGGAGCAGGCAAGATGGTGCCGTCCACCCAACTCAAAATGTGGTTTTGTGCTCGACAGTGATCTTCCTAGACCCCTTAGAGGCGTTCGAGACGTTCAACGATAAACCTACGGTTCACGTTGTTGACCAAGGTCCTTCCTCACAGTGAAGGTTTTGTGGAATGAGTTTTACCTCCTATGGCTTTTTCACGAGGCCTCCGGAGTTGTTCTTTTCTCCCGGGTTAGCCTCAATTTATGCGCCCATAGGACCACCGATGTTTTCTGGGGGAGGAACGCTATAAAGATCGGCAGGGGAGATACAGTTTTACATGGGACCTGGGTTTCGGAAATAAACTACCAAGGGAAAAGGAGACCTGACCTTTTCCAACTGCCACAACCGACCATACGTTACCATTATGTTGGACAGGAGGGGGTCCCGTGATGGGCCAATAAGTTTCGAATCTTTTGTCATGAAATGGCCCTCCACGAATAAAGATTCAATCACTAACCTATATCGGTCTTTATTTTCGGAAGAGTATGAGTCTGTACAGCTCACTGCCAGGAATGTACGACTCACATACGTCACGGAGGAACAATAGTTTCTATTTCTCTGTCTTTTCACCTCTATTTTTAGACAAGCCAAGAGAAAAACGTTCACAACGGGTAATTCTAGAAATAATATTTCAAATAACATGATATTATCATGTCTACCTAAAGTCCCACCCAAGTCATATTGTCTATTTACTCACGACAGTTTGTTTTTAGTTGAAAGAATCTGGAACATACCTGTGGAAAAAAAGAGAAAAAAACTGTTAGTGACGGAAACTAAGTAGCTCTTAAAATAATTATAACTTAGAAATACTATACATCTATACATTATTACAAGAAAAAAGTAACTGAATGGAAAAACTATATAGGTCCAATAGTGGTAAGTTGAAGTGAAACAAATTCTTTTAAAAGTCATTCCATGACGTGCGAGACCTTTTCCTTCTTGTTTTTGGGTGTTTTGAAGTCGATAAAAAAGTAGGCAACAATTCCATAATTATTTTCTATAAATTTATATTGAAACGTATCAAAATTAGAAAGTGAGAAAATGTCTCAAAAGAAATTATTTGAATAGCTCGAAACTTTGATTCAAAATGCTGCAAATTATTTCACAAAGGTTTATTGCTTCCGAGTCTACCAAGGTATTTTTTCTGTATAGATCACTCGCCTGCAAAGAACACATAACTAAGAAAAATGCCGTATAACGGCGTAAGGAAGGATTTTTTAAATTTCGATTTTCGGATTCTACATACTTTGAATTCTTGCTCGATTACAATGGTTCATTATTGAAAATAATAAACCAAAATTTATATATGTAGGTTTGGGAAGAAAATATACTACGCGACATACATGTTGGTTCATTATTTTCAATAATGAACCTTTGGAATCGACCAAGAGAAAATTCTAACCCCCCCCCCCTCAAAATTTGTTGGTTTACGTTTCAACGTAGGTAGAATCTAAAAATCGAATAAAAATGTTGCCGTATACGAGCTCTGTTTGGGGTCTATAAAGTTATAGTTGTGCCGCGAAGCTTTTGGTTGATGTCAGTCACTTCTGATGGATGAAAATTAAGGGTTGAAATTTTCAAAACTGCTCTAGCTCAAAAACTCTCGAAATAAACGTAACGGTTTTTCAGCAATTTAAAATAGTATAGAATTTTTTTAGATCACCCGGAGCTCTTTAGGACAAACCGTTCGCTCCCTACGAGAACTTATGGGTCGGACTAACGATAAATCAGAAACACGGATTTGAATCACAAGAGAGGCCTAATCTCCGTTCAAATTTTAGCTAACTAAAATGCGATTGTTGTTCGTTTCTTCGAGTTGTACTCAATTTTGCGTCCTTAGCAACCAATAATCAAATCTCAACTCCCTGATCTTCGAATTAAGTGTGAAGCGTTCATTTCTTCCAAATAAACTTGATTGTGAAGAAGGTATGTACTAGACAAGTGATCTGTACAGAAAAATAATAAACCTTTGTGTAATCATTTGCAGCGTTATTAACATTCTAGACAAATGAATTAAACATCTAGTAAAGGTAGTAAAGCAGTTGTGTAATAAAATTGTAATTTAAATAAATCACTTATCAATGTACCAATAAAATGTAGTTGTACGGCTTTTTTGAACGATCGTTTGTTTATGATTCAATTTGTATAGGGAGGAAAAAGCAAATCACAATGTATTGTACAAGTAACCTTTGGAAAGTTTTTTCAACGTTATAAAGAGATACGCAGCAAATCGAGCCATTGGAAAGGGAAGAAGACAGTTACGCACGACTACTGATTGAACGAAGGGGTCAATTGGGATCCAAGACCTACTGCCGGAGAGACAGGACCTCGGAGTACCGGAGGATGGCAGATAAATTGACATTCACGGCCTCTGCTGGAATGTTAACTGTGTATTTGGACGATGAAAGGGGAAAGGAAGAAACACGGAATCACTAATAAATGTCGAATGAATAACAAGCGGATTCAAAATTGTTGAAGGATAACAAACCTACGTTACTATTTTGTATTTATCTATGTGAGTGTATCTACATGCTTACTAACAGTTTATAAATTGTTGTGTCCCGTAACAAAATATGTTACCCCGGTCTGTATCATGGAGATAAAGAAGAATGGACAATAATTTGAACTAATTTTTCGTTTTCGAGGGAGAACCAAGAATCTTCATCTCGATGCTGAAAATTCTTACTTCTATGACTGGCAGTTCTACATGATCCATGCATCAGTCCCATGGAAGTGTCCGTGTTCATCTTATATCTATGCATGAACATGGATCTAGGGATACTGGGTCCGCGTTTGGATGAATATGAGAGACATGATGTTACAATATTTTAGGGAAATTTTCCTGGTTTATGGCCTGCTCCGGGCCAGTTCAGGGTGTTTCACTAGCCAGAGACAGTGGAGTGAGGGAGGCCTTGTGGGGCCAGAACCCCTCCAGAACTTACAAGTTCTAGTTGTTGCAATATTCTATAAAACTGTTTCAACAGTTGGCAGAAATAATGGTTTCTTCGTATTTTTTTGGTTCCATATCGTCTCGATTTCTACTGAAACCTATCTCAAGTAGTAAGTATGTTGTCATTTTATGTGTGGCTATGTTTAATGTACATATTGGGTGAAGACAGTGTGGGTCTTTCTTAACTAGCAAGAGTTTGACCAAAACCCGAAAGTGCCAAACGTTTGTGGCAGACACAGGAGGACTTGGCTCTGTAGCCCTTTCTGTGACTTGCAAATCCTTCTGTTGGACTCCCCTCTGCACACCCGGTGCAGTTGTAGGATCTGCAGAAAACACTACTCTTGAAAAATAGAAAAGACTGTCGAGTTTTGTCCTTTTTTGTTGTTATTTTAATCCAATACTTTTAATAAATTTAATAATTTTAATGAAATAAATTATAATTTATAATATATAATAATAATAATAATACATATATTGTAGAGTCCTGTAATCATAAGGACTACATCAACAATGGAGAGGGGGGGCATGAAGACGCTCCTCGCTTCTTCCCTACGCATCAGTTAGTAGAGGGCTAGATGCGAACGACCACGCACACCTCGAGTAATCAAGTCACGCTGATCAAAGTTGATTGTCAAAGTTGTACTGATTCAAAGTTATACTTGTCAATTGTGAATTATTTGAAGTCGTCAAATCTGCTGGCCAGTCTATCAGTTCTTGGAGGAGGGATACCACTGTTCTACTTCTACTTGTACACGCATTTCAACATTTCGGAGTTCACGACCTGTGTGAACTCCAAAAACGTAAGTGGGCCACCTATATTCCATTTTGATTGCTTGAAGGACGAAATTCAAATCCAGTCTGTCTGTTCTGGGAGGAGGGATACCACTGTTCTACTTCTACTTGTACACGCATTTCAACATTTCGGAGTTCACGACCTGTGTGAACTCCAAAAACGTAAGTGGGCCACCCATATTCAATTTTCATTACTTGAAGGACGAAATTCCAGTTCAGTTTATTTGTAAAAGGCATTTTTAGAAATAAATGTGCAGAAAAAACAGCCAGCGAAAGTTATTCAGGTGTTTCATTGCTTCTTAAAGCCTAATTTTCATCTAATTAATCTCTTAATCTGATTAATTTTTTTTAATTGAAATGAGTTAGAATTGCACGAAGGCTGATTGCCCCCACCCCCGAGAAAAGGACATTACATTTATTGGCGCTGCAACGTGGGGCTCGAAATGTGCTAGTAGATTAATGTAACATTAATCTTTTGAACTTTGTATAATTCTTGAATCTTGATACAGAGAAACTGCTCTTGTTCTATCTTGTCTTCGTATTGCAATCTTGAGTAGATGATTACTCACATTATTTGTACCTTTGCCTCCTAATTCTCAGCTAGGTCTGAGTCAGTTATCTTTTCAATTCACATCTCACTTTGAGTTGAGCATTATTGTTATTATTATCGATCCATACTTCGAAGCGATCGTAGCCTCGTTCGATATTACTTTTGTTACGTACCTTTGTACCACTATTTGATAGTCTTTCATTATTAATTTGTAAGTATTTATGTTCTACGTACTTTGGCTGTTTTCTGGCGCTCTGATTGTGATTTTGTAGGTACTTCTATCAGATTCTGTCAAAGAAAATGAGTGCAAATCAGGAAGAAAAGGACCGAGAGCGGATCGATGATGACAAGAGAATTGGCATTACTCTACCAACATCCCCCTTGGCCGTCGAAGATAAGCAATCCCGGCGGGACAGTGGAGTTGACGGGGTGAGTGCGAAACAAAACGAGTCCTTGGTACTTAATAGTCCTAATAAACTTGTTGAGGTCAATGCTTTGTTTTCTCAGCAGTTGCAATTAATTCTTGAACGACTCGATGGTATAGAGCGTAAATTCGAAAGTAAAAATCATGAATATGCTGAAAATAAAAATCTCCTCAGTAATCATGTTACAAATACTGAAGAAAAACTTGAATTAAATCATCAAAAAGTTGTGACGTTGGTAGATCAAAACAAAACTGAACTAGAATCGTTATTACATTCATCCCTTTGCACCTTGTCTGATGAATTTGATCAAAAATTAAAGAAAAGTGAACAATCCTGTAAAAAAACCACTAGTGATGAACTTAGGAGATGGGGTAATACGACTCTTAATGAATGTGAGAGTACTGTTAATGAAAAGTTAACCTTTGTTAATAATCAACAGAATTCCAATCTAGAGTCATTCAAGGCTCATATTACGGCAATGAATAGTCGCTTTCAGGAACAGCTTGAAACTGAGAATAAGCAGTTTCAATCCACTATTGATTCCAAGTTGAATGATTTTGATAAAAAACTTCGTGAGATGAGTTGTCGGAATGTGTCGACTAGCGGTTGCTTGAAGTCCTCTAGTAACGACACTCAACTCATGGTTCAGACTCTCACTAGTCAGAACATTCATAGTAAAATACCACTCCCTTCATTTGCAAATTCTGGTGAAGAACACCCGATGATATTTTTGTCAAGGTTAGATGATTATTTCCTGTCATTTCCACTGATGGTCCCAAGAGATAAACTCAGATTGATTGATCAGACCCTCAAAGGTACAGCTGGTCGATGGTATCGTTCCAGAAGGCAGGATTTCGAATCATTCGATGAATTTAGAGCAGCTTTTCGGGAGGAATTTTGGAGTCAGAGAGAACAATCTGACCTAGTTGGTGATCTTTACAATGGTCACTATAGAAATGGATCGATGGAACAGTACGCTAGGGATTGGGTGTATTCTCTCCAATTTTTGGATCATCCAATTCATGAACCTGTTCTGGTTGACATACTGATCCGTCATTTTGACTCCAGCGTACAGCACGATCTATTTCTATCTGAAATTAAAACTCATGAAACTTTATTTAAAAAACTGCGTACAATTGAAAGGTTATCGAGGGATCGGAGACCTCATTATAGTCCAGGTGGTGGTATCGCGGATCAGCCAAAACAAACAAGAGACGGGCGTCACAACAATGACTCTTATCGTTTCTTTTCAAAAAACTCTGGGGACAACTTCCAATATACTAGATACAATCAAAAGGGAAACTCTTCAGGTCAAAATAATCAGCAGCGCTGGCAGTCGAAACCAAACTCGGCGAATATAGGAAATGATCATGAGAATTTTAATTGGAGGGATAGGAACAATGATCAGAATAATTATAGAAATAATCATGACAGGAATAATACACCTCGTCAGCATCAGCTAGGTGATAGATTTACTGGGCGTGATCAGACTAATAGAGGTAATCAGGTACCTGTTAATGCGATTGATACACAGGAAGTTGAACCCAACAATAATTCTGATGATCAGTCGTTCATTAACCATCTGATCAACCACATTGATCAACGTTCTGCTCCTCCCTCACAGCTGATCGAGGATTTAAACTTAGAAGAGCCCTGATTCCTCAACAACCACCTACTCATGGAACCAGGGCTAATAGAGTAGATATCGATCAGTTAATTCCTGTCAGCACTCTATACTCCAGTCAAGATCAACGTTTCTTTGAGGATCCTCATGAATGGCTCATGGACAATAATTCTCATCAACCTCTTCATTTAGGATTTCGATCGCCGGAATTTAGAGTCAATTTAGGTGGTATTAGTGAAATTGCTCTGTTTGATACGGGCGCGCTACATACCTGTATTAGCCATGAATGGTTTGAAAATAACATCAAAAGCTTGGAGTTTCATAGTATACTGCCGGTTTCGAAGACACAAGTTGTTAGTGCAATAGGGAGCAAATCCCCTGTCATAAAACAACAAGTACTATTAACCCTCAAGTTACCACAATCTGAATTTCTAGTTAACTGTTTGATAGTAAAGAATTTGATCAAACCGATCATTATTGGCATGGAAACTCTAACCAAGATGAATGCCATAATTGATACGAATTTAGGAACCCTAACGTTCTCCCTAGACAAAAAGAAACAACCAATAACCATTTCGTACATTAATCCCGATTCGAACATATTAACAGCTGATATAACAACTGATCATATTAATTTGGCATTTGTTGATGTTGAACATGACCTCAACCTTGATGGTTCGGTCATGAATCGACTCTCTCATGATGATATTTCAGAGTTTCAGAGGATCATGAATTCATACGAACATGTATTTTCTGACATTCCTGGGAAAATTCGAAATTTTGAGTATCGTTTAAGAGTATCACCTAGCATTAGTAATTATAAGGCAAAATACTATCCCGTGCCTTTGCATCTTAGAGATCAGGTTCGACTGGAAATTGATAGAATGATAAGCATTGGGATACTCGAGAAGAGTGACAGCCCTTACATCAGCCCATTACGCATAGTCATGAAGTCTGATAGTAGTCTAAGACTTTGCTTGGATGCTAGGAACCTTAATAGTCATTTGTTGAATGAACCTGAGATCCCGCCAAGTCTGGACTCAGTTTTCTCTTTATTGAATGGGGCCAGAATTTTTACTAGTTTCGATTTAACTAATTCATTTTGGCAGGTGCCACTCGAGAAATCGTCCAGACAATTCACTTCGTTCTTATATGAAAACAATGTATTCTCATTCACAGTAGTGCCGTTTGGGCTAAAATCGTCAACCAGTGCATTATTACGTGCTTTGAGTGTGATATTCCCACTTGAGTCATCTGCTTTCTGCATCCGTTTTGTGGATGAATTTTTAATATTTTCAAAGAATGCAAGTGACCATTTGAGGCACATAGAGTATGTTCTAAGTATCTTTGCTGAGAATGGATTGACTGTGAAGTTGAGTAAAACCCAATGGTTTGCCAATCAAGTAAAGTTTTTGGGAGTAATTATAAGTGAGAATGGTATTTTAGCGGACCCAGAGCGGGTCCAAGCAATCCAGGAGTATCAGCGACCCAAAAATTTGAAGCAACTAAGGGCTTTTATAGGTTTCATTAATTTTTATAGGAGATTTCAACCCAATTTATCGAAGTTACTCCACCCTCTGACTCAGTTATTAAAAAAGGAACAAAAATGGTTTTGGTCGGAGGAATTAGAAAAGAGTTTCCAGAAATTGAAATTAGCTTTTATGGAAAATGTAAAATTATGCTTTCCAGTGGTCAATAGGACATTCTACCTATCTACTGATGCCAGTGGTACCTCTGTAGCAGCACACCTCTATCAGTTAGATGATCTTGGGAATCCGTACCCTATTGCATTTGTGAGTCGCCTGCTTATTGAGCAAGAAAAAAGGTACAGCATCAGTGAACTGGAACTGCTAGCTATCTATTTTGGAATCACTAAATTGAGAATGTATCTCTATGGAAAAAAATTTATTGTGCGTACAGATCACAAGGCTTTGGTTCATTTGCAAACATCTGCTTTTAACTCCCCTCGTTTATCACGCATGATCTTGAATCTCCAGGAATATGATTATGATATTCAGTACATCGAAGGCAAGTACAATCTTTTAGCTGATTGTTTGAGCCGGTATACCGCCCAAGCTAATGAACCTCAGTCTAATGATACACTCATTGCTGCTATTGTGCTCACACCGACTTTAAAATCCCAATTTGAAAATTTGAGTCAGCTTCAACGTTCTGATCCCCGATTGGGACATATCATCCTTAAACTAGAGAGTGGTCAACTCACTTCATCGACATATCGTATAGAAAATGGATTCCTATACCATCTAGTTAGAGAGAAATGGAAGTTGGAGTTGCCATCCTCTATGGTCGACCCATTAATTCTTTTCATTCACGAAAAATATCTCCATAACGGCGTCAGGAAAACTCTGCTCATAATAAAGGAAAAATTTACATACAAGTCGTTAAGGAAACGAACTCGTAATCTAGTTAGATCGTGTAATGTGTGCCAGAGAACGAAAATCGTTCCTTACATGAGATCTCCATTATTGTCTATACCAGCCCAACTACCTCGAGATGTCATTGCGATCGATTTTTTTGGGCCTTTACCTGCAACACCCCAGAAGTATAAATTTATTCTCGTTGTTGTAGACATTGCTACCAAATTTGTTAGGTTGTACCCCATTATCAAGGCATCAGGTGCTGCAGTGGTTGACTGTCTCCTGATAAATTACATACCCCTCTATGGGCACGTAAAGGCCATATTAACAGATAATGGGAGTCAATTTAGGAGTGAATTCTGGAACTCGAAATTACGTAGTGCTGATATTAAATGTATTCGTACGGCAATTAGGCACCCATCTGCCAATCCCGCTGAGAGGTACATGAAAAGTTTGGGGCAGTATATGAGAGTAGCGCTGTTTCATGAACCTCATGACACGTGGTATACCAAATTGGCGGACATAGAGATGTGTTTCAATGAATGTCCTCATGCATCGACTTCAGCGGTTCCCGCCAGATTATTTCTGGGCCAAAATATTGTAAGAGATTGGGATAGATGTTTGCCCACCCATGATGACCCTCCACTGAATCTAGATGATGAAATTAAAAATGCCATCACTAATTCAAATCGCATATCAAATACGAGAGCGATTCAATTCAATAGTAAAAATCAAAGTGCATTTCATGCGTTTAATGAGGGTGATATGGTGTTGGTGCGTAACTTAACCGTCTCATCACTACCAAATAGAATTTTCCATAAATTCCTACCAAAATATATCGGACCTTACCGAGTTATGAAATCTTATGGGAATGGCTCATACTTACTGGGAAACACAGCAAATGTGGCCAGAGGTGTGTTCAATGTCACACTTCTAAAAAAGTACTACCCACCGTAAAATTGTCTGTCTGTTGTCTGGTATTTATTTATCATTACACTTATATAATATTCTGCATGATTGAATGGTCTACTATTGAATTTTTTTTTTATTAGCTTTCTACTATTTTTTTCATCTCTCTAGGCATGTTCCCTGGCACTCTAACTATCGCACTCCCCTTGAAAATTCCATGGCTCCTGGTCGGAATGCATCTTGATCTGGCATTTGAAACCTAAAATTAGGCAGAAATTCCTCTGAATATTCGATCCGTTCCACGTCCATTCATCGATCAGTTTCTATCATATAGCTATCAATTTTGCAAGATGCCTTAATGAAATACTGGATAGTCGTTTTTCAAGTGTCAAAAGACTACATGTGGCTAAGAACACTTACCTACGACCAAAGGTGACCAGATCAAGAAGCAGAGCCGAAATTGGCCTACAGTTCCCTACTGCGTAATTTTCCTCGTGAAAAGAATGGATACTGCTCTCTTTTGGGTTGTTTCAGTGGCTGCGAACGTGACCATGCAAACCGACACCCTCAGAGAAACGTCAAGAGACATAGACATCATCGCTTCTCGTCGTCCACCACGCAGTCAGTCATGGGCCTGCTGAGATCTGAGTTGCACCAGTCACACCATGAGGGAATAACCGACGTCTCACCGCCGAATGAAGAGAAGACATCATATGACGCCTCAATAAGTTTCCTAATATTAAGATAGTTTAACTGGTGGCCCATTCTGATTAGATTATTTCTACAATTTAGGTTTATTGGGTAATCTTATATATTTTTTTTCGAGTCAGCTTGTAAAAATTTATTGCTCTTTTTCCAAGCTTCCTTTTGAAGAGGGGGGGATTATGTAGAGTCCTGTAATCATAAGGACTACATCAACAATGGAGAGGGGGGGCATGAAGACGCTCCTCGCTTCTTCCCTACGCATCAGTTAGTAGAGGGCTAAATGCGAACGACCACGCACACCTCGAGTAATCAAGTCACGCTGAACAAAGTTGATTGTCAAAGTTGTACTGATTCAAAGTTATACTTGTCAATTGTGAATTATTTGAAGTCGTCAAATCTGCTGGCCAGTCTATCTGTTCTTGGAGGAGGGATACCACTGTTCAACTTCTACTTGTACAAGCATTTCAACATTTCGGAGTTCACGACCTGTGTGAACTCCAAAAACGTAAGTGGGCCACCTATATTCCATTTTGATTGCTTGAAGGACGAAATTCAAATCCAGTCTGTCTGTTCTGGGAGGAGGGATACCACTGTTCTACTTCTACTTGTACACGCATTTCAACATTTCGGAGTTCACGACCTGTGTGAACTCCAAAAACGTAAGTGGGCCACCCATATTCAATTTTGATTACTTGAAGGACGAAATTCCAGTTCAGTTTATTTGTAAAAGGCATTTTTAGAAATAAATGTGCAGAAAAAACAGCCAGCGAAAGTTATTCAGGTGTTTCATTGCTTCTTAAAGCCTAATTTTCATCTAATTAATCTCTTAATCTGATTAATTTTTTTAATTGAAATGAGTTAGAATTGCACGAAGGCTGATTGCCCCCACCCCCGAGAAAAGGACATTACAATATATAATTATATCCAATAAATTTAATAAATATTAATAGATTAGGAACCTAATCGTGCCTCCCCCCAACCCTAATTCCGCCACTGCGTACTTCCATCGTCCCTGCATCGTGAGGTAGTAAAAAGACAGTCATAATGTAGAGGATCGAAATTGGTTACAACACAGGTTGAAGTTGCAGTGAACAGATGAATCCTTGTCGCTGCGGCACAAAACATCTTCTAAAAACAATAATCGATGATTTATAACCAGCGATTGGATCGGCCTGTTCCAAGCACACCATTCGTCAAGACCAAATGTCACCCCATCTTCTGAGGGGAGCCAAGTAGAGCTGAAGTGTGATAAACCATGTCGCTTTTCCACAGGGTTTCTCTCTGGGATGAAAATCCTTATCTGATCGAGACGCTCTTCGGGAAGATTTCAGAGACTAGGGGAAGGGCTGCCTTATCTCGAGATCTAGGGTGTGTTAGTAAGTTCTAAAAGCCGGTTCGGTGGATTTAACATTAATGATTTGCCAGGATAGTTTATTAGATTCGATTTGTGAACATGACGACAGAAAATCCCATATTGCTCTTTCCCATTAAATTGTTTCTTTTAATTTCCGTTATTCGAAATTTGAAAATAACAAGGCCCTAAATTCATTTAATATAAATTTACTTGGATTACTAATGAACATTTCGAGGGTTTCAAAACCGTATTGCGTATCACCGAAAATCCGAAGAAAAAAACTTTTGTAATCGATAAACTTTTTGATTTTGCTATACTTTTTGAAACCAGTATTTTTTCGATACATCGACTCGATGTTATCGATATCGACGTTGCAGTGATAAGGTCGCATAACAACTTCTTCACTTCAAGGAGTAGGCTTGCAGCCTGTTCCGTCTTCACAATAAATAACAAACAATAACAAACCAAACCTATACCCATCTTTGTCTTGGTCGGCCTCTATCCGGTACCCTCGTGGTCTATACTGGAGCACCTGTTTTACCAACCGGGAGTCATCCATCCGGTCGATGTGTTGTAACCACTTTTCCCCGCCTTCCGCAATCTTTTCATTCAACGAATAGACTCCCAGCTCCTCCCTAATAATATTAGGGACATTATTATGTTCATTGCGTATTTGGTCTCGCAGAGTGCAACCCTTCACTCGCCGGAGAAACTTCATCTCTGCAGTCTGAATTTTCTGCTTGTCTCGCTGCGTAATCGTCCAGGATTCACTCCCATAGGACAAAACCGGGGTTGCCATCACTTTGTAAAATTTGAGTTCGGTTTCTTTCCTTACTTTTTTACCGAGAGTACTGTGAATGGTGCCGCACATACGCTGGTATCTGCTTCTCGCGTTCAAAGCTCAGGTCACATCCCAAAAATGTAAAATGATTTTCATTTTCCACTGCTATTTCAGATTGTACTGGGTATTTTCCGTGAAAGGTCATTATTTTAGTTTTGCTGGGCGATATCTTCAGGTCATATTGCCTACAAACTTGGGACAACAGAAACACGGACCGCTGCAGTTTGTCCTCAGTACCCCCAATTACTAGCTGATCATCTGCAAACAACAACGTACTGAGAGCTGAGCCTATTGGTTGCAAGATAATGCCTGGAGTCGTAAGCTGGTGTTTCCACTGCCGGACCACGTCATCGATATAAATATTAAAAAGAGCAGGTGCTAAACAGTACCCTTGTCGAACTCCCTTATTGATCTCTATTGGTCCGACTAGTTTCCGCCAGTGTTAATAAGGATCTCCGTTTTATCATAGAGGCTCTTGATCACTCTAATGAGCTGCCTAGGATATCCTCTTCGCTCAAGTATCATTCATAACAACTATGGTCTTGAATCAGTTTTTTAGCTCTCATGAAAAGTTGGTTAAAATGAGATACGACACGTGGCTTTGACACCCTCGATTTGTGAAAAGAGACCAAACAATCAGATATCAAGAAAACAAAGATGGGAGGGTTCGGTACCTAGCTAATTTCCGCAGATTCAAATAGGTTTCTTGTTATACTTCTTCTGACAGAATATTCGTTTATTGACAAAACATGAGTGACTACGAACTTTTCGGACAAACAAAAACCTTCATGTGGCATCCAGGGATTCCATATGACTAACAGATTCGTTCTTCTTCTTTCCTCTCTCCTGCAACCCTAACGCCTACTTAATCTCTTCATTCTTGAATTTCGACAATGATTTTGTAAGTATGTCTGCCGGATTTTCCTTCGTCGTTATGTACACTAGTTCATATTCTTTGGTCCTCCTCATTTCTCTTACGAAGTGGTATCTGATGTCAATATGCCGGGAGTGGGAGCTGACGTTGTTTCCTTCAGCAAACCTCAACGTTGCCTGATTGTCGCACAGAACATTGTTCCTTTTTCTTCATCTACATTGACTGGGTAAATTAATAAATCTTCTGCACTTCCAGAACCAGTACTATTGAAAAAAATTCTGTTTCTTCAAGTTGCATTACCTACTATCCAATAACATAATTTTTTTATTACATTAATGGAATTGATATACACGTGCAAGGATGGTCGTAGGCGAATACGACGGCGAATTTAGTCCAATAAAGGGTTACTTCAGCTTTACATTTGAAATACAGTTGGAAATATTCTGATGGAATAATCTACTCGTATTTCTATCAAATGATTTAAATATAATTCAAAGTAATTAATTAAATAAAATATATAGATATGAATTGGGTATGGTTCAATAAAAAAACGGAGTGTGGTTTATATATATATATATATTGATTCTTTAATTTTATATAGGTCCGAAAAGAAATATATATGGATTTTGGGTACCAAAGGAAACCGAAAAATATTTAATATAGTGGAGAAAGGCAGGAAAGTGACTGAAGGAAGCTACCTCACAGAGGGTAGCAAGGAAACTGTTACGTCTCCATGTTCGGAGCAGCTCGCGGAACTGCTACACATTGTAATAATAAGTACTTCCGAAGCCAAAAGATCTCTCCCACTGCACGGAGTTTCACAGCCGACCTGCTAAATTATTTCAGAACGAGCGGTTGTGGTTTCCCTGATGATATCCCCACTTTATCCATCTGCCAGCGACACACCTGTTATCACATCCATGTTTTATGAGCTCCATTCCTATCTGGCAGTTCTGGATTGACTGTCTTGCTTTTGTACAATATTCGGAGAGGGGAATAAAACAGCGACGTTTTCTCCAAATACCACGTACTTTTCCAAAACCAATATTTGCATGTGACTTTCTCTATGTTTATAAAGTATAGAATCTGAATGAATGTTCAAAGGAGGTACAAAAGAAGAGCGGAGAGTTCAGAAACCTTCTCGGTGTTGAGGCAGTAAATCTATTATAGTTATTATCCGCAACCACTTGATTGCCATTATAAGCATCCGAAGGGATACTCAATCTTGCCAGATAGATGAATCAATACAACTGTGAGAACCAATTAGTGGCTCAATCTTCAGTATCTAACTAACATCACTCTAACAACCTGAGGTGAACCAAGTTTTTTTTGGGGGGGGCACAGATATGTCTTTTGGCTGGGAGTCGAGGAATTTTTTCGACACTTTTTTTGCCATAAAAAATGCAAGGCGATACCAGTAAACAAAATCATAGCTACATATTGGTAGCTATAAAGCAAGCGGTACTGCGATATATTACGTGCGATCGTAGATTGTTTATTTACAGAAGCAATGGACACATCCATGATCTATTGTTTTTCCCTCTAAGAAAGAAATTTCACAATAAACTTGTTTCAACGGAGATTAGACCTCTTTGGTGATTCACACTCGCTATTCGGATTTCATAAGTCCGATCATAAGTCCGGCCCTTAAATACTCGTAGGGAGCGAACGGTTTGCCCTAAAGAGCTCCGGTTATTACAAAAAGGACCTAAAAACCCAGAGTCGTTTCGACCACCAACAGAAGAAAATTTAAATTTAATCTTGAATAGTAGAAATATTGTTTTACAGACTTGGAAGCAAAACAATCCTTTAATTTCGTCTCGCCTATGATAGAGAACACTCGGTTAAAAATGCATCTCACGACGTAAGTTTAATAACCCGGAACCGTTTCGAAAAAATATAATGCTGCAATTTATTACTGAAAGATCTCAATTCTTCTCACATTCCACATTGAGGTTCAAATCTCATCCCGTATTCTGTGGCCCATTTCGAGGTAATTACGATCGGACGACCTCGTAAATTTCGCAATTTTCACTTCATCTTTAATGGGCTCGGAGAGTAAACTGGTGGCCTCTTGGGTAGAAATTGAATTGAATGCCTTCCGGCAGGGTCCGCACTCTGGAGGTTTGGTGAAAGTTTTTTTTTTTTTTTTTTTTGACATATGATAATTGGTGGACACAACAACCGCAGAAGAAGTAAAAGCCCCTCTCGAGCTACCAAACAAAAATGAACATTTGAGAATCCAAGAGGGGCGACAGAGATCGGCAGGAATTAGGACAAGGTGCAAACTAGACAATCTTGGCCACAATAAATGGTGAAATTCCTAAAAATAATACATATACATATCAATCCGGGTCTATCAATAAATCGATCTGATGTTGTAGGACTGGTTTTCTTGAAAAGTGAAAACATAGCTAACGATACCTTGGTAAACTCGGATGCTAAAGTATCACTTGGGGAATGTGAAGATTTTCGATTCGATTCGACACCAAATAATATGAACATTCAATGAATTAATTAATTAACTGAGCTTATTTCTTCTATCATATTTAGGTCATATAAATAAGGTGCTACATGGCAAATCTGGGTGCACTATAAGAATGAATTCATACACAGTCATATTCTAAATATTGTGTTGAACCAGCTCATAATTTTCAGCCATTCATGTACGTCTTGAGGATATAATAAAGGTTATATAGATAATATCATATATCAGGTACAATAAAATGAGAATCACTCATCCATTGTTAAAGTAACTACTCAGTTTTGCAGGAACTGGGATAAAACAGGGATATTTCTGCTCTCTAAGCTCCACGCAGCGTGAATGTGGATTACAGTTGGGCTAGAACGAGGGTAACCAAGCATTATGACTGTGTCAGAGGGATTTCCCTTACGCGAGGCCCACTCTAATGAGTCCCACGAGGATATTTCACCTGAGATTTACGTTTCTGTGACCCTCGCCACGGTATCTCTTTACTCGACATGAGCTCCGGAGTCGGATTTTAATTGGACGACGGGGACACGGAAAACCGCGCCCAGGACAGTCGCAGAGATCGCTATCTCCGTCACGTCCCTTTCCAGTTTATCTTGTTAATCCCTTATTCTTTTGGGACCACAACATCCCGTGATTTATTGAAGAGATAATTGTGAATCATTAAGATCGGGAGGTCTCTGGTTAAGTAAAAAAAAACACATTAAAACTGTCGCCAACGATTAATAATATTTCACATACGCACTTAGCAAGAAACACTGCAAAGAGAACCTACTTATTTGAAGAGAAAAACGTCTTTCAAACGGGTCGACAGAAGTTGCCCACAGGGCTTGTTAATAACTTACTCGTAAAAAACGCTGCAAATCATTACACAATGGTTAACTATTTTGCTGTAAAGATCACCCATCTGCATAAAACGCGGCTTTTACCTACCAGAATTAACATCGCTATCTGAGAGCTGTCTTCTGAGGTGACTCTATCGTTGGGATTTGATTTGATTCTTGGCTCCCAAGGACGTACAACTACTGAGTACAACACGAAAGCCTATTCAAAGAAACTTTACAACGATCGCATTTGGTCAATTGAAATTTTAACGAATATTAGATTTTAAATGTTTCATCATTTAGCGGTTGATATTGATGACAAAACAATATTTATTTTTCTTTATTTAATTGGATTTTCAGATTTTAAGTACCTCGAAACGAAAACAATCAAATTTTGATTGTCAAATTTAGGGATCATTTTTTTTTTTTTTTTTTTGCACGATTCCCAAGGTTTATTATTGCAAATAGTCAACCAAAGGGTGAGCCCAGTTGTTTGGGAAGCAGGCATAGGTTCCTCACAAAGATTATCAGGAACATACATTTTTTAGAGCGAACATGTTTAAATGTATCAGAGCACTGATAAGAAACATGAACCTCACGATCTAGTTGATGGTTCCCTAAATTTTGAAACATTAACACGATCGATAATTTTCGCACATTAATACTTGAGTTGTATTAATCTACAAACAATACCTACGTTGTAATACTTACTTCTCTTAATAAGCCATCACACTGGTCCAGTTTTCCAACTACCCTACGAATTTTAACCCTAATTGGACCATGGTGTCACTAGTGTCACCTAAAAACATCTTAGGGATTCCACAGCTGTCCCAACGTGTCACCACATTAACTAGATTTATATTGCAATTTAAAAATTAATGGCCAACTATTTTTTATAAGTAAAATAATTATAATAACGATTTTTTCATCGATTTCATTGAAAATTAATGTCATAATTTGTCATAATTAATCATTTATTTTGATACTTTCAATAGCCCACAACTGTCCATTACATTTAAAATTGCAATTCATTTTTTTTTACTTCGGTGACACTAGTGACACCATGGTCTAATTAGGGTTATACTAACATCTAATACAAGTAACACCTAGAAATTTGATAAAAATTGGACGGTCAAGAAATAATGCATTTTTCAGATGCTTCCCGAGTACCAAGGCACCTACTGATTCGAAAGAAATAAAATTCGTAGGCAATCGTTATGGAGAGTACACCCAAATAATCTTCGAAATTGAAAAATTTTGGGCTATTATTATTCAAGGATTTTCTGTTTACGCACGAAACCACAAAACCTGCACATTTCGGAATTTCCATCAAAATCCTACCAAATTTCCTATTATTTGGGCAAGAAAGAGTGTTGCTTTGGAATCAACATTGTTCAGAAAACTCTGAAACACAAAATGCGCCACTAAAATTTGACTTTGGACGATTATTTTGACTTGCTGTACGAACACAAAGCAACCCAACCTTCGATATAGAGGAAAATATAAGGACAAAAAACCTTAAAATTGCTCATTGTAAATATAGAACAAGACGACTAAAGCGCAGTACTTTGCAGCAAGGGAAGACAGTAGATACCTACTATAAATATTCACCATCTGGTTTTTTCCACCGCAACAACTTTTTATCTGTCCATCTGAGCCTGGACGCTGGAGTTTTCATGTCTCCGAACAAGTAAGCTTTTTTCCAGTCTTGTTCCCATCCCATGTATCCGTTGTTGATGTCGTATAAGGCCGTTAAAATTTATCATTGCCAAAGAGGGTATGTCTGAGAGAATCGGGGAAAAAATGTGAACTCCGAGAGCATCAAATATTTATTAGATAAGCTCGAGAGAGGTATCCTAAGTGTACATGAAGGCGCAGCTCATGTCGGTTCTCGGTTGGTTTATTGCGTGTAGACATGGAGGAGAAACCCAACTGGTACCGTATAGTAACCAGCCTCTCAAAGTTGCGATTGAAAAAGATCAAGATTTATTTGACTCGAAGGGTATTGAGAGGGAAGGTTTTTTTTACTACCGGAGGTTGAGTTGCTTCGTTTTAGCTCACCAGGTCGACAAAATTTGAATTCCCCAAATTTGAAAATTTCTTATCCTGAACATAAGTCAACTAAATGAAATAATTATGAAATTGGAATTCGGTCATCATTGAATTCCATCATCATCGGACAAACGTGATTCACTTATACAAAAATTTTGTCCAACCTAATAACCCGATTTCACTGAATTTATAGAGTAATCTGGGACTCGGCTCAAGAGTTATGGACATTGACTTTAAATCATGATCGGATCAGAAGTAGCCACGACACATGTGAAACAATGGGAAAATCCTCAAAATGTAGGGAATATCTTCTTAACTGTGCTGTTTTAATCAAACAACAACTACTTCACTATATACGTAGTCACTATATACTCGTAGTCGATCGTTTAAACACCAACTTATTTTATGAATATAGGTTATTCTAGTAGACTCACTTTGACTGCACATGTCAGACTTGGCATAAGCTTTGACTAAGTTCTACCTGCGAAAGTGCCCACCATACGTTTCGAAAGGTACTAATATGTTGCCCCATTTTAAGCACATTTTGAGCTTTAGAGAGGTAGATATCTTTCAAAGACTAAATTATTCAACCTTTCACACGATAAGGAACGCAAGTGAAGGAATACCGCTCGACAAAAATCTCGATTAGTAGTGTACAAAGTTTAAAGTTGGCTCGGAGGATGTGGTAGGAAAATCACTAAACGCTGATATTGAACGAGGGAATAAACCACCCTGTTGGGAGGATAATGTGTAGTCATGGATGTCGTCAACACTATACTGTTATGATAACAGAATAATTCACGTGATAATTCAATAATAATGAGCTGCAAAATTTGTAGTTGTTAATTAATAACATAATGACACGATTGTTCCCCACAACTCATCAGTCAAAATAAGATTCCTACACTCATACTCGAGTCTGTGGTTCCTACAACTCAAAACACTCGTTTGCATTTTATGGAACCATAAATTTTAACGAGGCATCAATTTCTTGCGACAGTCATTCCAAAAATGCGATATAATTGCAATCATAAACCATTCTTTTGGCAGTTTTGATTTTGTACGAGTTCTACATTCCTCCAGTTCGTCGAAGTTCATAACGCAAAGAGAACTTTTTTATCCGCAACTTACGTCAAGAAAATTTGTATTCTGTTTCTCAGTAGAAAGTTAGTATACAGCCACAAGAGGGTGATTGATGAGAAGAGCTAAAAGATAATATTGGTATTCTGATGTTGATAACCTTTCAAACAAGAGCTGATCCACACATTATACGCTAAAAATTCAATGAAAATTGGACTATAATAAGTTTTATTGCAATAGTATGTAATTGCTTGTATCGCGAGGTATCAAAGCCAGCTGGGAATCGAAATTTTGTGTCAGGAAGTATTATCGTTCGCGTTAACACGCCGTCTACTTACTGGATAATGTCTGTGTCTCAGTAAATCCACTTTGCGGTTCACGCTCTGAATGTTCCCACTCCGGATCCGCTCGCCTCTCACGCTCGGCAATAATTCACCCCAAGAGTAGGCGTTGACGAGAAATAATGCCTGTTTATAATTTCCATCTCTTTTCTCGTCCAAGATGATTTATTTTGTCAGAGACAAACGGTTGGACGTTTCGTCTTCATTTTTATTCCATTGTCGTCCCTCCCCGGAAAATTGTAAACTCAGCGACTCATTAGTTTGCAACAATAAACTAGAGTTCTATTGTGTTTGCACAAACAATGGAAAAAGTTTAATTCAATTTTCTGGATTTATAAGCTGTCTTGTAACGTCCATGACTTATCGTCGGTAACGTTAGCGAGTCATGAATATTTCTCGTAGGCGTGTGAACATACCACCAGCCCTATTAGAGCTGGCATTTTACTGGCCCAAACCAACCCGAAAGGACAAGAAAAGTAACAAGTGAAACATTCACTATAGCTGATTGAGTGTAATCGAAGTTTCAGTACCATCACGTGAATTTTGATCTCGGAAAACGAAGATGCTGATTTCTTGCTCAACTTTGTTGATGTCTTCGATTTCATGTACAGGGTCGGCCGAAACCTTTGGAATCGACAAAGAAAAATAAATTTTTAACACCCCCTCAAAATTTGATGGTTTACGTTTCAAGGTACGTAGAATCCAAAAATCGAATAAAAATTTGGCCGTCCGTCCGCCGTACGCGGCACTTTTGCCACTTAGCATTGACCGATTTTGATGAAATTTGGTATGTAGGCTCCATTTGGGGTCTAGTTGTGCCCCGAAGATTTTGGTTGATGAAGTCACTTCTAAGGGTTCCAAAATCAATCTTGAAATTTTGAAAACTCCCTAACTCAAAAAATTTTGATATAATGGTATTGTTTTTCCTTCAATTTAAGATTCTATAGAATTTTAGAATTTTTGAGACCACCCGGAGCTCTGTAGGATAAACCGTTCGCTCACTACGAGAATTTAAAGTTTGGACGTACGATTAATCAGAAACACGAGTGTGAATCGCAAAAGAGGCCTAATCTCCGTTCAAATTATAGCTGACCGAAATGCGATCGATGTTTTTCTTCATGTTGGATGGTTGGTGGCTTTGCAGACGAGTGATCAATATAGGAAAATAAAAATAAAAAACCATTGTGTAATAATTTGCAGCGTTTTTCGTCCTCATGAGTTAAGAAGCGATTTTAATTAGTTCGGAAACTGTTATGATACATAGTTAAGAAAAGATTTGAAGCATTGTGGAATCCTGAATCAAGAAGTCAGTTATTCTCCTAAAGAGAGGACTTCCATGGTCCTTTTTTGCTAAAACAACCGAATTTTCGGCTGCCATTTCAAACATTTCAATCAAATTCTAAAACAGATACTACCACGTGATTCAGCGTCGAAAATAATGAAAAAACATGTGCCACACATGTTTTTAAAAATCTGATTTTGGGCGCAATCGTTGGTTTGCGCAGCTTTGAGCGGCCAGGAAGGCGGGTTTCGCGCAGTAAGAAAATCAACCGAGGAGTCAAACATTCATAAAATTTTAGGTAGAATCCGAATCTGCAATGAAAAATCGTACCTCACAAAATAATACTGATTCCAATAAGAAAGGTTTTTTTTTCCTTGTCACGTAACGATTTTAGCAGGGGTTAACAACTTTTGAGACACCCTGCATAACGAGTAATAAGCATGCACGAACTCGTATTTTTACAAGTTACTCCTTCCATGCCTTGTTCGTTTAATAAGTCCCCTCGTTAGACCAGGCAAGCTATGCAGTCTGCAAGGGATACCCAAGGTCTACACTTTGCAATAAGACCACCAGGATGCTCGAAGAAGCACAACAAAAGTAACTCGTTTATTAAACCCACGGTCGAACGGTGGGACATAAATTGAAAAGGGTAGATGGGGCCGATAGTGTGGCTTGTTGGGAGCAGAACAATACGCCTGGGAAGGAAGAGCATATACGGGGAATGCAAGGAGAGAGGAGTACCGACCAGTGAGCACGATCCTCTCCCGAGAACATCGCCCCAAGGGCTCCTGTTGTGGGTAGAGAAAATCTTCTGTTATCTCAGTGGAAGAACGAATGATACTGGAAACTGTGAAGCAAATTGTCTGAAAAATCACGATTCAAAGGGAACAGGATTCAAAAGCATGCCAGACACTCTTCCTTAGATCTTGGACAATCAACTATCGATCAACGTTGAACACATAACAATGGACATGAATAAATATAAAATGCATATTCCAGTTGTAGTCGAAGTGGCGATTTGGAACGATTACTAGCATCTTTGAATCTACCACCATTATCAAATTGGAAAAATCTCAGCCATGAAGCCAAACATTGAATGGTTAAATACAGAATTGAAACTTATGGAATAGGTACAGTTACTATGGAAATCGAAAACAATCAACAGATTGCTTTCAAGAATCACAAACAGCCCGAAATCCATCGACTCCCACTGCAGTAATATTATTTTATGTAGGTACTGCAGAACCTGAATCTCATTCCCTTCGAAAATGGTTAGCTGATCGCTACGAACGGATGTAATTTTCTCAGTAGTAACAAAGGCAGCCACTATAGAGCACAACCTCGGCTACTGAAACAATCAAATCCTAAAAGGAAAGTTCCAATCAAGACGGAACACTCAAAGGAGAATCAATCGCTCGTGTTGAACAACGTTCCTCCAACCGAAAACTAAACGCTCCACCAGACCGGGGGCCGCTGATGTTAATGGGAGAACCAGCGATTGAAATAAGATGGATAAAAAAAGGACTTGCCGATAAACTAGACGCTAATGGAAGTCTTGGAACGAACTGAGAGTCGGTGATTGCAGTCTTCGATGGGAGGCTGGCTCCATGTCCGCATAACTTGGTAAAACCAACAAGATAATTATAAAGAGCGCTAAAGTGGTTCTGGAAAGAGTTGAGGAAAAGATGGAGATGGCGGAGCAAACATTTCAATCTTCGTGATCAACATCGAGGGTGCTTGATCAAACCGACTAATTATAATAGGTTTCGTATGTGGTTATGTAACGGAAAAATCACGAGGAAAAAGTGTGATCGAACTCGGGAACTTGGACCAATAAGTACAGAAATAACTCATAAAATAGGCGAAAACCAAGAAAAGAAAAGATGCGGAATATCTGAATTTTTTCCCAATTAATATTTGTTGCACCAAGTACATTCAACTTATCAGCAACATTTCTATGATCGTGAGATTTTCGTCTGAGTAAATCTTCAAGGTACAGCAACTTCAGGCCTCGTTATGACCATGAAGCCTCTAATGGTGGGCTATTGCTTGATTTTTGAAGACTACATCTAAGGTGAGAATTTTAAGGTACTTGTGGACGTCATCATAGGTTGAACATTGATACGTCCAACGCATGACCGCAGTACCTTGATCTAGAATCGCTGTACATCTTCAAGGTTGGTTTGAAAGGTTGTGCACCATACGCCCAGACCCGGCTGAAGGACCTGATTGAATAAGGTTGTTCGGAATTGGCAATTTTGATCGTCTACCAACCAACCAATACATTTTTCGGAATTAAGATCTGCAATAAGAATGGATTAATCAAGTACATTAGTGCTCAAGAATGGTTCCATGCTTCACAAGATTTATGAAAAATAACATGGGACAGATAACGCAACATTATCAACCTCAGCTGTATGGACAGGCTAAACCGTTTCACGTCCATACAATAACATGCTTGATAGTTTGCGGGTAAGGCCAGGGATTGACATTACTACCTGTGCGAGGCTAACCAATCCTCAGCATGGTGGAATCCTTTCAGTCGTTCAAAGACGACTTTTCAGGTCTGTGCTTCAGCATCTATCATACCCTGGTGACCGGTGGAAGGACAAGATTTGAAAGACCTCAGATGTGATCTATTGAATAAATTTTTGACTTTCACTAGACACAACTGGCTGAAATATAACATTAAACCTGGGAAAACCCATGTTTTAATACTGCTGCTCCTCAAAGGCGAACAGTCCAAAACCCAAAGGATCCGAGACTATAACTGAAAACTAGTCGTGCTGCTGCATTAAATAAACAATGTACTATTTTTTTTGACCACAATTGACTTTTTTCACTTTTGGCGAGGAAAGGCAGTTTAGGGCAGAGATACTTACTAAGGATTTGACAAGTGAGTTACCATTGAGTGCCTTGCAACTATGAACACTGAATTAATAACAATACCACACTCTGGCATCAAGCCACACTCAAGTCAGTTCAAGAGGAGGTAAGGGCAGTAGCAAGGGAGATAAGATGAGTAGACCGTGTAATTGGGTTTGAAAAGGCGAGACCGTTCTATCAACCGAACGAGACAAGTCTCAGCACCAGCCGCTAAACGACTAATGGATTTCAATCCGCTTGTTTTAAAGGCGAGGAGAGCAAGGGTTCGAAGGTTGGAATCACGAAAGGCGACGCAGAGCGAGCGAGGGATTGTGGTTTATGGCCTTTCACATTCCTGTTGGCGGGAGATCACGCGAGAGGTCTCCTGCAGGTCTACTGGCTCAAGGCGAGGCTCCAGGCTTCCCCGGATGGTCAGACTCATCAACAGGTTCTTCTAACAATGTCTTTCTGACCACTCGTCACTCGGATTTCAGCTCGTATATCGCCTGACAGAAGAACCCCGGAGATGATTGGTTTAAGCATTATCTCCCTAAACCAATAAACTTGCCTCTCAACAATCGATACGAAGACAAAGCTGATTGATGCATATTAGGGGATCCACACTGGTAAGTACCGCGTACGAGAATCACAAGTGGTTACAAACCAAAGATTTCAGGAGGTACCAAAGTTAGGTGAAAATCGGTGATTCTAGAGAATTGAGTACCCACCTCAAAGCCAATTTTAATGGTTCTATCACAAGGTAGTTCAAATTAGAACAACCCCACCAGATTTAGCGTTCTTTCATCAATTCGTTGAACCAAAAGGTGGTAAACTAAACTGAACTCGTTTGAAGGAATATCCCACTCCTATTCATTCCTATTCATTTGAGGCAAAACGCCTATCCTAGATGTTACTATCCTTTCCTCCCACAGTCTTCAATATTCGAGCTATAAACAACAAGATGCTATTGTCTCCTTACTGCTAATAACTTAAGCATTGCTGATGTACAAGATAAATACAATCCACAAAACGGTGAGTAGATTTTGAAAAGATCAGTAGGTACATAAGTAGATCATCTACCTAGGAAAAGGCTAACATAAGAGTAACTTTGGTAAACTAGTTTGACAAGAGAGATCTAAAGAAACCATGTGCCATCAAGTGGCAATAGATTGAATGTAACAAAATGTGATTGAACATGATTTGTTCCAAAAATCCTATTCATCGTAAACATTGGATCTAATCGCGATATTCTAATGATGAATTATTGTGAATCCATCACTTCATTCGTTCCAATAAGCAACGAGTAAAACCGAGGCCAGTAGTATCAGGGGCCCGGCAAGTAAAACACTGTAAATCGAAGCCGACGAAGCAAAATTGAATTCTGGCACATTTGCATGTTTCGTCTGGGGTAGGCGAGTCGGACCTGTCCCAACCAAGCGTGAACTAATTTTACGACGTCTTGAACGAGGTGAAACGGATCTGGCATCAGCGTCAGACTAAGCCTCAACCCAACTGCTCAAAAGGAACACGAGAGGAAGTCTGGCGAAGAGAGAGAAGGGGTGTCTGGCGATTGTTAACAAAGATTTACATCTCGTCGAGGGTGCCGGACGTGTTTATGGCTAGCCCCCTCCAAGATGCTCAGAAAGAGTAATCATGCAGCGAGACTCAGATGATTGTCTAGGGCCTGTCAGGAAAAGGAGCGTCCTTCCCCAGTCTGGAGAGAGAGACGGGGGAAGGTAACCTGGTCAAACAGCGGAGGCGAAGGTGTTGGACCGAGAGTAAACAAAGAGAGGCAGAGGAGGGAGTGTTATGGACCCCCCTGTACCTCAGTCTTCCAGTCGTCATCACAATATTCCATCACCAAGCTGAGCAGATCGAACTGAAGGCAGGGCAGAGAAGGGTGGTCCTAACCTGTTTTGAATAAAAGAGAGGGGACTGGGGTGTTCCTACACCATCTTTAACTACTGGGAGTCTAAAAACGGAGTGGAAGCAGAGGGAGCTGTGCGGTGGAAGTCAACACCTGGTTCTAAAACCGATAATCATACACACAACATCCAGCAAACACATGCCAAAACGTTTCCCAACCTTACATTGGTATCGATGTCACGATTCTAGAAAGCTTAAAATCTCAAGATGAGGAGGAAAATTGGAGGTATGGAAACAGTAATGCAGATGGATGATAGGTATTCCTGAGACCACTATGCAAATCATTTCTCCGAACCCAGGAAAACTTGCAGTTGGTTGGGCCTAAAAACCATCTTGTAAGCCTACATCTTCAAAGAACCAAAAGTTCACCACCAATCTGTCACCTTTTCATGGCATGTTGTGGTATACCAGGTTAATTAGACAGCTTACATCACCAAAATCATCTGATGAAGTCCACGTTACGACCTCATCAGTCTTCGTTAATGAACTCTCTCGCCGACATCAACCATTAATAATGAAAAATTACAAATTTTCAAGGTAAGAGAATGAAAGTTTCACATCCTTCAATTTTCATTATCAGGTACTAACCAATTTGATGTACAATCGAATGTTGTCAGGTGTTGACAGACAAACATACACGGAACCAAAAAAGCTGTGAAACGCAGAATTCAAATAAAATGTTGATATTGGAGAACATAAAGCTTGATATTGGAGAATTATAAAGCTTCTCTTTCCCAATAGAACGAAACAAAACACAGAACCGCCAAAATGTGCGAATAGTTTCAGCGAAAAAATTATATTACGTTCTATCGACTACCGAAACGTATTTCTAAATGTGCCCACGAAGGAAAACTTACAAAGAGATTTTCCGTTCACGGTAGATACCGAGTCTTATGCATTCTACCAGTAAACCCGGAGCCCAGACTCGGCGCCACACTCCAACCCTCTAATTTATTACAAACAAGACCAAGCCTCCGTTTCATTGTTTGAACTCAAAGGCACAGAGAAATCCTGCTAATGAGAAAAAATATAAAAAACTGATGAACGCCGACACAAAAAGACGGAAGGAAACTCAAAATCTTTTAAAGAGCTTGAAAAGAGAATTAGTCATGATAACGAGCTTGATTAACTTGCAGGGAAAGGATTTGAATATTTATTTTTCCGTGAAGCGCATAGAGGCGTGGCGATGAATAAATTTGGTATCCGTAAAGGAATTAAATGAGGTTTTTAATATTCTTCAGCCATTGGCACTTCGAGGACATGTTGAAGCGAGAAACTTCTAAAACCTTGTTCTGGGAGTGAGAGTCGAGTACCAACTCGAATAATCCGACCAATAAATCTTTAGTGAAAACGTTTGGAACATTTCGACGACGGATCCTGACTTTTTGTCTTTCCTTGAGAAGTCGTTAATGAAGCGGTTGACAATCGGGTGGCGTTTAGTTCCCAAAAGGTTTTGGAAGACCGCCAGAACTTCGGGAAAGGAAGGAAAAAGTCGAAGGAGATTTACGGAAGATACGTGGGCACGATAAATCTAAGGGTTTTTTGAGCAATTTGGTAAATAGGTGAATGGAAAACTTTGATAGTGTGGATAAGCTACAGCTAATAGTATATCACTAGTTTGGATCTATGTCAATAGTTCTATGTCACACTTTGGCTCAACTTTTTGAGGGAAGTGAGTGGAAACTATGCAGAAAATACTAAATATTACAACGATGTTTTCTTATCTAAAGTACTGCTCACAATGTTAGTAAAACGTACCGGTGGTTGGCGCCAAGCCACATAAGGTTCACTTTATACGAGAAATCTAGATATCTCAACTAAGGGGTGCACAACTGGCAGCAATAGGCATCTACGGTACAGATGCATAAAGGGTGATTTACAGCTTCCGAGAGAGTAGAGGGGTGTGAGGTTTCCGTCGGAATTAGTGGAAGACCTCGAACCATCAATCTGGGACCCGTGAAAGGTTTGAGTGTGACATCTAATTAGGCCATAGATTGCATGCTCCCTCTCAGATATACCTCACAGGACCCACATGACCACAAATGGTTTGGCCAATGATGGAAGTGTGAAGCAAAGAGATCGTATGAAGTATGTGACAGTTGTATCATTACAGGATGTTTCTGAATAAAACAAACAAACAACTAAGACAGATTCATCGAAGATTCAACTAAGATTTCAGTTCAATGCCAGTGATCTTTCCCGATACTGTTTGTGTAACATAACCATCGAATTGCCTCATAGCCTCTTGGGGATCTCTGGAAATGACCGGAAGAAAGTGAGATCTGCAGCACTACTGTAGAATAAAACTTCTCTCCTGTTCATTGGGCACTGAAATTAGATACCAGCATCTTGGGGAGAACGGGAAATGACTTGGATGATGAGAGCACTGCATAACAGAACGTGTACCCATGCAACACACGGATAACCGGATAATAGTTTGAACATGAAGGGGTTTCAACGACACAACATAATACAATACAGGGTGTCTACACTTTAGATGGGCATAACTTCAGGGTTCGATTCTAGAAGATATTTCTAACAAAAAAATGTCTTATAGCAATTTTCTTGAAACCCACTCAAAATGCCTTTTTTTCACTTCGAAGTTTTTTTTTTCGCGATTTCGGCTTTATGGCACTGATACGGTCATAACTCCCTTATTTCTCATGCAAATTCAAATCTGACTACAACGTTGGAAAAAGCGTTAAATTCTCAAACTACCTAGCGCAAAACCAAAATCGTTCAGCAATAAAATAGTTTCAAAAAATTAAGTCAAAAAGCAAACTTTAAAAAATGAAAACATCAAGTTTCTAGCTTATTGATGTTTCAATTGAGTAGAAAGGGGACTTTATGCTCACTACCATATCTACGAATAATGCGTATTTTATGTACGAAAAACGAAGGTTTTTTTTTTTTCTCGAAAAATCCACTTTCTAGAAGTCAGAATTATTTGGAAGTAAAAATCTGATTCAGCGTTAAAATCACATTGGAAATGATACCAAACTCTTCAAGTCATCTTGAGATCGAGAGTGAACATAAACCGCTTAAAACGCTCAATTTTCTTGTAAAACACACGTTTTTCGGCATTAAAACTTGATTTACTCTTTCAATTTGAATTTTAAAAAGAAAGACTGATAGACCGTTGGAAAGCTGACAATTTGGGCATGTTTTTTTCCGAAGAACGACTATCGAAATGGGCAGGAATTCAGAAAGAAAACGTTGGTAAGAAAAAGTCAAGTTTCGAAACAATTTAAAGTTTGCTTTTTGACTAGATTTTTCGAAACTATTTTACTTGGTTTTGCACTAGGTAGTTCGCGAATTTAACGCTCTATCCAACGGTAAAGTCAAATTTGAATTTTCATGAGAAATAAGGGAGTTATGACCATATAAGAACCAAAAACGTCTGCCAAGTGGGTGTGGCACATAGCTTCCTCGTATCCATAACCTGATTTTATAGATGATCCGATACACAGTAGTTTATCTCTAAACATCAAAACAAGTTAATCTGTAACATCCTCGAAAATTTCATTGAAATCGGATGAAAAATGTAGAAGTTATGGCCGTTACAAGGAAATTCACGTTTGCGCATGCGCAGTGGCTACTATCAGTCCGAAGGTGATGATTTTCATAGGGGACCATTTAAATACTAATCTGTATCATCCCTGAAAATTTCATTGAAATTGGATGGAAAATGTAGAAGTTATGGCCGTTACAAGGAATTCACGTTTGCGCATGCGCAGTTGCTTCTTCAGTCCGGGGATGATGATTTTCATAGGGGACCGTCTACACACCAACCCGCACAATACCTGAAAGTTTCATCGAAAACGGACAATAACTTCGTATAGTTATGCGCGTTACAAGGAATTCATGACAGACACACAGACACGGAACCAAAATTGTTCAAAAAGGTCTAAAACGCAAAACGCGAGTGAAAATTTTGATTTTGGAGAACTTTTTTTTTCGTCCTTGAAAAGTGAAAACAAAGCTTCCGCTACCTTGGTAGACTCGGAAGCAAAAATTGAAAACACAAGGAAAAAAACTTCGAAGTGGAAAAATAGGCATTTTGAGTGGGTTAAAAGAAAATTGCCAAGAGACATTTTTTGTAGCAAATTAGTTGTAGAATTGAACTCTGAAGTTATACCATACCCACTTAAGTGTAGACACCCTGCATATGCGGCTTGTCACATTCCATCAGTAATGGTCATTGTCGAAATAACAATAATTCGTCGGTAGAAGACGTGCAGATTGCAATGAAAAAATACAATATCCATTCTTGATTGCTTTAGCTAAGCAAAACGGCGAATTCTTGCGTTAGTCTTTTTGGATCTTCATAACTGCAGTTTCGTCAATACACTCAATCGACACCATTAATGAGGAACACACAATACTACTCAATTGTTTATCAAACTCAATTTTGTGGAACAACCAACTTCTAGAACTCAGAGGTAGCGCTGGAGGGACGTTCCAATACAATTAATAGACGTACGTGGATGTAAACAATCGCCCAGAACTGACACAGTATTTGCAGACGAAGCTGCCATCCCATCCATCAAAAGCGGAGAAACCTATCTTCACTATGGGGAATGGAATGTTTACTAACAACCTCAAGAAGGATATTTACGAGTCAGAAATACAGACAGAACGCTCATTCACTGCAGTTGAACGAGGTTTTTCGGATCTGATTTCGTGTTGCAGACTACCGGGAGTAAACTTTTCAAGAACTATTTCCAGAACGAGAGGTCGAAGGCACGAGAAGAAAACTTGATCTCAAACTGCTATTCAGGCTGCTCGAGTTTGAGTCAAGCTTTTGAAACGCACTTCCCTTGTCTGAAGAAAGAGTAACCCTTATTGAAAAGGCAGAAAATAAGCGAGGAAAAGTTTTGCCCTCGATACTACCAAGAAAGCTTGAGCTTATATTTTTTAACGTGAGAAGAATTTTTTCGCCCCTCAAAAAACAGCAATTTCTCACGATCAAAAGGCCGACTCTGATGATATTTGAAGCTGGGCCTATTGACTTATTTTCAACCAGCTTGTCTGAATCTTCGCTACAACCTATTTTACACAGTTTATCATCCGAAAAAATTACGGGCTCTAACTGATCAGTAACATAGCATAAGTTGATATGAATTTTGATTCTTCATCCAAGTCCACAAAAGGTACTTAAACTATCAGAAGCACTTTCGTGAGGTGAAATTTTGCTTCCGAGTCTACCAAGATAGCGGACGCCTTGTTTTCACATTTCAAGGTTCAAAAAAAAGTTCTCCAAAATCGAAATTTCCACTCGCGTTTTACGTTTCAGACCTTTCTGAACAATTTTGGTTCCGTGTCTGTCTGTCTGTGTGTCCGTGTGTCTATCTGTCATGAAATCATTGCCTCAGCACTTCTACATTTTTCATCCGATTTCAATGAAATTTTCGGGGATTTTGCGGGTTAGCGTGTAGATGGTCCCCAATGAAAATCAAGGCCTTAAACTTGACATTAACCTCTACGCATGCGCAAACGTATAATCCTTGTAACAGCCATAACACTTATCCAAATAATAATTTTTCATCCGAATTTGATGAAATTTTCTAGGATTCTTCAGATTTGGTTGTAGATGGTCCCTTATGAAAATCATCTCCCCCAGACTAATAGTAGTTGCTGCGCATGCGCAATGGTCCCCTATGAAAGTGGTGGAAGATACTTGGAGATTGATGATTTGAGATTAACTACTATGCATCGGATCATCTGTACAATCGGGTTATGGATACGAGAAAGCTACGTGCCACACACAGACGATCTAGACTTGGTAGAAGTTAAAATTTTATGTTTTGGGTTGTGATTTACTTTTTCAGATCAAATATTGTTCAGTTTCTCCCTTTACGTGTGGGTCCTCAAAAACCTCCTTCAGTTTACCTTCGATTTTGGTTACATTTCTCTGCTCTGAGGTAGTACCGAACGAATTCTAGTAGTATCTTTTCAAAACAGCATATACAAATAACATAATTTTTATAACGTTGAGATCAGCAGGAGAACAGATGATACCTATCATCCCAACCGAACCAAACGTTATCCGCCTCGAGGAAGCTATGCGGCATACTTTTTTCATTCTTTTTTTTTGAGCACACTATGACGACTGATTTTATTAAGGTTTACAGCCGCTTGTTTGTGGATAACTTCTGATTTCTTGACTTTTCGACGTTTTATCCGACCTGGGGGAGATAGAAGATATGTCTTCAACTTCATAACAATAATAGTAAATACCCGTACCACAGTGGAAAAAAAATCAGAGTGTTTCATGATTATAATCTGCCGCACTATCTCCTTGCAAGGTGATATAATACATAGAACCATAAAACATCTTTCAATTCCGTTGCGATTTGAATGTGATACCGATAACAGGTATATCCAGTACTCGCGTTAACAAAGAGAAGTGTTAACGATGTTATACATCTAGATTACTAGGAAAAAACATCTTCTCCCGATGTGTGAAAATATCGATTGCACGACGTCAGGAGCCTGGGAAACTCATGATTTCTTCTTTATAACATGAAGCGCGGAGTGAAGCCATAACGGGGGATTTTACTACATAACCGTAGAGAATGTCAGGTTACAGTCAATACAAAGCTCAACGTCTCCCAACAGCTTAACTTTTATGGGCAGTTTGGTTTCACTCTATGAGATACTACAGTGACGGTTCAGATCCAAAATGATTGATTGTTTTACCCTACCTTTATGAGCCCGCAGTTAGCATTCTCCAAATTTTAAAAAAGAGGCATATACTTACTCATATGAATCAACCAGAAATCTTTGACACGCAATTCTTGTAGAAGACATTTCACTTAAGTTATGAAAAGGGATACTTCAACTTTAACGCTGTCCGATTTTTCCCCCCTTTTTTTGCTACCAAGGTAGCGGAAGCTTTGTTTTCACATTTCAAGGTTGAAAAAATAGTTCTCCAAAATCGAAATTTCCACTCGCGTTTTACGTTTCAGACCTTTCTGAACAATTTTGGTTCTGTGTCTGTCTGTCTGTCATGAAATCCTTACCACAGCCATAACTCCTACATTTCTCATCCGATTTCGATGAAACTTTCAGGGATTGCGCGAGTAGGCTTGTAGACGGTCCCCTATGAAAATCATCACCCCCGGACCGATTCTAGCCGCTGCGCTTGCGCGAACGTGAATTCCTTGCCACACTCATAACTTCCACATTATTTATCCGATTCCGATGAAATTTTCAGGGATTATGCGGATTAGGTTGCAGGTGGTCCTCAATGAAAATCAAGGCCTTAAAATTGACAGTAGCCTCTGCGCATGCGCAAACGTGAATTCCTTGTAACAGTCATAACTTCTACATTTTCCATCCGAATTCGACGAAATTTCTCAGGATTGTGCAGATTGATGTTTTGAGGTTAACTGCTATGCATCGGATGATCTATACAATCGGGTTATGGATACGAGGAAGCTATGTGCCACACCCACTTGGCAGACTTTTTTTTAACCTTGAAAAGTGAAAACAAAGCTTCCACTACCTTGGTAGACTCGGAAGCAATAATCGATATATCACAGTGACCTCATTATTCCGTTATTTCAGTTCACGAATCGGATGCGAGCCCTCTTTCATCAATGTCTACTAAATACGCAAGCTGTTGGGAGATTTTTCTCTAACAACTTTTAGCAATGACAGAGGAATACCGTGCAAGGTGGTTTGTTTACGAATTCATCAAAGCCCAAGCTAACCAGTAACAATAGATAATATTACGTCACGGCTATGGCATAGGTTAGTCTGTCTCATAGGCATGGCATTTAGTGGTGAAGGCACGATGGAGATCACATCGTCCAAAACGAGAACAAAAACTTTTATGATAGCGCTGGCTTCGTCGTAAGTCGCAGCTTGATGTAAATCACACGAAATGGATTTTTTCCCCTCTCAGTTTTCTCTGTAAAAGGGATTTTCGGGTTCGACCAAGCAGGGGTCCAGTTTCACGAGATGGCCGATATCTCATCGGACCCCAGGATCGAACGAATATAAAACTTGTTAACCGTAATGAACGACGACGGTGTTTCTCGGAGTCCTTACCAGAAACGGTTACCCACTAAATCTTCAGTGATCGCAGCAGGGGAGTTGAGATACCTGGGGGGTTTTTATCTTGATACCCCCCTCGTATTTAATAGGACCAGCAACTACCTGGGGGTTGTCGTCCTCCTAAGTTATCGCCGTTGTTTCCAGAGATCGCCAGGAGAAAAGGGACAGGACCGCCCTAATGAAGTCCCGTGTTGGAGTCGAGCGCTAATGAGCCTCTCTTTTGTTTTTGATCGGTATTTAAGGAGAAAACGTGGTCGAGAGGGACACCGAGAAGGGTGGGTTTTCTCTTTTAGTCGATGGCGTTCGCTTATGGTTGACAGTGACAATGAATATTCAGGGCGACAATCAAGGCAAAAATACCGGTAGGAATAAAAAGGTAACATTCGTTGGGTGCAACTACTTTTGAAAATACACTTATTCAGGGTGTCTCACAACAAATGCCCAAAACTTCAGCCACGTGTTTAAACTAATATCCAACAAAATGTGTAGATACTATAAAGTTTTTTAAACAATTAAAACCTCGAGTTTTACCACAGTTCGATTTTTTCGTGTCTTCGACTTTAGGTCATTGAAAAACCCTTAATAAGAAGATTAAAACAAAATTTGAGTTCGCTGGAAATAAAACCAAATCTCGTACACCGCTGGAAATAACGTAAAATTTCCCATCTTGAATTCTCTTCAAGGATTCAAACAGTTAATCTTTGAAGAGAATTAAATTTTTAGCCCCAAAAGTTAATTTTGATAAATCTTGAAAACTGCCTTTAATCGAACGGTATGTCACTATTAGAGTCAACGTAAAAAATAACAAACATCCGACATGAAATGTCTTCAGTCATGAAGAGCTTTTTTCCGGAAAACCCCTCGAAAATGCTCCTAACAGTACATGTTTTTCTCTGAAAACTCAATTTTATAAAAACATTTTAAAAAAGTTCTGTCTAGAAAATAAGAACAAAAGCTGTACTTTCAGTAGCAAAGATGAGACTTTTGCGTTGAGTCTATGAGGCAGTATGTTTCACCATAATTATGAGGACTAATGGTCATCTATACATACATATATTTTTTTTAAATGTAGTTTTCAAAATGTAACATAATCGACTTTTTTGGCTCATTTTTGACAAGTTCTTTTCATGAAATTATAGTTAGAGGCTGAGAAGAAGGAAAATTAAACGGTCTTTTTAAGTGCAATCAAATTTGGATTTACTCTCAATATTGAGGGAGTTAAGGGCTTTTCAGAAACCATAAGTCCTAACAGTAGGGAGCGAACGGTTTGGCCTATAGAGCTCTAAAAAGTCAATACTATCTTACATTGATGAAAAAACTGTTTTCAAAATTTCAACGCTTATTGTTCAACCCTTAGAAGTGACCGACATGAACCAACACCTTCTTGGCACATCTAGACCCCAAATGGAGCCAATATACCAAAGTTCATCAAAATCGGTCCTAAGGAAAGGCGAATGGCCAAATTTTTATTCGATTTTTGGATTGTAAGTACCATCAAATTCCTCGAGGGGGTTACAAATTTTTTTTCCTTGGTCGATTCAAAGGTTCGTTACTGAAAATAATATACCAAAAGCTCAGGTTTCTACTGGTGGAAAAGAAAAAAAACTTTTTAGGACACATTTTGTTGAAAATTAGTTGTAGAACACTTGAACGAAATTGTGCACACATAACGTGAGACACCGTAATAAGATAAGGCAATGCCAGTATAATATATTGTTTGGTTTCTATCCTATGAATAGAAATTCGTGCAGCTAATCTGAGGATCTGCAGAAAAATCAGGAAAACTCGAAATTATCATGTTGAATTAACCCCAAGTAAACACGTTCTCCGTACTTACGAGCAAGAAACCACACGGATTTCTTATGCACGGCATGTTGGAGGGCCTTGTTAGCTGCTGATGATGCTCTTCCTGATTGAATACTAATCGTGCGTTTCCTGTTGTTTCGAGAGCTAAAGGCCGTTTGTACTGCGCCACTTTGAAAGCTCAAATCTGATAAGCTTGACACGATTAGAATAATCATGAAACATTAAGGGTAATGTTGCGAACTTAATTTCATGGGAATTTCACAGACGCTGATCAATTTCAAGAGGTCTACCCACTTCCAGAATTTCTCCACCTGATGAAAACATTTTACATAAATACCTACAGTTCGATGATATGATTCGATAATTTACCTACGACATCACTTGTCAACTCTATCTAGCCGATTTTGGGTTCCTCAATACCAAAGTTCGAAGGTAAGAAAGCTTAATTATTGTTGAAAAAATTGTTTTCATATTTTGGACCGTTCTGAACGCGGTTTTCTATCGTACGAAACACCATTTGGATGTCCACTTCTAGTTTCCCAGTTATGCGAAAATCTAAAAGATATTGTAGGAAAGAGAGACAATGATTTTGAAAATAACGATGTTTTTCACAACAATTTGTATAAATTTTAAAATACAGCACAATTGTTTCTCTGAACCAGAACTCAACTACGGGATTTTTGATGTATCTAACAACGAAAACATATTGCTAGAATGACAACAGTTTCCCAACAATGTCATATATAATCAAAAGCCACAATTAATTATCATAAGTCTCATTATAAGCATTAGTTGTTCCATAATATGGAATATATTATAGTGATATTTTCAATACCCTCTCTATTCCCACTTTTTCAATGCAACTTTTGAAATATCGATGATGTAGTTTTTGAGACGCAACCAACAGAAAACAACCATCCAAATTGAACAGCGATGAAGTAAGAATCTTAGTTATTTAAAAGACGGTTCACAACGCAGATGGAAATTTAGTCTTGGGTAGCGCAGAAAAGGTTTTTTCGAATTTCAATATCAATTTTAACAAGTTTTCATATGATAAGCTTCCATAGTTTTGTGGAGGAGGATCAAGTGCTTTATTTATTTTAGACTGAAAGAATGCATTTGGGCTTTTACTCCCTCATCAGATTCAACTGTTTCAGCCCATTTAGCAACACTGGCTGGACGGACTAACACATTCTCGAATCCAAAAATTCAAAAATCGATACTTTTCGTAATAATTCCAATATTGTAGTGCACATATAGGTACTTAGTGTTTCACAAACGAAAGAACGAAGAACCAGAACCTCCCGAAGAAACTATTAGCGAATTTTCAAAGAAAATGAAGCTATTGCAATGGCCTCAAAAATTTTAGAATGGACTTTTTTGAAAAAAAATTTCACTGAAATCCATTTTGGAACATTCTGGAACGATCCCTGAAGTTTTTCCAAAAATCATGTGTATTTTTATATATATATCATATATAATATATACGATATACATATTACATGATATACATATGATATACATATTATGTATGTGTCCGTCCGCCCGATAACTTGAGTAATTGTCTAGCAAACATTTTTTAGTTTTCGCCAAAATGTTCTCAACAACAAACAAAAAGACGAGTTAGCCAGAAATTTCGGACAACCCATGAGGTGTCCAAATTTCAAAAATAGTAAACAAAAAAGTCCAAAAAACGGGTAATTCCCGGTTTTTGTGGTTATTACTTTCACAATCATAGTAATGTATGGTATATTCGGATTCAGCACGAAATTTCTGATACCGATGCACCTTCCGAAAATGAAAATTGTCCATACATTTAAAAAAGTACCTATATAATTATACCGGGTGTCCCAGAAGTTATGGTCCACCCTCCGGCATTTCCGTATTTAATTACGTAATAAAATGGGCCCAACGACATTTTTCATATCTTTTTGTAAAGAATTCAAGGAAAAATACTTTTGCGCAAAAAAATTGCGCGCAATTGTGCGCAATTGACATTAACTTTGTTTTTTCAAATGGGAACCCCCATTGTTTATTGCAGATTCAGATTCTACGTCAAATTTCATGAGAAATTCATACCCGAACCGATGTTTTTCATTGCGCACAACTGGCACTTTTCGCGCGCAAAGTGACCAGGGTGCGCAAAAGTGAATTTTTTTTTAACCCCAAGTGTGGCACTTTTTTTTCATTATTTTTGACGCTGAATCAGGTGGTGAGGTCCTTTCTTCGATTTCATTGTTATTTTTCCAAATTTAGAAGGAAAAATTATGTTTTCGGACTTAATTTTCCCTCCCCCTTTCGCGACACGGGCTGGGGACCGGGTATGGCAGGATTAAAAATAAATTCCTCTCATCTAAATTTTTAAAAATGTTGGAAAGTAGGCAGGTACTACTTTAATGTAAAAAAAGTCAATAAGCTTTTTTAATTTCATTATTAGGTACTATCTTAGTTTTTTATTACTACTTTTTTTCGGAGATTTTGTAACTTTAAATTTTTTTTTGAAAATTTTGAGATGAGAAGCTTTTTGATTTTTTAAACATTAAAGTAGGTAAGTACCTACCTACTTTCCAATATTTTTTTTTTTTTTTTAATTTAGAAGTGAGGAATTTATTTTTAATCTAGCCAGTTCCCCACCCAGCCCGTATTGCGAAAGGGTGAGGGAAAATAAAGTCCAAGAACATTATTTTTCCTTCTAAATTTGGAAAAATAACAATGAAATCGAAGAAAGGACCTCACCACGTGATTCAGCGTCAAAAATAATGAAAAAAAATGTGCCACACTTTGGGTTAAAAAAAATTCACTTTTGCGCACCCTGGTCACTTTGCGCGCGAAAAGTACCAGTTGTGCGCAATGAAAAAAATCGATTCGGGTATGAATTTCTCATAAAATTTGACGTAGAATCTGAATCTGCAATAAAAAATGGGGGTTCCCATTTGAAAAAACAAAGTTAGTGTCAATTGCGCACAATTGCGCGCAATTTTTTTGCGCAAAAGTATTTTTCCAGAATTCTCTACAAAAAAATATGAAAAATGGCGTTGGACCCATTTTATTATGTAATTAAATAAGTACGGAAATGCCGGAGGGTGGACCATAACTTCTGGGACACCCGGTATACTTTTTTAAATTTTTGGACAATTTGTTGTACCTACCCAGAAATGTACTAGTCGTGTAGGTACTCTATGTGTTCGTGGAGACGAGTAGAACATGAATATGGACTCCTAAAATCTTCAAAGCATACCCTGTGCATACAGTACGTTGGTATGGAATACTAAAAACCGAAAAAAAAACCAAGAATATTGTAAAAAAAAATTTCTAAAAGAAATTGCAACACCATTGTTTCTTTCCATTGACCATTCCTTCAACTGAAAGATTTCTTTGAAAATTCGCTCATTAATTCATGCTGCATGAATGGACTTTTATATAACAACGAATTATATAATATAATAGTTCTACAAGACCAAGAAGGTCGAACTACCTAGAAATCTAATTAAACAATTTAATTACCAGCAACATCTGATATTGATTTTGTCCATTTAATTCGTGCGTTGTTGATCAAATGATCGAACTAGACCAATCGCAGGAGCCCAGCCTACAAGTTTCCATTCGCCCCAACGGTTGCGCAAGGACCCGCTCAGTGAGATTTCTAGCTTAATTGACAGGACCACTGATTGTTGTCGCGTTTAACTGCTTATTTTTAATTTTTTCCCTCCCCACGTTTCGAAAGACCGAGCTTTCAAAACTCATAACTTGTATCGTATCGTATTTACATTATAAACGTCCTCAACGGTTATTTACATAACGGAGGTAGTTATTTTTTCTCTCCTGTAAGGATCTCTTTCTCTCTCTCGCTCACCCCTATTTCGTATAAAACTGACACAACAACCTGTCAACGTGCTAGAGCTTTGGTTGGGCCTCGAGGCACGACGCTCGTTAATTTAAATTTATTAAAATCTCTTCAGTCTTCCCACCATTTGGGAGTTCAGCGCTTGACGGTTTCACGTCGAAGATTGCCACAGCCCAAGATGTTCGAATTTTCTTAATTTCTTCTCTTGACATACGGTAACAGATATTGCAGACAAAAATCCAATAACTGTCAATTAGCTACGTCCCCAGTTTTCTGTTTTATAATAATCGACTAATAACTAATTAGCTTTCGAAACTAGCTGAATGATAGTTTTCGATTGTAGTCAGCAATATACCTACCAATACACCACAATCTTTGCTACGAGGAACCCAACGAATTCAATACGATTTGAGTCGTAGGGACCTTATCATTATTACCTACATCATTAAATATTATATAATAGTCATATCAGCCAACTTGAAATCCCTTGCCAACTTCCTTAAGGACTAAAGGGTGACAATACACAAAGCATCGTCAAGCTTTTCTGGTTCTTGAATATTTATTCCATCAGGTCCCCCATCCAAAAAAAAGGTTTTTCATCACCTTCATTGAACTTTTCTTTGGGTAAAACGATCCAAGAAATCGTCTGTGAAGGAAATGTTAACATGATGTTTGTTTACTTTAGAAATCCTTTACGGTAGACAACCTTGGTTTTAGGAGTAATTTCCTTTTCATTCTGTTTTTGCGAGGATACCCTTATCAACCCAACTGATGTCTTATAAGACATCTTTCTACCCATTCTAGTGATAATAATATTATAATATATTTATACCGAGATTTAACCGAGAAAATGTAGGGAAAGCCAGCTTTGCCCTTCAAATAACTGGTACTTTCTTACTTTTGAACTCCGAGAATTCAGGCATAACAAACGGGTACGTACCTGAAACAATAATAATTTCACATTAATAATGTTATATATGATATACGATCAGCTTTCATAATAATTAAACACTTAAATGAAGAGTATGTAGTATAAAATATTAGTCACAGAAGTTATTGGCTCCTTAAAATACTATTTCAGAGTTCAATAGCGGAGGGCTCATATGAGTAACCACCACCAATTTATTTCAAGCTCCCGTTAAGGCACAGTTTTTAAAGTTCCAACACCAGTTACTGGCATCATACTGTCACTGTTTCTTGGTACCTTGGTGACTTTGAAATAATAAATTGATGTGAAAAGTAGGTACCTCAGAGTGCTGAGGTAAAAAACTTGCTGCAGGATGTACCTCAAAGAGTTGTACAGCTCCTTCGAAACTTGCTGTAAACCATTTCAACAGTTGAATCTCAGGTTTTTTAGGAGCAGGGTTTCTTCCACCACTTTAGGAGTAGTAAAACTTGGAGGTTAATGGTTGCTATGGGGTGCAATTTATAATACTATTAAACAGGTGAACAGCTCCCAGCGGCAGTTATATTGCACGAAATAAAATCGTGAGCGGTGAATTATTTTTAAACCCGAGGAACGTCCTGTAAAATGTTTCCCACTCGTTATTTCAGTCTTAATTCATGGAAATTTTTAATTAAATCTGAGTATTAATTTTTTAATTAGTTTCAGTAGATTTTAAGCACAATGAAGTAGATTGTGAATATAGAAAAACCCAGATATTTCACCGTTACTGCTTTCAACCAGAAGTGATAAAACGGCGCAATTCTCTTAAAAAAATTCATAGAAATAATTTAAATAGTTCTTCAGAAAAGAGACACCTCCTCGTTCTTTGTTCAGTACTACATAAATATTCCAAGAGTCCAAATCAGTGATTTGAGACTTATCAAAAAATGCCTTTCAATTACCTAATTATACATAGCGGAAATTATTCAATATATAAGAATATTTATACTTTTTTAAGCTCACTGAACGTATATTTATATATAAATTAATCTGAAAAATGTAATCTACTCGTACTATGACTGTATAAAATATTTATTTAAATAAAAAACAATGCCTTTACTTTTTGAGGAGCAGTTATAGACAACGTTCATACATGGAGGCCAAAAATCGATAGGGAACAAACTAAGTGTTGGAGGACTTTCAACACTCCATCAATCCGGCCGTTTCAGGACTTTTTGAATCAGCCACCATCTTTTCGATAGCTTGAGGGGTGCAATACGTTTGCGAATCTCAAGGGACTTAGGAGGGACAGGGAAGAAGAACTCGATCAGATGGAGCTGAAGGGAGGTTGATGGGAGGACGCCAGTTTTGAGCAGGGGAAGAAAGAAATCTCCCCTCTTGGGGAAAGAGGATCTCTTAAGAGTTCAATCTGAGAAGTAAATGAATCTTGGTTACTTTGGAATTTATCACCAATTGACTTTTGATAGTAACTGAATAATTTTCAAAGGTGTATGGCGTACCTGTAATGCCATACCTGTATCGCACGTTAAGTATAACAGAGGAGTATGGATCAGTCGTGTGGTCTCCATTCTACTCCACTCACAAAAATCAATTAGAAAGAATCCAGCGGAGATTTTTTCGTTACCTGGCATTCAAATTACATATATCTTCTGATTGCATTAACTTAAACGAACTCTCTACAGATAACCACATCTCATCACTGGAGGATAGGCGGTTCATGGCGGATATTGCCTTCCTTCACAGACTTATAAATGGGAGTCTAGATTGTCCCTCATTGCTTTCTAAAATTAAGTTCAATATCCCTCAGTACTCGACTCGCTCAAATCACCTATTTTTTGTACCCCCTGCGAATTATGTGTAACCGCCCTATCCGTCGTTTGCCACGTGAGGCCAATGTGCTCCTTGAAGGTTGCCAGGAGGTTGATTTTTTCTATTATTCGCTCTCCTCCTTGAAGCGACATGTTAAGTTATTAGCGAATTTTCAAAGAAAATGAAGCTATTGCAATGGCCTCAAAATTTTTAGAATCGACTTTTTCGAAAAATTTTCACACTGAAATCCGTTTTGGAACATTCTGAAACAATCCCTGAAGTTTTTCCAAAAATCATATGTATATATATATATATGTGTCATTCCGGACGATAACTTGAGTAATTGTTTAAAAATTTTTTTTTTTATTTTTGCCAAAATGTTTGTAACAACAAACCATAGGTCAAGTTCGTTAACCAGCAATTTTGGACAATCCAAAGTGGTCCAAAATTCAAAAAAACTCCAAAAAAATGGGTTTTTCCCGTTTTTTGTGGTTTTTACATTGAAAATCATGGTAATATATGGTATATTCGGATTCAGCACAAAATTTCTGATATGAATGCATTTTTCAAAAATGAAAATTGTCCAAAATTAAGAAAAGTTTGTAGCTATATATATATACATATAATGAATACGCGCGTATATTTGTTGTACCCAGAAATGGAGTAGCCGTAAGGGTACTCTATGAGTTCATGAAATCATGTGTCGGGGAAAAAAAAAAAAAAAAAAAAAAAAAGTCCTCGTTCAAATATTGTATTGACAACTGCCACCGATAGAAACGTTCAAAACCCAGTGTATTATTGAAAATTGCACGATTTTTTCGTACATATCGCGAATATAACTAAATGTTATCAAATTAATTACTTAGATGCGGTAACGCATGAAGGAGAAAAATGTGTGATAAACAAAAGGTGGCATGTTGTGACGAGGTTGGGAACATACGATCATCAACGCGATCTGTCGCACTCATCTTTAACTACGTCCTGGAGCTTCCACAATCAGAACGCTTCTCGGGCTCCCAGATTCAGCTTTCAGCCCAGTGATTTCACGTCTTCCAGGACGTCGATTATTGGTGTAAAAGTATGTAAAAAAAAAAACATATAAACATATATATAAACCAAGAATCGAAAAAAAAAACTTTCTACAACAAATTGCAACACCATTGGTCCTTTTCTTAACCACACCTTAAACTGAATGATTTCTTTGAAAATTCGCTCATTAATTCATGCTGCATGAATGGACTTTTTTTTTAAGTTAGATTTTCAATTTACTAAACTTCATTCTGTAGTTCAATGTATTGTTAATTTTGTTATTTTGTGGCCGCACTGTTGTACTCATATTTTCTATATTCTCTTATACATATTGTTGTTTTATAATCATAATTAATGTAATGTATTTGGTATTAATTACCTTAAAATAAATAAATAGACAGAGAAAAGTTATTTTTTAAAAACGTAGGAACTTTCAAGAATCAACGTCTCCAACTAAAAATTATGTACTTTGATTACTGTAGTAAGAGATACCTATAATTCACAGGAAAGTATTTTGTCACATTAGTTCCTTTCCTGTTATTGTTATACAAAGCTTCTCCTATTGATATCATACGTCATATGTAAGATATCATATGTACTAGCTGGTCAAAGGATGAAACTCATGCGGACTAGCCCGCTTATTTCCTGAAAATCTCATTTACCTGCTGCACGACACAAAGCTTTCTTTTTTTATCTTCGATTGGGAAGTTGCAAAAATGTGATTCAAATTGCATTTTCTTCGGATGTTCACGTGCATTCACGAAGTGAGTCTTCAAAAATCTGTTAATACTCTTAGGATTCAGAAATGGAGACCCCTACATGAGATAATTAGCAGGATGCTGCTCTAACGAGTGGATATAATATGCCTAGAGAGACGAGGAAAAATCTGTGCATTTGAGATTTAAGATTAAGAAATAGAAAGATACAGTTTGGATCAGATTCGATTTTGGAGTGGTCTGGTGGTGACTAGATGATGGATCGAGAGGAAAACAGTTGATCCAAAACGGCACGGCCTAACGAACCCTGGCTTTCCTATGCTGACCCCTTTTAGCTGACCAGCCTGTTGATTTAGAGACGGTCGACATGATGGATGTTATTTTCTACTTTCGTCAAGAAATAAAGAGAACTCACACAGACGTAAACCGTCTCTGCTCCGCCGTCAGACTTGATTCCTGTCCAACTTAAGTGAACACTTGTTGATCGACAGCCCGTTTCAACCAGGAAAAGGACAGGAGAGTAGGAAACGTCCAATAATAACCCTCCCATAAAAGGGGTTTTAACTTGGAGCACTCCGGTGTATGGATCATATCGTTCTGAATGGGTTGTTCTTGGCAATCTAGCAAGAAAGTTAATTTCCAGAGGAATCCCCCTCCATTGTGTCCGGCAGAGAAAAAGCACGGTCGACTTTCTTCGGGGAAAAGGCTTCCTTGGAAATGAAATTAGATCGGAAAGTTCCGGCGGCTACGACCCACAACAAAGAGGGAATAGACCACTCCAATTTTCCCTTTTGCCCCAACTCGCCATTTGCGACTTTTCAGGGTGAAATTGCCTCGATCTTACAAGAAAGAAAAAAAGAGAGGACGTGTGTTACTCCGCAACCTTGAACCAGCAAGCAGATTCATTAGAAACTGCACATTTTCCCCTCGTTTCAAACTCAAATGCTTAGTAATATGAGATTACGGCTTGTAAGTGTATATTTCTGGGGTTTCTTACTGCATAATTTGCTGAGAAATAACTGCAAACATATTTCCCATCTTTGTAGCATGCGTTTGGGCAAACGTGGAAGTTAGCCAACATGGCACACTTGGTTTGCCTTAAAGGTGCCAAAATAGCTACCTTTGGTTTGCTTAAGCTATCGGTATGTCCTTCTGGGTCTAATCAATTCATAGTCACAGGGCTCAACCCACGAAGCTCTGTTTCCAAGTGAACTCAAGAGGTACCTTAGCAGGTTTTTGGCCTTCCAAAACTTCAGAGCAAAGAAACTACTTTGACGAGAACGTAACCTTCCTCAGCAACTTTGATTGAGCAAACAGCAAACTAGGGAATTAGTCTACTCCGATGCATAATTACTTGAAGTGGCTGCTTAAAATTTAAAAATTGTACCTAAATATGAAATTTTCAAGGATTTTAAAAATTCAATAGCGCAGCAGCCAAGGGAATTTATAACTGAAATATTGCCGCTGGAATTATCAAAATCGAACAATAATTGCCAGAGAAAACTCTGCAAATTATTACACAATGGTTCATTATTTTTCTATATAGATCACTCGTCTACAAAATCACCAACCATCCAATATGAAGAGAAGAAAAAAAGATAAAAATAAAAAATTAAAAAATTTTAAAAAAATTTAAAAAAATTTAAAAAAATCAAAATCACCAACTATTGATTGCATTTCGGTGAGCTCTAATTTGAACGGAGATTAGGCCTCTTTTGCGATTCACACTCGTGTTTTGATTTATATATATATATATTTCAATATAAACCCTTAAATTTTCGTAGGGAGCGAACGGTTAGTCCTACAGAGCTCCGCGTGGTCTCAAAAAATTCTAAAAATTCTATAGAATCTTAAATTGAAGGAAAAACAATACCTTTATATCAAAATTTTTTGAGTTAGGGCGTTTTCAAAATTTCAAAATTGATTTTGGAACCCTTAGAAGTGACCTACATCAACCAAAAGCTTCGGGGCACAACTAGACCCCAAATGGAGCCTACATACCAAATTTCATCGAAATCGGTCAATGCTAAGTGGCAAAAGTACGGCGGACGGCCGGACGGACGGCCAAATTTTTATTCGATTTTTGGATTCTACGTACCTTAAAACGTAAACCATCAAATTTTGAGGGGGTGTTAAAATTTTTTTTTCTTGAAAATTTTCATTATTGAAAATAATAAAGACCGACTGAAACCCCCTTAAAAATCATAGTTTGGTCTGCCTAATTATCTCCGTGAGATAATGAGCGTCTTGTGTCAGCAGAACGAATGTAAGAAGAGAGACTGTAACTAACCGCTTGTTTGTCCATGATAATTCATGTAATACCGGGTCTGCTCAATATTAATTAAAGTATTATTTATCATAAGTTGAAATGATTAATTACTGTAAAACGACCAATCACAGCGCCTCACATTGTGTAAATTAATCTTTTATTGGTTATCATTTTCAAGTAATGAGCAGCGAAATGCAATATCGACTACTTATTGTTTGATGAGTTGAAAGAACATTGTCATGAATAAATATGAACCGATGTCATTTTGGAACAATGATGTTTAATAAATCTGTGTACGTCTTGTGTCGAGCCGTTCCGACAGACGAAGAAAAAAAAATGCCAACTGGCGCCGTATCATTTCTACTTTTGGAGAGAGACACAACGTCCGTCATACACAGGTTTGGAAGCGCTCGTTGTCTAATGAAATGCGAGAATCTGTATAAGGTCGAGTTATGCTTTCCCGCAACGGCGAACAAGGTGGCCCCTCGTCCCTCGTGGCTGCATTCGGAAAAACGGGGTTTCTTTCTTTCGATAAAACTGGACAAACGATTCGAGAAAAGGTTATTGAATCTCGACATGACAAGCCTTTCTCTGCAGATGGTTGCGGTAAAAACGTATAAAAATATGTTGGTGAGGCCCGAAGGGGGAACATACGGCCAGCCGATGTTATTGGATACTCATGGTCGGGTGTTGTTTCAGCGGGGCCTTCAGTGTCTTGTTTCTGATGGACCAAAAAAAAACCCTTCCTGAGAAGCCATCGAATATAAACTTGAGCAAACGATCCAGTAAGCTCTATTCTTGATCCTAGTGTGCACATTGAAGGACAAATATGCGCCTAAACACGTCGAAAAGACAGTGCATACAAAGGCATACAACACATGCCTACATCGACATTTACAACAACTGGGATGAGAGAGACAGGGTCCACACAGCATACGAAGCAAATCAAACAACATTATTATAACCGAATTAACGACAATTGATCTTCATAAAAAATTCGGTGGTAGTAGGTATATCATTGCACATTGAATAACAAAGACATTTGTTTTTGATGGAGCTCCCTAGCATGAAATATGGCGACGGTAAGACCATCTATAACTTGGATTTTGGTTTAAAAAAACGGAGTTGAAAATAAAGTTGTCTATTTACAATACCTAACCTTATTGTTTGTTACTGATGATGACCTAACCGTCGAAATCGATTTAACTTTGTAACTCATTATTTTCGTGGAAATAAGACAACGTTCTTCTCAACTCCGTTTTAAAACGCTGCAAATCATTGCTCAAAGGTTTATTATTTTCTGTATAGATCACCCTTCTGTATAAATCACTGGTTCTCCATCAATAGCACCTACCACCATCTGTATTCTCCCTTGACCTTCCCTCTCAAATTTCAGCTTCCTGCGTTCAATAGGATTAAAAATGGCTTCAGAGCTCACTCAGCTGATCAGTGATCTGAAGAGTGAAGAAGATCTCCTCGAATGCTGGAGACGCCTGGGATAGCACTTCCATTCAATGGGATTAAAATGGCTTCGGAGATCACTCAGCTGATCAGTGATCTGAAGAGTGAAGAAGATCTCCTCGAATGCTGGAGACGCCTGGAACAGCACTTCCATTCAATAGGATTGAAAATGGCTTCGGAGCTTACTCAGCTGTTCAGTGATCTGAAGAGTGAAGAAGATCTTCTCGAATGCTGGAGACGCCTGGAAGATCACTTCCATTCAATAGGATTGAAATGGCTTTGGAGCTCACTCAGCTGATCAGTGATCTGAAGAGTGAAGAAGATCTTCTCGAATGCTGGAGACACCTGGAAGAGCACTTCCATTCAATAGGATTGAAAATGGCTTCGGAGCTCACTCAGCTGATCAGTGATCTGAAGAGTGAAGAAGCCTTTGAGCAATGATTTGCAGCGTTTTTTACCCACCAACATTTTTTTTACCTACCAGCTAGGTACTACCTACCACACCATACTGGCTTCACACCTTCACAATCAAGTTTATTAGAAAGAACTAAACGCTTCACACTCGATTGGAAAAATAGAAAGCTTCATATGGAAATTTGATTACTGGTTACGCAGAAGGCAAAACTTATACAAATCGAAGAAATGAACAGCGATCGCATTTTAGTCCGATAAAATTTGAATGGAGATAAAACCTCTTTTGCGATTCACACTCATGATTCTGTTTTATCGAAGGAAAACCTTCAAGTACTCATAGGGACCGAACGGTTCGTCCTACAGAGCTCCGGGTGGTCTCAAAAAATTTTAAAAATTCAATAGTATTTAAAATTGGTGAAAAAACGATACCTTTATTTCGAGAGTTTTCGAGCTAGGGCACTCTTGAAAATTTCAACCCTTAATTTTAGAAGTGACCTACATCAACCAAAAGCTTCGCGGCACAACTAGACCCCAAATGGAGCCCATATACCAAATTTGAACCAAATCGGTCCAGTGTTGCTAAGAAAAGTGCCGCGTACGGCGTACGGCGGACGGACGGAAATTTTTTTATTCGATTTTCGTATTCTACGTAAATACCTTGAAACGTAAAACATCAAATTTTGAGGGGGGGTTGCAATTTTTTTTTTCTTGCTCGATTCCAAAGGCTTATTATTGAAAATAATAAACCAAAAGTAATTATGGAAATGGGAATGGAATTATTAAAATGGTTTTCCACAATCTCATCGCGAGTGATTTTATTCGTGGGATTTTGGATTATTAAGAACTGAAAATTAGTAGTTAAGAGGGATTCACGTTTACCATCAATCTGCAGCAATGAAACTCAAAGGACTGTCAACACCTAATCAATTTCTCGAAAATGACACCAAAATTTAAATTATCATCATTCGTTTGCTTGAAAACGGGTGTAGCCTCGGACGTGACAATAATGTTGCTATGTGTTGACAAAGCAAAATCAAGCAACGAAAACCAAAATGATACTAAAACTCATTTTTCATAATGGAGGATTCAATGCTAAAGATCAAAATAAGCATTTCTACACCGAACGGGTTCATATTATTCGACGTGAGGAAGCTGTAGAAGCCTTGTTATAAATGATTTTCCAACAGTGAATAATGAAGGAACAAGTCCAATAATTTGTTGGGTTTTACAGTGTTAATTATAGTGAACGCAATAAAATAGTTGTTTGGATGAGAGTATACCTGTAAGATCATCCAAACAACCAATCAGCATCCTTCGATTAAAGGTGCAGAACCTTTAAAGCCTTGAATGAACTAATACCTTCACTTTAAAACACCTTCAGCTGTCATGAGCTGTTACTTTAACGACCTGTACCAACTTGATAATACTGATTTGAATGTGTTAAAAAGTTGAACTGCATCAACTAGTCGAAACACCTCGGCTCACTCTACATGCGAGACAACCCCCCAGGTTTCGCGGACATCGTTATTTGATAATTACACAACTTCCCCGTCAAACGGCTCGTAAGTTGGACAAATTAAATGAGGAGAGATTCAGAGCGTTTAAAACTGGCCAAATTGAATTCGTGAGAGGATGCACGCGAAAGAGAAGCGCGAAAACATTTTTAATTGACGGCTGTTCGATTTGCTCCTCCCGTAACAGTCACGCGATTTGACGAGAATTAATAACTTTGATCTTGTTCGACCCGGAATTTGTTTTTGGGATGTACTCTTTCCCATTTTTATACCGATGATGACTTCGACGTTGAGACCAAATAATACACAGGTAATTGATAAAAAGTATGGGGGGACAATCATAGAGTTTGGGACTACTACAGAGGGGGAACTGACATAAAATAAAATCTAATAAAACACAATTCATCGAGTCAGGATGAATTATGACGTCGTTTTCACATATTTGCCGAGTAAAGTTACCATTACAATTGTTGAAGATGGCAAGAAACGTCTAAATACGCCTATTTTGACCTTCAACCAGTGTAAGACTTCTTAAGAATCTACTTAGATTTCCTCGTAGGCATCTGAGATAAACAACCTTATTAACACTGAAGTCAAATTTCCCAGTACATCAAAAATTTATAATTTTAAATAAATTCTAAATTTGAATAAATTCTACCGCGCAGTGGAAGCATGCTGGGCCCTTAACCTATTATAATTTGGAGGGAAAGGTAAGTCCTTGGTTGTATTAACACAATGTATTCACACTAATTATAAAAACAATAATTATTATTATCGGAGAGTTAAACCCGGAATGGAATTTTGCTCGAGTCCACACAATCACCTGCTGACACTTGTGAGTGATTGTGTGGAGTATCTCGTCATCCAATAATTTAAATACCTTTGAGCACTAATTGAGCAATATTACGGTTGTCGCTTGTTGTCACTTCACCTCCTAGTGAACAATATTATTCATGAGCCTCGAAGTCCATTCATGCCTGGTATGAGTGATATAATAGTACTTATTAAGAGGACTATATTACCCAAAAAAAGTATATTTTTCTTTTTTTTATGCCAGTTTGATTCCTTATGGGGTGTATTATTCATTTGAGATGAATCGTCAAAAGTGTACTGCAAACTTGCAGCTGGAGTGCTTAGGTGATTTTTCTCCTTGGCATATCGTTTTGCCATTGGCCGCCTGTGGTTTCTGATTTTGTTGCTATTAATCACATTTTCGACATCCCAATACAACTGTGAATCACAGAGCTTTAATGTTGTTGGGTTATTCATGCAAATAATACATTCTAGATTCAAACTAGATTCACAAACTTTAATCTAAGGGGTATTAAGGAAAATGTCCTATCCGTCAATCTTATCTTCGACTTGAGTATTATTTTATTATGGAAATGATATGAGCACTAATTGAGTAACTTTTGCAGAGATAATTTCAGGAAGAATTTAGGCAGGTAGGTATATATCAGGACATGGCCACAAAACAATGGAGTAGAAAGGGAAAGGGCCACAGAGGGAACTAGAGTTCGGAAACTCGGCAGGATTGCTCCGGAGTGTCACCGCTGTTCCTACAAAACATCCCAGTCTCACCCCCCTCAACTTACTCCTTCTTCAACTTAGTGCAGGCGTAGAGTAGACATGAGCGACCTCCACAAATTTGTTAAAACTCTTACACTATTACAAAGTATTCAACCTTAAAAAACGCTGCAAATCATTGCTCAAAGGTTTATTATTTTCTGCACAGACCACCCTTCTGTATAGATCACTGGTTCTCCATCAATAGCACCTACCACCACCTTCTCCCTTGACCTTCCCTCTCAAATTTCAGGTTCCTGCGTTCAACAGGAGAGAAAATGGCCTTGGAGCTCACTCAGCCGATCAGTGACCACTCATGCGCCTTCAGCATTCTCCATTGACCCGTCCTCTCAAATTTCAGGTTCCTGCGTTCAACAGGAGAGGAAATGGCCTTGGAGCTCACTCAGCTGATCAGTGACCACTCAGGTGCCTTCAGCATTCTCCTTTGACCCTGCCTCTCAAATTTCAGGTTCCTGCGTTCAACAGGAGAGGAAATGGCCTTGGAGCTCACTCAGCTGATCAGTGACCACTCAGGCACCTCCAGCATTCTCCATTGACCCGCCCTCTAAAATTTCAGCTTCCTGCGTTCAACAGGAGAGAAAATGGCCTTGGAGCTCACTCAGCTGATCAGTGACCACTCATGCGCCTTCAGCATTCTCCATTGACCCGCGCTCTCAAATTTCAGGTTCCTGCGTTCAACAGGAGAGGATATGGCTTTGGAGCTCACTCAGCTGATCAGTGACCACTCATGCGCCTTCAGCATTCTCCATTGACCCGCCCTCTCAAATTTCAGGTTCCTGCGTTCAACAGGAGAGGAAATGGCCTTGGAGCTAACTCAGCTGATCAGTGACCACTCAGGCGCCTTCAGCATTCTCAATTGACCCGCCCTCTCAAATTTCAGGTTCCTGCGTTCAACAGGAGAGGAAATGGCCTTGGAGCTCACTCAGCTGATCAGTGACCACTCAGGCTCCTTCAGCATTCTCAATTGACCCGCCCTCTCAAATTTCAGGTTCCTGCGTTGAACAGGAGAGGAAATGGCCTTGGAGCTCACTCAGCTGATCAGTGACCACTCAGGCGCCTTCAGTATTCTCCATTGACTTTTGATTATGGAAATTTGATTACTGGTTGGTTACGCAGAAGGCAAAACTGTATACAAATCGAAGTAATGAACAGCGATCGCATTTTAATCAGAAAAAATTTCAACGGAGATTAGACCTCTTTTGCGATTCACACTCATGATTCTGTTTTATCGAAGGAAAAGCTTCAAGTACTCGTAGGGACCGAACGGTTTGCCCTACAGAGCTCCGGGTGGTCTCAAAAATTTTTAAAAATTCAGTACTATTTAAAATTAGTGAAAAAACGATACCTTTATTTCGAGAGTTTTCGAGCTAGGGCACTCTTGAAAATTTCAACCCTTAATTTTCACCCCTTAGAAGTGACCTACATCAACCAAAAGCTTCGGCGCACAACTAGACCCCAAATGGAGCCCATATACCAAATTTCATCGAAATCGGTCCATGGTAACTAAGAAAAGTGCCGCGTACGGCGTACGGCGTACGGCGTACGGCGTACGGCGGACGGACGGAAATTTTTTTATTCGATTTTCGTATTCTACGTACCTTGAAACGTAAAACATCAAATTTTGAGGGGGGGTTAAAATTTTTTTTTTCTTGCTCGATTCCAAAGGCTTATTATTGAAAATAATAAACCAAAATCATAAATCCATTCAAGGGATTTCTAGAGCTAGCGCAAATTGCGTGATACATTAGAGATCTTAGCAAACAAAAAAAGCAAAGGCATGCGAAGGACTCGAAGAATGCGAATGGCAGTAGCTGCAGGGTGGGATTCTTGGAGTCGCTAAGGAGACCGTTTATAAGAAGTCGAGCGAAAATAAATTCGAACCCAAGCAACAGTGGGTAAAGAGGCCATTATGTTGAAGAAGTTGGAAGAATGATGTTTGGAAATAACGAAAAAAAGGGGAGACACGGAGAAGGGATACGAGGCTGTAATCGTTCCTTTCGGGAAGGAAGGGGGAGAGGTTACGAAACTCGTGAAAAAACGGACCTTCCGTCCGAAGTGGAAGAATCTGAAGAGCGTCCGAGGCTGTTGACACAATTCAACATAATTGATACATCAGGCGCCCAGGCCAGGTGACTCTTACGGTCGCATTCATAGGAGCATTAAAATTCCGAGGTCTCCGAAGAGAAAAAACATGATATCCGCCATTTTTTCGGTCTATATTACGATTTTTATTTTCAAGAGATGGGTGGAATTCAGATAAAAATCTCGACGATGTACGATCATACCTCTACGGAGTTCCTCCCTCTCGATTCACATTCTGATGGACTTGCAATGATAGCTTGCAATGGTCCAACAGGAGTTCAGTAGATAGAGACTTTGGTATCTATCTATTGATTGGTCTACCAAGTGGGTGTGGCACATGGTTTCCTCGTGTAGCAATAACGTGGTGATTATGCAAGGGTTCCTATCTCGATACTTGAGGGGTCTTCGAAAGGTCAGTTCCCAATAATAATTATTCTCCGTTAGAATAAAGTAGGTAGTGATAAATTGAGACTTGGAAGCATTTTTTTCTGGGAATTGCTGCATTTGACCTGGCTGCATTGTAGTGATGATGCCCTGTGAAGCCCCACGCTGTTGGAAATTCACAGTTCTTTTTAAAGAGTGTTGTCACGATTAAATTCATAAATAATCGTCAAATGACAATATTCAACAAGTTCCAACAAATCGGACTGCAGTGAGAGAATTATTTATGTGTGATGAATTTTGACGTTTGCATGCAGAGAGATTACCTCTAATAAAGAGCACCCAATCCAATTAATCTTTGAAAAGTTTGTCGAAATCTTGCATGTGTGGATACATAGACAAATACGAAACTTGAATATCCAGTTTAATCAAAAATTGCGAGTGGTGAATTTCCATAATGGAGGCATTATCGAAACTCAACACAATCGATATCAAATGAACTTATCAGATAGATAGGTAGATAGATAGATAGATATATGTTTATTTCGCCATTTTGTACACTTTTACAATAATATAAATGCATGAAGGGATGCAATTTGCTCAGATTTCCTACCCGACATTAGGCTTGGCCCGTGTTGTAGGGTAGGATATTTGCAAAATCGCTCCATATCGGTGAATAAATTGATGTATACTTTACAATTACAGTAATTAGTAAATTAATAAACAACACATGATTGGACAGAATTAAGGACGCATTTTGATAAACTCGTACATATACTAACTTACTTTAATATTCTCTATTTTAATAATCTCTAAAATTAAATAGTCTCCTATACATATATGCTGTTTAATAGCCTTTCGCATCTAAAGCCCCCTTCTGTAACTAGCCAACTTAACACTTGCTTTTTGTATTTTGGTCTAGTAAACTTCTGGGGACTTTTCATGCTACAAACAATTTCTCGGTGTATCAAATGTAGAATGAAGATCGGGCTGTGCGTTGTCAGAGTCAGTCTAGGTCTAGGGCCAATTACATTCCCTGCGGCGGCATATCTAGTATCGTATTTCGGATCCCTTCGAGAAACTTCAATTATGTTGGGTGTCCTAAAGAATTGCAATAGTAGATTTTTCAGATAAAGTTGTCTAATAGTAAATACCTTAGCAATATCAAATAGATCTACGGAAGGGGTCCTACGCGGTAATGACAACATCATTTTTATGATAATTTTCTGCCGAACATGTAACTTATTTATATGGGTGGAATACGTTCCTCCCCATGCTATTATGCCATACTGCAATACAGATTGCAACATGGTATAAATCAGGCTCGAAACTACTATTTTTCAAAATTTGGTGTCATTTTATCGGGTCGTGTTATGTTGAAAGAAGAATATAATCTACGGCAGATGACATCGGAGCACATTGGTGAAACGAGAAGATCGATGCGTCAAGTTTGAACTCATATATTATGGATACAGAGGGACCTGCATCAATCATCCCAAGAAGTGGAATGGTATGCTTTCGAATATTATATTGTACCCAATCGCTCGAAGGTTCGGGCAATCGCTCAGAAAAGCCACTGGAAATCTTTTGAGAGGCTGAGAAAGAAATTCGACGCGTGAAAAAGCATTGGGTTCCTTTTATCTGAACCTCAAACACCTTGCACCCCTAGTGACATCTTAATCGATAACACCTTCAAGGCTCCAGATTAGTTGGTCACAAAGAGCATTGTGGGATCGAGCTGCACGTGAATTCTGGAAATCCTTCTTTTGAAGCTGGACAGGTAAAAGGTGAAGGCCATTAGGGAAGGGTGGTCGCTCGTGAGGGTGGAAAAGGGAGAGGTTATATATTTGTCTCTCTCTTCCGTCCCATTTTCCCTTCAGAACTAACCAAAGAGTCAGGGCACGTTTCGTTTTATGCCTTCTCAGCCGGTCCAAGGCACGTATGGAAGTCCGAGCAAAAAACTTGGGCGAAGCAGGTAGCTCCGGAAATTCAACAGAATCTCAATCATGTAAATCAGAAGTTTGCCTCCATAATCTGACTCAAGCTAATGTGATTAGTCTACATGGACATTTCTGATTTTGAGAATTCAAAATCCAATCCCTACAACTCAAAGCTTTAAAGAATCACTCATCATCACTTAGAATGGGATGCTCCAAAGATTTATTTTACTTGGACAGCATAAAAAGTAGGTACTGAATATCCGCAATTTGGAACTTCAGAGCCATTTGTTACAGTCATAACATTTTGGCGACTTAAGCCGCTGGACCATGGTTTTAGCGTTTCCAGCTGTTGTCATACTGAGAAATTCGATTGTGGATCACACAACCTTTTGATCGTGGTGGTATTTATTTTTCCAGTTATAGATTATTAATATTTGAGCGACTACGTTTCTGCAGTGTTACCAACCCGATCGTGTCAAAAACCCGTAGGTCGGAGTCTTAAAAACCCGTAGATTTATATCTCAAATCCCGTAGGTATTTCCTGTAGGAATCTACACACACACATGGTCTATAAAAATTGCCACACCTTCTGTGATCATTGAATTAAATTGAGAAGAGCTTTTCCAAATATTTTAAAATATTTTATTGAGGTAACATCCATTGCACCTAGAACAAGGTAAGTACCTACCTACAACTGTCGTATACCTACTAACCCAGTCTCAAACAACAAAACAGGAGTACCTATCGTAAACAATGAAGAATATTGAGTGGGAAAAGTGGGAAGAACATAAATGAATTACAATAAATCGGCTTTCAGCCATTATTTGCAAAAAACTCGTAGATTTCACCTTCGTTCCCGTAGACCCATAGATGGATCAAAAAACCCGTAGATCTACGGGAAAAGCTGTGGGGTTGGTAACGCTGCGTTCCAGCCTGTAAACTCAGGCCCACTTCAGACCAATAATTTTTGAATGGTGTTACAACTTATCATATATATACCAATGTATTCAGAAGAAGTTGATGATGCTGTTACTCATAAACTCCTGTATTACTTATCTCAACAATCCTGTATTTTTAATACTCCTGACTTAGGTACGACTACAGTTCAATCCCCTCGGATTTGACACCGCTCCACCTCAGACCTCAACAACAACCGTCAAACGTAAAAACTTGATCATAAATACGAGAAAAAATTCCATCTCTAAACATGACACACAATGATCATAATCCAAGCCCAGTTCAAGTCCGATGACGCAACAGGTTATCGAGATGATCGACCGCTCATTGTATTCAAAACAAACTGATTTACTTCGCTCGACGCAGACTCCATATTTGATTTGTAGATTCCCCAGCGGGGGCCCCCCAACTGTTTGATTAGCCCCGACAGCAGCGCTCTCCCGATTGTTATCGAAATATATCGGAAAGACATTTCGAAGAAAAAGGACGAAGGCGTGCACAATTTTGCCCGTTGTTACACCTCCTGGGCTCAACCCAATAAATTTTCGAGTCGTTATTAATTTTTTGACACCAGGGGAAAAGCAATCGGTTGTGAACACAGACCTGAAATCGAGCTGCGATGTTATGATCGAAGAATAATATTCGACCACAGAATAACCGGTTTAATCTGAGAAGCGCTCTCCAGTTTTAACGAGGGTAGGTAGACTTTCAAAAACGGCCGACTAACAATAGGACGAGGGAACCAAGAAATACGACGTTGACAACAAATAGTGAGAGAATTCAATGGTGGAAAAACGGGGGAGAAATTCTACGGTATCGGAGCTGCCGTTAATCAAACCGCATCTTACATAATTTCCAACAGTTATACAGAATTTCTCTTGGGAAGTTGAATCAATAAATCAGAGTTAACCAGAAACCTGGTCGTTGTGTAGATATTCTCGTCGAGTTGGCACGACCGATCATACATCAACACGGGTTTTCCAATTGATAGTTCAGAGATTGAAGGAAAAAGTTGGAACACGCACCCGGGAAGTCATTGCACTACTTGAAGAAGACAGAATATCGACAATAATTTAGTTGCATAACGAAGGAAATATTTTGTGGTGGGGAGTATGTGAGAAAACTGAGTCACAAATGAATGAGGAAACCCGGATGGTCTTCTCGCTTAAGACTACAAGATTTCGACAGCCATTCTGCAAAATCCTGTAAGTACATTTTTGGCCTAGAACGCTTCGTCTCTTCTCTATGACGAGTCATAGACGATAAACGACGCACCATTCATAGACGTCAACCAGTACAGGTAACTTCTCCAGGGGGAAAGTCAAGACAAATATGATGGTAGGGTGAGGTGATAGAGGAAACCAAAAACCAAAAGCAGTATAAGCCTCACGAGGGGTCTAAAGAGAATCAATAAAAATCAAGGGGGAAAATATAGAAATCCAAAATTTATATCATGCCACTGGCTCGTGATGAAGTCTAGCTTACCCTTTTGTCGCAGCCATAGACTATTTGTGTGGATTTGTAGTCAGGGCTGGAAATATCGATCTCGTTTCAAGATTACGGAACAAATAGCAGGCATCTTCGGTGGTTACTGGTTACCCAGTTTGACCCTACCACTATAAACTTGATGTTGGTGAACTCATGAATTTTTATTCTCAATACGTGGTATCAGCTTTGCTCAGAGGACCCTCTCCTTTTCTCCCACGTTGGAACTCAGCCCGGAACCGTTTAAACATTTAATCAGTTCTGGGTTAGGGGGCGGACCAGATGCTCCCTCCTCTGTCTTTCTAGTTCTAAGAGTATCTTCCTTGTCAGGAGCTTTCTATTTACCCTGCCACAGCAGTCCAGCTCCTTTCACCTTCCAGCATCCTGCTGACAACAGCCTCTGAGGTTGCTCAGAGGATGGCTTTGTCAAAATGGTCGACAGTGACCCCCTTCTACTTTCTCACAGCACAAGTTCACTAATTTTCTCGTACCGATTTTTCTTACACATCTAAAATATTCACCTCCCTCCAAGGAGGGAGATAAGGAGAACAGGAAAATGGTGCTCCTTCAAATCTCTATAATAAGTGGGGTCATCTCACAGATGTGTGAATAATTGTGGGAACGCTGCCCGTTGTTAGTTTTGTGAGAAGTTGAAAAGGGGATCAGATAAGAACACAACCGAGCCTAGACGTTCAGGATTTATGCTGAGGGCTTAAATCAGAAGACGGATTAATTCTAGAGTTTAACTACGAAAACGTCTTGTTAAGGATGGGGGCCCAATTAAAAATCGTAGGCTTGTTATTTCAGTTAAGAAATGCTACAAGGAGTTGTGAGGATCGAAAGGATTTTTTTTTTTTTTTTTTTTCAAGAAAATAAACCACCCGCAAGGAGGCCGTGAGCTACGGCGCGAGGTTGGCACCAACACGGGCCTCCCCGCTGGGAAGATACATGGCTGCCTCCTATCGGAACTGGCAGCAACGATAATCATAAAAGGAAGAAGAGAAGAGGAATAAGAAGAAAATGAACAGGAGGAGAAGGAGCGGTAAATAATAAGAAAAAACCCATACAGCCAAGCGTGGGCAGAGGAACCGTAAAAAAAGTAACAATGCCGTAAGAACCTTCTGATTTGTGATAGAGCTCCTGAAGGAGTGAAATATGATTGCGATATGAGTACAAACAGCGTTTATAGGGTAGGTCTTGGGGGATGCGGGATGTCGTATATCATGAAGCGAAAGATGCTTGAAAAAGATAAGAAAAGACTCCAGCAGGTCATATTGTGGCTACGTTAACGTAAAATAAATGGTGTATGCATCGCATAAATACCTACATATGGGAGTTTCAAGATGTAACCGGATAATCAGCCTAATATAAGCTCTATGTTTTTGTTTAGCATCCTGCTTCATCACAAAAATTGGGCCCTCCAAAATTTTCACTCACGATTTGTGTTTCAGAGAAATTTTTGTTTGTCTGTCAATGACTAGGGTCGAGCATGACCATGCAAACATTATAATATAATGTTTGCATGGTCATGCTCGACCCTAGTCATTGACAGACAAACAAAAATTTCTCTGAAACACAAATCAGACACAATCAAAATATTATTTTGATTGAATTTCCTTGATTTGTGTTAGTCAGCCCCTAAATTGTACAGCTCGGTTGTAAATAAACGGTTTCCAATAAACGAGGTTCCAACTAGGGATGGGACATCGAATTGAAAACATCGATGTCGATATTTCATAGAAACGTCGTATGAAAACCATCGATGTCGATAACATCGTATGGTAAAAAATCGATGTTTTTATAACGAGGGAAATTTAATTAATTTGTCAACTAATTATAATCAAGGGAGAAAACCTGATGAAGCTGCTCTTCCTCCATACATAAGAAGTGGATAGGTATGTATCCTTTTAACGTGATTTTATTTTACTGGATAACCTACTCCATTATAATTTTTTTCATTCGTGATAAATTATCCGATTTTTATGTACCTACTTCATTTCGATATCCCATTTCAATTGCTGTTTCAAGCATATAGAGACTTTTTTCTATTGTTTTCCAGTAATTATCTTGTTTTATAAAGTGATGATTGAAAGGCAGGAGGTGTTCTTATAATCCCAAGTAAATTCAATGAAGTTATCGGGACTAGAATTGGATTTTGTCTGGTTTCCTTGCAGTACATAGTAGGTAGGTCAAATTTATCAAACGATGTTATCAGACCATCTCCTCGACATATCGATATCATCGGAACGAAACATCGATCGATAGACCAACGTCACTATTTATAGGCATTTTCTCGCGGAACTTAGACATAAATAACGTCCTTATAACAATCTCCACTCAATTTTCCTTTCTAGTCAGCATTACGATTGTAAATCTTGAGTATACTTTGGATCCGGAAAACACAAAATGAAAGATGAAAAAAGTTTGCTGTGAGAATCACTGAGCATAACAGTATTTTTTTCTACTTAAGTTGAAGTGCTTTTTATACTGATGGAGTGCTTGTACGGTAAAATGTATTCCTACGTACATGCATAAATAATCAAGAGTATTCCATGTTGAGAACATGCAGGAATATATTCATCGAAATTATTCTATATTGTTGTACAAGAATGATTTCCTTTACATGACGATCTAACGAGTTGGAAAGGGTTAAAAACAGAGAGGAAAAAATGGTTGGGTTACGGGTGGTCTGGACACCGGAGGGAAAAAGTAAACAAACTACGTCCCATAACTTTTTGAAGGGGAAGAAGAAAAAAAAAATGTCCTGCGGCCGATTGGACGGACGAGACCCAAAATATGGCTCTGTGTCGGTAAAGGTACCTGAGGGCCCCCATATTACTCATCATGTTTGAACGAAATGCTACCATTTGTTTGATTCAAATTTACATCCTCGAGATAACACTTTAAACAATAGGTTTTGAGATGTTCTAGTGAAAATTTCTATTTCAAAAATGAAATCATACGGTACAACCAGTACAAGAACACGATTTCTTATAACAATGGAAGAGTTTTCTTTCAAACGGGCTCATATCCATAGAATCCATCGCGGATTCTGAATCTTTGGGATAAGGCCTATCACCTCACGAGTTGAATTCCTTCCGAAACGGTTTGTATCCCCCATTAAAAGCTTGCTAAAAATCGGGTTTGCCAACAAAATGGCTTATATCCAACCCAATGTTTTCAATTAACACTTTTTTAATTTTTTAATTTTTTATTCGGTTTTTGGATTTTACATACCTTAAAACGTAAACCATCAAATCGTGAGGGTGTTTGAATATTTTTTCTTGCTCGATTCCGAAGCTTCATTATTGAAAATAATGGGTAATCAAATAAAAGAAAAAGAAAATGAGATTTTTCTTCACACAACAAAAAACTTACTTTTTTGCAAAGTGGCTCATTTTTTTCAGGGAATATTCGAATTCGGTTGTAGAATGTCCCCTTTGAAAATAATTGTCCCCAGACTGCGTATGCGCAAACTTCAATTCCTTGTAACATCCATAACTCCTACATTATCCATCCGATTTCGACGAAATTTCTCAGGATTTGTTCAGATTGGCGTGTAGATGGTCCCCTACGAGGGTAGTGGAAGGTACTTAGAGATTGATGTTTTGATATTAACTACTATGCATCTATACCATCGGGTTATGGATACGAGAAAGCCACTTGGCAGACGTTTTTGGTTTATTATTTTCAATAATGAACCTTTGGAATCGACCAAGAAAAAAAAATTTTAACACCCCCTCAAAATTTGATGGTTTACGCTTCAAGGTACGTAGAATCCAAAAATCGAATAAAAATTTGGCCATCCGTCCGCCGTACGCCGTACGCGGCACTTTTGCCACTTAGCATTGACCGATTTTGATGAAATTTGGTATGTAGGCTTGATTTGGGGTCTAGTTGTGCCCCAAAGCTTTTGGTTGATGTAGGTCACTCCTAAGGGTTCCAAAATCAATTTTGAAATTTTGAAAACGCCCTAACTCAAAAAATTTCGATATAAAGGTATTGTTTTTCCTTCAATTTTGGATTCTATGGAATTTTTAGAATTTTTTGAGACCACGCGGAGCTTTGTAGGACAAACCGTTCGCTCCCTACGAAAATTTAAGGGTTTATATTGAAATATATATATATAAATCAAAACACGAGTGTGAGTCGCAAAAGAGGCCTAATCCCCGTTCAAATTTTAGCTGACCAAAATTCGATCGATGGTTGATTTTGATTTTTTTGATTTAAAAAAAAAATTTTTTGATTTTTTTTTTTTCTTCATATTGGATGGTTGATGATTTTGTAGACAAGTGATCTATATAAAAATAATAAACCGTTGTGTAATAATTTGCAGCGTTTTTCCAATGTTGCTCATTTCCATCGTTTTTCATCAAATGGGTTCAAATCCAAATAAGAATTTGCCGTGTCTCCCTCAAAACTCGTACCAAAATTTCTAATTTAGTCTTACAATCAAAAGTTCTACGAACAATTTGGAAAATTTGGGAACCCTAGACAACTTCCTTCGCCATGAAATTTTTTTTTTTTCAATTTCATTCCAAGTGGATATAAGCCCGTTTGAAAGAAAACTCCTCATTGGTCCATCAGAGATTTTCGGTTTCCAGAGTTGCATTGGACTCGGTATCTCAAGGGTTATGAAGAACAGAGGAAATTACGCTGAGGAGATGTACACATTTTATTTTCCATGTACCCACAACAGAGATCGTCCAGTACGTTTACTGAGCATGGAGGACGTGACCCGAGCTCATCATTATCCAGGGCTTCGTTAGGACAGACAAGACTATAACAAATGATCCTTAGAAGGTGCCCTTAGTTATGGGTTCACGCTGGCTTTACAACACCTCCGATACCATACGTACGTCCTGAACTGCGTTTTGAAAAAAGGACGAGAGCACCCTCGGAGTTCACGAAAGACGTTATTCTTACGGACGCCTCTAGAATTAATCACCAGCCCCACGTTGAAACCAATAAGACAACGGAGACACAAGAAATAATATCCTTTGCACGTGTAGGAACTGTTGGGGGTCGTTATTCAAACGAGGAAAACCAGCCAAGATTAATTTATCGTCTGAGAAGGGCGAGGGAAAAGGATTGAATTAACACCCACCGCTCTTCTTAGGCACCGCTAACCAGGCTCGTAGTCTTTGTGAATTACTCTCAACATTATTAGCACGTATTCAGCAATAAAATCTTTCAACTCGAATTTTTATTAAATTATAAAACCAGTTAATCAAAACACACAAATTTAATATGTATTATAGTTTCAACAAACCATTGGCTTCAAAACATAATCCAACGACTGGTTATTAAAAAAATCTACATGAAAATAAAACGGTTTGGGGATCATCCCTTGTGCCGTTGCTTTTTTCCTTTCACGGTTTGTTATGGAGCATACCGTTAATTTTTCAAATTTTGATCCGTAACCCAATGAAGTATGATTTTCTCCATTCTCTCCCTCTCTATTCATTCCTACACTGGCCGAACCTTCGAAGAATTGAATCCGAGGTAACTAATACCAGTTTATGAAATTTTTTTAGGTTTTCTAACTTAATTTTGCAAATTTTGATCAGTGAATAACTTTGGGGCGTTGAGCAAATGAACAAATGTATGAGAACTAACTGTTATCATTCTAATCAACCCATCTTATTTGACTTTAACATGTTCCGACAATAATAAATTGAATAATAGACTCCGAAAACTACATCGAAAACTTGGTCACTCCATTCACCCATCAACATAAAAATATTATAGGCTACAAAGAATTACCAACTACAGTGAACCGAACAGGTAGTAGTTTCGCCTCATCTTCTCACCAACCATTCGTTGTATGTACACCCCCCCCCCTTTCTAACCCACCCAACTCTCACTACCTACAATACTGAATGATACTGATTGCTGGATGGAAATAGCTAATTGGCTCCGTAACATGAAATTTGTGGATTCACATTGAGACCAAGCTGTTCGTCCTCGAAAAAAATCCCGAATTTTTAGCACAAACACGAGTAGTATGGCAGGCAAGGCTTGTGACATAAAATCACCCATAATTTTTGAATTACCCACAACTTACTCCACCCTTAGTTGTATCAGTTACATCGTTTGCATGAAGTCATTAAACCCTGTGCATAAGTGTACTTCAAAAATGTAAAACTTTTTATCGGAATGCCGATTAAATATACCTAATGATAGGAAGGTTCTAATATTGTTTAGTAATGCATGCATTCCAGTGGACGTTCCGTGAGATAAGGATTAGTTCAATTTCAACCAAAAAGCGATAAAACGTAAAGTTTTATTTTTAATGCAAAACACAAAATTAACGTAATTTACTTAATATTTTCTGTCAGAAATAGAAGACTCCATGCGAGCCTCGAATATGAACTGCATTTCAAAATCCATGATCTACCTTACACGCGAATTCGATATCATAACGTAGAACTTTTATCCGTTAGTTTTGGTAGGCAGTCCGTAGAAGATCACATTTTAGTATTCAATGAAACACACGGTTTCTGGTGTCCTGGCACCATACCATGGTGACACCAATGACTTGTTCCAAAGTGGCACAAAGAATAGTTAATGAAAATCCAGAAGTATATTGCTAAAGTGCCGTCAATGAGGTGTGCGCCTGATTCTTTTTTTTAGATTTTTAATCGAAAGTAGACCTCATTTTGAGAATTTTGACACCAGCCGTTCCCTTTTCGGATGAGTAGATCTTTTTCTATGATTTTTAAAAGTTTCTGTGACGTCATAAGAATTCGAAACTTTGAAAAATCGTAGAAAAAGATCTACTCACGCTAGAAGGTCGCGGTTGGTGTCAAAATTCTCAAAATGAGGTCTAGTTTAGATTAAAAATAACAATCAACAGCTTTTCCGACCCGTGCGCACACCCTTTTGCAAAGCTTGGGTACCATTAGAAAGGCTTCATAGGAACCGAAATATCGAAAAATCGTATATTTTGTGAATATTATCTCACTCATTCCATCTTCAAGCGAATTTCGATACTCGAATGACGTAATAGGCAACTGGGAAGTAATATGAGCTGCACAGAAAAGGAAACACGTAAATCGGTTGAGAATTGAAGAGGAGTTGACATAATGACGGCCAAGTCTTACTGTGGGACATCCTAAAAAATGTGGTACGTCGTTCATCACCACGTGGCATAGCCCAGCTATTCTTCTCTTTAGAACCTGCATACCTAGCTTATCCTAAGACACCCTAATAATTGTTCAATAACAAGTTGGGAGTAAATATCACCTTTATCATACTCTCTTGCTGTAAGATTTTGCTAATTATCCTTGCGTTGGTCTTACTTTGTTATTAATTTGGACATTCTCAGTATTTCAAAGGAAAGATTTTTTTTGTAAATTTTTCTTCACTAACCCTCCGACTCGTAAACCCTACAAACTCACCCATCCGGGAAACGAAAGCGTAAACACTAACTGATTATGGTAGCTAACGACTCCGTAAAATGGCCGACCACTTACGTCCAATTAGAACTGCTATTTCCGACCTGAGAGTGATGGGTGGGGAGGGGGGAATGGTCCAGTGGCTCTTAGCGAGATTACCTTGTCTCTCGACTTGGAGATCTCCCGTCAAACTAGACTCATGTAGTAATTGGGCAGCACTATTTACTCACATCCCTCAGCTTTTTCTCATTCTAGGACCTATTTTTGATGTAGGTAAATTTGGAACATATTCCTTAGATCTTCTTGGGTACTGTAAGTACTTTTCGAGATGTTTGTTTTTTTCTCTGATCTTTCTTATTATGTCTTATATTGGGATTCACAGAATCCCAAGTTCCGGATGGTCAACGTAAGCAGCCTTATTCCACAAATTGGAATTCTATAACCAAGAGTAGTTACCATAATATTTTCGTACAAATACTTGAAATTGGGAGCAAAATATGATTAGAACAGAAGACAGTAATTAACTGGTCAATGACTTTTGGGTACAATATGGGAATCAACAAGAAGGTGGACAAATCAGCTTTCATAATATTCTATCATTGGCAATTCTCTTCTTTAACAATGGTCAATTCTCAGTAGAGTTGGTGAATGCAAGAAGCATGAAGCAGAAGCAAGAAGAAATGCATGAAACAGAAGAGGAAGTCAAAGTCAAACAGCAAAGAATTCGGGATTTAGTCTCGAGATAACCCAAATCAAGTATTGGTCGTTTGTCAATCAACGTTCGATAACTTGTGACAGCATGGACTGATATGAAATTGTGACCTAACAAACGCCAAAATCGATCCCCAGTCGACAAAATTGATGTCCTCACCAAAAGATAGATTACAAAGTACGAGAAAAATAATCCCATTCCACAACCAGATCGCCGAAGTGATGCCAGACTCAGACAACGCGATGATTATCACCGGCTATTCGGACCTGGGAGGCTAACCTATTGATTTAGAAGCCCCGCTTCTTTCAGGATCCCAGCTCAATGTTCTTATTCTTCTCGCCCCGTTAACCGGTTCAAAACTTCGGGAGAACGGCTAGGCATTCTCCTTTCTAACACCAATGGTAGTTTCTTTTTCTTCCAATATTGTTTTCTTTTCTAGTCCAATCTCTCTTGTTGAAGAATAAGTTATTGTGGGGTACCCCATATGTTACATAAATATGCCAAAAACCTATATATCAATTTGGTCAGTATTTAGAATCTCCATAACCTCCTTACCCATACAATTTTCAACTTGACGAGCTGGCATAAGCATAGTGACAGGCACCAAGCGGAATTTACTGAGTACAGAAATCCAATATACCTTCAACTTGACGGGCTGACATAAGCATAGTGTCAGGCAACAAGGAGAAGGTATATTATACCTCATCCTACCTACATATTATCCTCCGAACCTACAGCAAATAGGGGCAGGAACTTCTTTGTACCGTCAGCTAAATGCTAACCTATACCAAGCCTATCTTTTAAGCCAAACAAGAAGTACCTATACATAGCATAATTCAGAATATAGGGAAATTACGAGTATAAAGAAAAGCTAATATTCAGCTCTTACAGTCATGAAAACTATATAATTTTGACGATAAACCCAAATGAGCCACTAACAAGTTTTTGGTAAGCCTAGATGATTCTTTCTGGTTAGCAAAGATGATCGTTTCATCTAAACCAGCCATGATTTGAACTCAGGAAGACTTCACCAATGGCCAGGATGGGTAAAGCACAAATCTGTATCACGAATCAAACTCATTGACTTCATTCTTATCAACTTGAACACAGATGATTTTGAGATTAGGGTCGTCCAGAACCAGCCCCTGCCCTCTTTTAAAGCATCGAAGAACCCACCTGTTCGAAGGATGATCGGACAAGAAGACGGAGAGACGAGGTGCTCGGGAGTAGGGGAGTTCTTTTTACCGGCTAGTTAACACCTTGTCCAACACACTTTCCACGCATCGCTGAGCTCTCGAAGGCCCAAACAAAAACGCGTCCCGAGCCTGGGCATCGCCTTCTATATGCCATAACAGTGGGCTACATATTCACCCAAGGTCTTTCGACAAAGCATTTACTGAACTATAACCTATTAACCACCATAAACCAAATCACTTCATTATCAGTGTATTTTGAAAACCTACAAAAAATTCAGCAAAGCGGTGTGGACAGAACAGTTTTTTCACGAAGAATTACAGTCATAATATAGAATTTGTAGACATAAAAATACTGAATTGATCGGATCAGATGTTTTGGATGTACGATGCATCGGGTCATCTATACAATCCGGTAATGGATACGAGAAAGCTATGTACCACAACCACTTGGCTTTATTGCCAACTTGGATTTTGCCTCAGACTGACAAAGAGACAAAAAACAAAGCAATTCGAGCTTTTGAGTTGGATTCAGCTGGCAAAACCCAATGAGCGTACTTATCAAGAGCCAGTAAGTCACAATCTATGAAAAAATGCTTACTTTAGTGAGTAAAGTAAAGTAAACAACCATTTCAGGTTGGATTTTCGTCCGACTGCCATTCCTGGCGTCGCGAATGTCATCAGCTGTCCAAAGGGAAGATCAGAATTTGTTCTGATGATTTCGCTAATGGCTTCCCATCGCCTCTCCGCACCGCACTGGGTTGTGACGAGGGGTACGATGAGCACCAGAAACAAACGCACGAACGCAGGTGGCAAGATTCGAACCCAAGAATCCCCGCAGAAGTCGGTTCTTATCCTGCTATCAAAGAACGCGCCCAAGCTCCCATGGCTACACCTTACCCCAAATGCTTACCTACTCTGTGCTGCAGCGAAAAAACCCTAGGGTCCTACAAAAATTGGACTTGATATTTGAATTCACCATCGAAAATTGAATTTGAACCACAAACTGACTGTACTGCAACAAAACTTTGATTTGGCGGATTGTATTCACTAGCGTACCTCCTCAGGTACACCATGTAAACTACCGCTAGTCACCGAGCAGTGTTTGAAAGAAATCCGCTGAGATCATCGAAACAAGAGAGGCGGCGAGTGTGGGCAACGGTGCCGAGGATTGGCTCGAAGACAGGCGGGAATTAGCGAGTCTTGTTAGATGGGCAGAAAAATTGCATCGCGTGACTGCGTAGGAGCCGAGAAGCCAATAAGAAGTGTGAGCCTCTGGCATCTTCCAGCATCTCTCCCGTTTCACCTGCCTTCTTTACCATCGGAGTACGTCTTTCCTAATAAACCTTGGCGAACTTTCCTCCTTCCTCAAATGAAACTAATCAGACGATACTGATTGCACAACTAGAAACTGCATAGTGAATATTTATGCGGTACCTATTCAGCTTCCAGCTAGGAATCAACTCATACAGCCCGGTGAAGCCATCCACTCCAAAATATAAACATTCCAGAAATTCGTCACTGCATCCTAGCAACCCCATTCCTTAGAGAAACAATTGTTTCGTTTAAATCAAGACTTCATTTTATCAAGCAATTTTTGAAGTCTTCGCTTCATCGATAACGACGGTTAAATGACAAAAGAAAGGGTCCTCGAAAATCAAAATTTTACGCACATTTTGCGTTATAAAAATAGTTCTTTTTCGACAATTTGAGGTTATGAATTTTGTAGCCACTAGACAAACATTAGCATACACATCCATGATTCAAAAAACAACAACTTATGTCCATTCTGATTGGAGTAGATTAAAGAAGGCAATTAATAAGAAATTGAATTGTGCTCACCAACCAGCTCCAGAAAAATCGAAATCAACACATACCTGCAACATAAAACGAAACAATGAGAACCTGAAAATTAATGCGATTTCCAAAAGCATTGTACGATGATCTTACTGTCATAATGGTTAAAAAACGCTACAAATTATTACACGAAGATTTTTTTTTCATAGATCATTCGCCTGCAAAGAACACGGTTTTCCCACTGTTGGTACCTACCAACCATTTTTTCGCTCAAGATTGACTATCAAGTTTATTTTGGAAGAGAAAATACCTACCTACCAGCAAAAATCGTTATTAAATCACATTTTGAAAATTATTAGAAATAATTTTACTATTGAAAATAATAAACTATAATCACCATATCACACGAGAAATCACAATCACACTAGAAACCACATTTCCGCAATACGATGGTAGAGTTCCCGGAAAATTTATATTTCCTCCTTCATTATAAAATTGGCCTTGCTTGTTGACGTTCACTGAGTAAACACTTGAAAGAATGTTGAAGTGTTCGCTACTTTTCACGAAAGCAATCCATCGCATAGTAATTTACTAGACTATTCCAAAGGGATTTCACAGATTTCTATGACTTGAGCTGTTTAGGTTTCAATAACTGGAGGGATCATTGAAATTTGGTATCTAAAAGTCTGACATTCATTTCCACGAATTGCAAAAATATTTGTACCACTCACTATCGAAAATAAAGAAGCTTCGATTCGTGCAGCAGACTGGAAAAAAGTGGGGTCCTCTCAAATGAAAATGTTTACTCGCATTTTGGGCGTAACTACCCGAAATTGTGATCAGATTCCAAAGAAATTCCCAGGGTTGTGCGGGGTAGCCTTGAAACTTCTGTTGTACATCGTAGAACGCTGGAAATGCGTATACAAACAACTAGTGCCTTCTATTGAAGTGATCTTAGGAAATTCATATCCACTGATTGTGCGATGAAATTCGGCACCCTTGGGAGCACAAAAAGTGGTTCGGATAAATTCAGATCAGCTGAATAACTGTTAACCTATTGTTCTTTCCGGGATGATAGACCTTTAAAACAGCCTGAGGGTGGATATAGGATAAACATATAAATCTGAGAGTAACCAGCTTAGGGTACCAAAATAAAATTTAAATTATTTATTCAAATTATAAAATTTAAATTTAAATTATTAAATTTTACAATTTAAAAAAGAGCGTGGCTGGCCAAATAAAACAATACAAATACACACCTATTATGAATTGTTGAATATATTATATTTTTAAAACATCATGTATTTGACAAACCTACCTGTGAGCTCACATCTTCACATAACCCTCCTTCACTAACACTGGGGTCTGAGTCCCTGTGAGTACGCCATTTCGCTAGTGTAACAAGAAATTGAGCCTCTACTTAGGTGGGCCGCAAGGTACCTTCCCTTCCAGTGTCGCTGAAGCTCCTGAGAAGGAAGGAACCTCCATCTGAGGTAAGTAGTTGATGTTATCCTCATACTAGAGTTTGGTAAAGCATGGAAGAGGAATTTCAGACCCCTTGTTAGTGTGCATGTTCATCATTTTTCTAGCCCAAACCCCATGTTAGTAGTAGTGTTATAAAAACGCTGCAAATTATTACACAATGGTTTATTATTTTTCTATATAGATCACTCGTCTACAAAATCACCAACCATCCAATATGAAGAAAAAAAAATAAATAAATTTAAAAAAAAATCAAAATCACCAACCATTGATCGCATTTTGGTCAGCTCTAATTCGAACGGAGATTAGGCCTCTTTTGCGATTCACACTCGTGTTTTGATTTATTTATATATATATATATATTTCAATATAAACTCTTAAATTTTCGTAGGGAGAGAACGATTTGTCCTACAGAGCTCCGCGTGGTCTCAAAAAATTCTATAAATTCTATAGAATCTTAAATTGAAGGAAAAACAATACCTTTATATAAAAAATTTTTTGAGTTAGGGCGTTTTCAAAATTTCAAAATTGATTTTGGAACCCTTAGAAGTGACCTACATCAACCAAAAGCTTCGGGGCACAACTAGACCCCAAATGGAGCCTACATACCAAATTTCATCAAAATCTAAGTGGCAAAAGTGCCGCGTACGGCGTACGGCGGACGGACGGCCAAATTTTTATTCGATTTTGGATTCTACGTACCTTGAAACGTAAACCATCAAATTTTGAGGGGGTGTTAAATTTTTTTTTTCTTGGTCGATTCCAAAGGTTCATTATTGAAAATAATAAACCAAAAATCTGATTGAATTGTTTGACTTGTCTTGCCCAGAAGAACTCTCTTCATTGGAGCAGAAGTAATCCGAAAAGAATTGGAGCCGCAGAACAATGTCGAAGACTGAATTTTCTCTTTATTGAAGTGTTTTTTACTTTCAATTGAAATTTATTGTCCGTTCCGACTTTATTTTTTCGGAATGTTTTGTTTAGTTTAAGGTTTTAATGATTACCTATCTTATAAATAATGTTATTTTAAACGACATGATCGTTTATTATCGCCGGATAATATAGGATGTTAGAATATAATATACTGAAAAGACTGATAGTAATATCATGAAAATGTTAAAAAGAAACCAAAATGGCTGGATGTCTGTTTAGTGTGTATCTTTGAAGTGTTTCATTAAAATATTTGTACAGTTATGGGACTTATCACTTTTTTTAATCCTTTAACAAAAAATAGTAAGTATGCGTTCATTGGACCCCATGTTAGTATCAGTGTTCCGGTGATACATGTTAGTGACGGAGGGTTAAGAATGTGACTCAAGAAGTATGCACTACGTTAGTGAAGTTATTTGGAATATTACAAATGGGTTGAAGGACGAGCACAACTACACACATGAAGTAGACGAGAAAGGGTGTATTGGGTACCACACAACAGCCCTCAGGAAGGACACGTTCGAAAAATACAAAAGGGCCTTTCGGGAAGCGTTGTTTGTTTAGCGAAGGTGGGGAGACAGTGCCGCTCTCTCGTTAGCACCTGGTACCTGTTGAAGGCTGAAGATTAGAATCGAAAGCCTCGTCCAGGTCCCTAATGAGTCTTCTTTCTAAGAAATCCCTCCGGAGCAGGGACGGAGTTTGAAACTTTTTAACGACGAATCGTTGAGGCCTGGTTCAAGCTGAGGAGCGTGGCCTGAGCTCTCATTCCCCAGATGTTATCGAGATGTGCTTCAGAGAAGGAGGAGAGAGGAATCCACTCACGGCAAGGCTTGTATACCCACGATTTGGTGGTTAAAGGTTGGAATTTAGTACGATGAAGTCCTCCCAAGAGATCAGGAAGAGCCTCTTCAGAAAAACAAACCAACTTAGGGAACAACAAAATTAATTATAGGTATATTTCAACTTCATATAAATTATATATAAGCAATTTCACAAGTCTCGTAGGTACTACAGTTTCTAAAGACACTAACGGCCGGTTTATCAGTCACATTTATTCCTCCGGTAAAGCAGATTTATCCGACGGCCGTTGAGTAACCCAATCGTACGCGTTCATCAGTCTCCAGATAGCCTTACCTTTAGTTTTAAGTTACCTGGTCGTCCGAGAACCGGATAAAAAGTTCCTGGAAGGATAACTCGATTTACCCAAGGATTATTAACCTCTAAGAGTCGTTTCTAGGGTTTTTGCTTCCCTCATTCGTTTTTGCAAATTGCGTAGTTGATTTTCAAATTACTAGTAAAGGGGGGGTGCGCGTGATTTTTTAAAAAAATTTTAATCGAAAGAAGACCTCATCTTGAGAATTTTGACACCAGCCGTTCTCTTTTTGGATGAGTAGTAGATCTTTTTCTATGATTTTTCAAAGTTTCGAATGTTTATGACGTCACACGCCCCTCCCGCCTGGGCGGGACCCCAAAGTCCACTGTGACGTCATAAACATTCGAAACTGAAAAAGAAATAGAAAAAATCTACTCACGCTAGAAGGTCGCGGTTGGTGTCAAAATTCTCAGAATGAGGTCTAGTTTAGATTAAAAATAACATGAACAGTTTTTCCGACCCAAGCGCACACCCCATTGTGCTACAATCTAATATAGATATCGTCTAGGACTCTTCTTCAGACAGCAGCGACCAAGATGTTGCTATGGTCGAATTCCTGCAGAGGGAAAAACGACTCTACATGGTAAGACCGCGGATTGACCATTTGGAGAAGTGGGACGATTGTGATCGGATAAAAGATCAGTAATCTACGTACTGTCTTCAATTGATCAAATCGAGTCCCAGCTGATTGGAATAATTCAATATCTCCTTTTTGCCTTTTTTTGGACCATGTTGGTGTCCATCGGCGACATTTTGGCGCCAGTAAAAGCTCTGCCTGACTTTTCTCCACGATGAAGTTTGGAGAGTATTCTGCACTCACAAGAAACAAAACCAGTGGGTGTAGCACGTAGCTTCCTCGTATCCATAACCCGATTATATAGATGATCCGATGCATAGTAGTTAATCTCAAAACACCGATCTCTAAGTACCTTTCACTACCCTCATAGGGGACCATCTGCACGCTAATCTGGACAATCCTAGAAAATTTAATCAAATTCGGATGAAAAATGTAAATGTTATGGCTGTTACAAGGATTTTAAGTATAATTTTAAGGCCTTGATTTTCATTGGGGACCATCTACAACTTGATCCGCGTAATCCCTGAAAATATCATCAAAATCGGGTAGAAAATGTGGAAGTTATGGTCGTTACAAGGAAATTCACGTTTGCGCATGCGCAGCGGCTACTATCCGTCCGAAGGTGATGATTTTCATAGGGGACCATCTAAATACTAATCTGTAACATCCCTGAAAATTTCATTGAAATCGGATGGAAAATGTAGAAGTTATGGCCGTTACAAGGAATTCACGTTTGCGCATGCGCAGTCGCTTCTATCAATCCGGGGATGATGATTTTCATAGGGGACCATCTACACACCAACCCGCACAATCCCTAAAAATTTCATAGAAATCGGACAATAACTTCGTATAGTTATGCGCGTTACAAGGAATTCATGACAGACAGACAGACAGACAGACACACAGACACGGAACCAAAATTGTTCAGAAAGGTCTAAAACGCGAGTGGAAATTTTGATTTTGGAGAACTTGTTTTTTGTCCTTGAAAAGTGAAAACAAAGCTTCCGCTACCTTGGTAGACTCGGAAGCAAAATAATATTGCCAAGAAGGAAATAACTAGAAAAAACACCAAAACAAAACACAATGCTTCTTCTTCTTCCAATTTATTCTTTTTTCTGAAGCAAAACACACCGCGAAAACGATTTTTTTTGTGGAAGAAGCTAGTTTTTATTGAAAGCTTCTCACAGCTAATCGATTGTTCGGCCTAACAGACAGGTAATTTTACCGGACAGTTAATAACTACCTGAGGGTTAATTTCGCACTGATAAAAAGCATCTAAGTTTCTAAGACCCAGATTACTATTGTACAACTCGCGTACCACGGTCAATAGTTACAGAGTGAGCAAATAAATTTGAATTATAGGAAGGTAGAATAAAACAAAACAAATATTGGTGCGATAACTCGACATGAAAGCGAGAACAACATAATAGTATGAGGAAACACCGATTCCTCTCGTATCTGGCCGAGGATTCTAAAGGTAAATAAAAGCTGAGCCTTTTATTATGGCTGGTATCTGCTGTGATACCGTTGCATTTGAGTCGCAAGAGATTATAAACAACGGAGAATAAAACACACAGGGATAGGTTTCACATTTTGGAAGTTGAAAGTGTTGAAAATGCATTTGCTGTTGAATCGGCTTTTGATTGATAACTTGTCTGATAAAAATGAGGTCATAATCGAAAACGTGTTTGTGTACAGAAATATTCAGAGGTAGAAAAGTTCCAATCATGGAGTACAAATTAATGTGCAAATTTAAAAAAAACTATTTCAAGTGACGTTTGAACTAAAACAAAATAGTTTTTGTTTTAGTTCAAACGTCACTTGAAATAGGTTTTTTTTGCTTCCTCACTACCGAAGGTAGGGAAGCTTTGTATTCGTGAAAGAAGTGAAAAAAATGTCCTCCAAAATCAAAATTTCCACTTGCTTTTTGCGTTTTAGAGCTTCCCGAACAATTTTGGTTCCGTGTCTGTCTGTCTGTCGGTCTGTCTGTGATCAATCCTTGTCCCACGCAAAACTATACTAACCTGTGGTCCGATTTTGATGACATTTTCAGGGATTGTGCGGGTTAGGTCCTAGACGGTCCCTATCAATTTCAGCACCTTCGGACCAATAGGACTGAGTGCGCATGCGCAAACGTGAATTTCCTGGAACCTCGGTTTCTTGGTTTCTAATGAACCGATTTTGCTCAAATTTGGAGGTTAGTTAGGGACTAACTTCAAAGAGACACCCTATAAGTTTCAATCAAATTGGTCAAGCAATAGCCGCTGCGCATGCGCGAACTTTAAATTTATTGTTACAACCAAAACTCCGCAACTATTCAACCAATTTCGATGAAATTTTCAGGGATTGTGTGGGTTAGGTCCTAGATGGTGGACCGCTAATATTTTGGTATTCAATAACTCTTTGAATCATAATTTTTTCGCCAACTGATTCTATACGTCCATGTTACAATGAGTGAGGAAGCTATACTGCCCACCCAACTTAGCAGACGTTTTTTAAATTTGTTTGAGATAGGTATTTTTAAAGAAAATTTAACGGTGATTCTGACTATTTACCAAAAACTGACATGTTCAACTGATGGATGCTTCAGTTTAGAAAGTAGAGAAAGATAGATAGATAACTTATTTATTTTGGTAAGTGACAATGTGACTCATTGAATGTAACAAACACAAAATGTTTCGGAAATTTGCGCCAGCCGGAGTTCACCGTTTTTGTGTTAGATAATAATATTTTAATAACAATATTTTAAGACTTATAATAATGATAATTAGATTAGTAATAATTAATTTTTTGTAATAATTATTATTTCCTGGAGTTTTAGAAATACTCAACAATAATTAAATGGCACAGTCTTATCATAAACCAAACATGTTATTTTGTAACATACTTAATATGATGCTATATAATTATTATAGTTTAGGTATCATTTCTTAGTATTCGGTACATTTTAGTTTAAGCATAATTTCTTACAGTATTAGTATTGCTTTCTTGAGACCTCATTTCATAGCTTGTTAATAGCCAGTCACTAGTATCTTTCTTCATTGGATATGCTTTATGTATTAATTCGTATAGTTTCATTAAGCTACCTGTTATTATAGTTGAACTAGGCAACGAGGCCACGGCGATAGGCCCATGCTGACTTGACATATTAAATATGTTTCATATTTACATTCATTATTTACCTTACACATTCAAATTTTGAAGGTTTTCTCATTCGATTCCATTCAATATTTGGATTAGTTCCAACCTGCTCAGAATGCTTCTGCCGAGGTCCTTCGGTAATATCCCAGGATAGTTTAGAAAGTCTTCACACAAGAAAATTTCAATTTTCTATTTCAACTTGATTGGGAGCGCAGATTTTTAATATGTTAATGCTATTCTTTTGGTTAAGGAAGTATATCATTTGGAAAGATTACATAACTTCTAAATCACGGAAGATTATCTTGGGGCTTATATGCACACATCCAAGAGATTTCATCGAAATTGGACCAAGAAATTCTGACAGTTATGCCCGAGACAAGAAATTGACCAAAAACTGATAGTCATGGGAGCAAAATTTATGAATAAATGTAAAATAGGAGTGAAAATTCAAATTGTGAAAACACCTTTTTTTAAGAGTAGTTGGTAATTTTTTCGAACTGATGAAATAGGTATCCTTGAAAAGTAGTCAGTTTCATGCCCCGTTTTCTCAGCTTCTATTGAACCTTTTTCAATTTTTTTTCGTTAAGTATATTATTTTGAAGAGATGGAGCCAAGGAAATTTTCGAATAATGACTAGGCAAAATCGCAGGGAGTTTGAAAAAAACTTCAAGTTTAGGCTTAGAATCTTTAAAAAGCATTAAAACTTATCTGATGTAAGAAAACATACGAAAAATCCATGGCACAGTTTGTGTATGAGGTTATTACGAACATTCTAAAAAAAGTTGTACAATAACGGAGATAATGAGACATTTGTGCTGAAAAACATTGTTTTTCAGGAGACGCCATTCTCTGAAGTTATTATAGTTCCCTCCTGATGTCGCAACATCCCGCAGGCTTCAACTCACACCATCTTTTTCACATCTATTTTTTTAGATGTCTGTACCTAGATTATCGAATCCATGACTTAGAAAGATTAGAAAGAAGAAGAAGAAGAGGAGAACTGATCAGTTTTTTTACTTATTGATTCTTTGCGATTTTTTGTTTTGATTTCGCCGTGTTTTGCGTTTTTGTTGAATTCTCGCTCTCTCTCTTGATTTCTACAATGATAGGTACGTTCAATTCAATCGTTCAAAAATCGAAAAAATGCCTCCACGAACATATTGTCGGATTGAAGTTCGGTCCGAAAAAGTTATCCACAACGAAGTCATTCTTGCCGACGTACGGCAACAAAAATCAATATTTATTCGGCAACAAAAAATCGATATTTTTTTCGGCCCTCATCAAAAGCAAGACTTACGCTTCTCCTTTTAAAAATTCCTCAACCAAATGGACACACGAATATACAAAAGAAGAAGAATGAAGAAAGCGAAAGCAGCGAGGAAATATAGTTAAATAGAAGGTGATAGGTAATCGATCTTCCATACGGACGAGGGTCTACTAGCTGTCCTCCGGAGCGCGCCACTCCATGTTCACAGAATTTTTTTACCCACTTCCCCTTGATATTTTTTCAAATTTCTTTTCGCAACGTATTCCCTATATAATGTATTTTAATAAACAATTTTTTTTACCAACTACCCTCAACCCGCAGCTCGAATTCAAAGCTTGCTCTACCTTTTTGGCTCTTTTCTCATTTCTGTTTAGAAGACATACCAAATTTACTCAGCCTTTTGACAACCTTTATGATCAACAATCAGATTGGACGTAGAACATTGGAAGATATAAGTCCAACAGATGGTGTGAAGACAACAGCTGTTATGTTGTTACCAGGAATCATTTTTGGTTCGGAAAGAGAGGAAATTAGAATGTTTAATATTTTTTCCGTGTGAATGTTAACGAGGGTAGGCAGACGTGTAAGCGGAAGGGCCCAGTGACACTAATTCACGGGATAATCGCTCCCTCAGCGTGACAGACATGGTGGGGCGAGTGGAAGCCGACAACCCTTGTGTCCTCCCCATCCTGGCTGCAGTCCTGCAGACTCTCACCACCTGACTTTCCAGGGGGGGTGTGAAGCACATGGGGTCCCACGGTAGACGACGAAGAGGTAAGGCAAAATCACGGCGAGGCCCTTCCAGGTAGATCGACTCAAAGGAAGATTCTTAGCCCGGGAAGGACGCCTGGAGAGTGGGGAGTCTTCAACAGGGAGATGATGGATGGACCCGGCTTCGAGTTCCTGGGCTCAAGCCAGGAGATCTCAGACAAATCGCCTTTCTTCCAAAACCGGCGGGATCGGATGAAAAAAATCACCCGTGCAAATGAGCCAAACGCCGTTCGAATGATGTCGTTTACTCGGGTTTCGCCCACTGGCGTATCCTCGACACCCAATAAACTACGAGATGACAGCCGATATATTAGAAAAAACAACCGTAAACGAGCCAGATAGACCGGAACACCTCTTGGCAAACAGATGTTAGAATACATTAGGTACTGCTATTAACGAGAGTCTTGCGTGTTCGGCCGTAATAAGATTTAGACGAGTTCCAACAAAAGCATTGAGCCCAATAACCAAAACTAACTAATTTGGTCACACTCACCACTAAATTACCACAAGCTATGGAGCGCAATTGTATTTATATTCCAATGAACTTTGTGAGATGATGAAAGATGTTTAAGAGGAAACTCAAGAAGAACTCATGACTTCCCTTGCACAACAGTGACGCCGATTATTCCCTATGGAGATAATTACTAAGCTTCTCAGATGTCGCATCGTTCACCGATCAAAGATGAGGATCAAATCCAATCATGAGAAGGCCGACCACCACACCACCATCACCACCATCATTCACCTGTTATCAGGCTGACATCTTCAAGCCAAACCCGGGAAATTCATAAGAAAACCATTGAAATAGGTGTTAACTATCATGAAATCTATGACTGTCACTGAAGAATGATAATAAAAAATCATTCTCTAAGAAATGAATCAAAAAAGGTTCCTGGATTATGATTTTATCACGGGACAAATCCTCAAAGATCTACCACGGAAGGTGATGGTAAAAATCGCAATGATAACCAACGCACTTCTCTGTCAAATTGATTGGGAATGAGGTCCTCAGGAATAAAACTCCTCTTTCGACGAGCTTTCGTTAACCATCGTAGCAATTAAACTTCGGTATGAACCTATTAGTTAGCGTGTTTGCTAAGATCTTACCATACAACAAGCCAAGCCTAATGTAGGAAAGGAAATCGTAGCAAATCGCATCACTTCTGATGTTTCTCTTGTTGAACTGTTCAAATTGTTTTTTCTGCGTCAAATGAACCACAGCTGTGGAAGTTAGCTGAAGAAATCATGATTCAGAAACCTGTTGAGCCAGCCTAACGACTATCGTCTGAACTGTCAATATTCATACATTCAGAGAAGTATCTGGGCATGACTCTGGTTGCTAAATTACTGTATAAGCATGAAGACTGAATTGGTGCTTATTAATGAGTCGGCGCACAGTGATGTCGATCCAAAACAAATTAACAAGTCCTCAAGCCATTTTGGACTTAAGAAGTGCAGTATGTTACAGTGTGCTGAGAAGCAGCTACTGTAGATGCACACCGCTACGCCAGAAATACCCAAATGAAGTCATCAAAATGCAAGCACAAGTCAACAAAGAAGCTGCCAAGTTGCTCAAGCTCTGCCATCTTAAGACTCACTCAGACAACTGAAGAGAAACAACTCATAAACTGAGGTGAGGGTATTCTCGCGGTTGAAAATACGTTCAGTGACATTACAGTAAACTTCTCAAGTTCGACAAGTGACATTTCTATTATTCAGATATTAACAGAGACTTAGTGTGGAATTATTATCAGGGCAATGGACAAGTTGAAGATACAATAGACAAATTTGGAAGTCGATCGAGCTAGCTCTGCAAGGTACTTCTTCAGGCTTTTATAAGGACTCTCCAGTGTACCAACATAAACGACACACCTCACGAACGAATGTTCAATCATCCCAGACGATCTGTAAAAGAGCAGTCGATATCATCCTACGATACACCTGGGATTGTCCTTCTCACAAATGTAAATAGGCAATCATGTTTGACCCACTGGCGGAACAAGTAGGTACCTTCGTTTTGAGATGTCAAAAATGAGAAGAGGGTGAATGTAATATTACTGTGATATTACTGTAATATTATGAGAAGAGGGTGAATGTAATTACTAGCTTGTTCGTTTTGTGGTTACGTGTTTAAATCGAACTGCTATGGGAACCAAATTTTTCGAATCTATTCACCCCCCGTTGTATTTTTTGAAAGAAAACGTTCTTTGAGGTAATTCATTTCGTACAGTATAGTTCTCTGATTTAAGTACCGAAGTTTCATAACAACGAAATCACGATAATACGTCAAAAATACGCTGGTTGTAATTCACATTTTGGAACGAAACTAAATTTCATGGTTATGTCTAGGTCTTATTTTCCCCATTAAGAGTGAAATTAGATGAAGGTTAATACTTGAAATAAACTTAGGAAGATGCAAGCAGGAAGCAAAAACAGCAACATAAAGCCAGCCACACACATGCAGGTTTGCCTGCAGGCGTACCTGAAAAGGTGTACCTGTACAGGTATACCTGACTTAACGTCACTCGCACACACGATCCGATATACCTGACAGGTCTCAGTTTGCTCCATCATGCCGTCTGACGATGATGTTGCGTTTATCGGACTATTATTAATATTAAATAAAGAGGAAAAGAAAAAACAACGCCAAAAGTGGTCAAAAGATTCGTACAAAAGTGCAATTCGCGATAATACGAGCAGTATCCTTACGGCTCCGTGGCTCCAGGAGAGAAATTAGGTGTCTAGGCCTCGAGGATGGAGCGCCTCTTCCTCTTCTAAAAGATTAGTGTGACGACGCTTCGCCATCATTCAACACCGCCCCCGTCCGAAAAATTTAACGTTCTTCTATTGTGCAAAAATATACTCGTACTGGTTCTTGGTCAAAAGAGTGGTTGTTGAAGAGAAACAGATTCACTCATGTAAATTTATTGAAAGAGTTATCAGTCAAACGTGAAGACTATTAGAATTATTTGAGAATGAGTGAATCGGTATACCAAAAGTTACTTGCCCTGGTGTCCCCCATAATAAAAAACGAAGATACAGTCATGAGGAATGCCATTTCACAACATGAGAGATTAGCAGCTACTCAGATTCCTTTCGAGCGGAAGGTCGTATGAATGCCTCAAATACTCAACAGCAATATCACCACAAGCTCTTGGACAAATCATCCCAGAGACGTGTGATGCCATATACCAAGTTCTGCGAAAAAAATATCTACAGGTATGTACTATAAATAACGAATCATTCTACTTGACGATAAATGTATGTAAAATACTTATTGGTACATAGGTATACGGATCTGTACATAGGTGAAACCTGTAAACGACAACTAGAAGAAATTGAACAAATTTGAACAAAGAACATTTTTGATTACACTCGCATTGGAATTTAGGACACAAATTGTGTTCATACTAATCTAAATTGAATCTAATTCAGCATCACTGAAGGAAGACAAGAAAGTTGATGCAGTAACGAAGGCGATCCAACGAGCCTACAATAAAACTGAACTGAAACCTGTGCAGGCGTCACGTCGAGCCCCACACACGCTCAGGTTTACCAACCTGCACAGGTAAAGAGAATTGAATTTCCATCAGGCGAACTTTAACTGCACAGGTCTCAGACCAGGTGAATAACTGTGCAGGTATGTATTTTTTTTTTTTTTTTTTTTTTCCAACTCCCTTCAAAGACAAAATGTCTTTTTTGACGGAGGGGGCACGCCATAAAATAAAAATAAAAAATGAATAATTAAATAATGGGGAGGACGCCCAGGACTCACCTGACGCCGGCCCTAGGGATGAGGGAAGATGAGGAAGGTGGGGGTGGGAGAGAGGGATGAAGGGAAGTGCCTCTATAAAACGACCACCAGTTCAAATATGAGCCGAGCAGGACACGGGTGGTGATACCTCAGAGTACGCCTACTGAGATGCCCAACTCATGCAACTCCGTGGCACTTTTCCCGCACCACACTCCACGCCACGACAAGGTTGCAGCCATAACCCTGATGTTGTTGGGTTCCACTCCTTTTAGCTCCGACACCGCTTGCCGTAAATCATTCCTATCGTACTTTCTTATCTTAGCCCGCCAAGTCTGCTCCATGTCCAAGCTGCCATTGACAACTTGGACATACAGGATAATGCAAGACTGGTCGGGCTTGACGGCAACGATGTCGGGCTTCTTACCCTGGTCACTTGGCATGTGATACAATCTCTCCCTCTCAACATCCCAGCCGCTAGATGACAAAGCACCTGCTATCTGCTTGGCGACCGCATCATGACGTAAAATGCGGCCCCCATGAGTCCGAGGACATTGCTGCACTACATGATACAGATGTTCATTTCCACTCCGACAGGCGCGGCAAAGGGGTAGAGTTGTCCCACGACTACCCCTCGAACACCGTACCGCAGTTGGCAGAGTTGCCATGCGGACGGCGTGGAAGTGTCGGTAGTCGCGGGCCCCAATGCCCTCCGAAGCCCAATCTACCCATTGGGAAGAGACAGGGCTTTCGGAGCACTGTCGGAGTTCTTTACCATCTACTGACTCATGCAGCGCAGCAGCGAACTCAGCAGACGAACTGGGTTTGGGAGCAGATGGTGTTGCTCGGTCGCACCATGCTAACTGCTGCCTGACAAAATCAAGATCAGCAGCCGCACGGGCGACCTCCCAGCTCGACCCTTGAAGGGCTAGCAGGCGCTGGCGGCGCAATGAAGGGATACATGCCGAGAGAGACACAATGCCAAGCCCACCGGATTTGACCGGTGCGTGAACATAGGCACTTGGGACACCAGGTGGGAACCTCAGCCAAGAGCGCACAGCAGAGCGAACTTGTCGCTCTAACTCTTGCAGCCTCCCCGCCGTAAGCCTGCCAAAGACTAACCCATAGGTCAGCTTTGGCAGTAAGTACGTGCGGAGGAGGCGCAGCTTCTGCTGTGGCTTCAATGGAGCCTTGGTAACGCGAGCTAGCGCTCTACCAAGGTCCACACGGCTGGCACTAATGGTGGCCACCCCCATGAAGTCGACTCCAAGGTACCGCCAAACCTCCAACACGGATCGAGACGGGATGGGGGATTGTCCTATGACAAAACCCCCATCCACAACTTTCACCTTATGTTGGCGACCCGACGGGACCAAGGAGACCGACCCACACTTATCGGGGTTAACCACAAGTCCACACCTGGCTAGCTGCTTAGCAAATGCATTGAGGGCGATCTGCAAGCCCTCACGGGTTTCTGCGAGTAGGATAACATCATCGGCAAAAGCCAATGCTCCTACTCGCACCCCAGGGGCGAGATCAAACCCTACTTCTGTGGGCAGCTTACCCAAGGCCGTGTCCACGACCAGGTTGAAGAGGAGTGGTGATAGGGGATCCCCCTGGCGTACCCCACGCCCAATCCGTACATCCCCTGACACCTCACCTCCTGCCTCCAGGACCATCACGCCTTCCTGGTACAGACAGGCCACATACTCGATTAACCGAGATGGGGCCCCGACACCACGAAGGCAATCGGTCAGGGCAAGGTGACTGACTGTATCAAAGGCCTTAGCGACGTCCAGAGCAGCCAGATGGAGTTGGCGGCGCTTCATACGGGCCAGCGAGATGACAGTTTGGAGAACTGTAAGGTTTTCCGCCGTGCCATCTGCTGGCCGAAACGCTCTCTGGACGTCACCAATGATACCAGCCACCTGGAGGCGAGATGCCAGTACTTTCTGGAAGTGGCGGAAGACTACCGAGGACACAGAGATCGGTCGATAGCCTCCAGGCCCACTTCCCCCTTTCTTTGGGATGAACACTGTTCGGGCTCGGGTTAACGCTTTCGGGGGTCTTCCCGCAAGAAGGAGTAGGTTGAGGACGAGCAGCTTAATCGTCTTGGGTGCTTTATTCCAGCGACGGGCGGAAATACCATCAGGTCCAGCGGAAGTGGAGTTCTTGACACGGCACTTATGTGCCTCGTCAGACAGCACCGGCGAACACATGATGCTGCGCAAGGAATCCCTGGTGGAGACTGGGGGAACCACACGCTCTCCAGGGTCGTGACTGGGAGCACTCAGAAGTGGCTCCCAGAAATCCACAAACTCCTGGAGAGGGGGTTGAACTTGATTTTCCCCAGGCTCCTCCAGTACCTCCGCAGCCACACGTGCCGGATGCTTCCTCCACAAACTCTGAACCCGGTGGTACTCCCGCCGTCTTGCTTGTTTAGCTGCTCTGCGACCTCCACGCAACACCACTCTAGGAGGAGGTCCCTCCTGGTGCTGCGTCACGGTCACGTCCCCAACCCGCGGGAAGATTCTCCCTAAATAGGCTGCCACCTCATTTTCCAGGTTATCCAGCCCTTCAGCTGCCCGCCTCGCCAGATCCTGCAGGTAGGTGCTTTCATAGCCGTCAATACGACCTACCTGCCCCCCGAGCCTCAAAACTTCGGTCTTCAGATCGGCAAGAAGACCGGAGGTCCCGGGGGAGGGATACTGAATGGCAGGCTGCTGCTCCACGCCAGCAATAGGAGATGCGGGAGAAGCCCCACTGCTATTTGCCAGGATCGCTTCCTGGACAAGCTGCTTATAGTGGGGCTTCAGGCGGATGTTCTTGATGGCAATGACTGTGCGCATGGGAAAACGTTCGCTTAAATAAACATTGATATTGCGTACCCCATCACGCACAGCCACCACCTCATCTGCCGCCATCCTGCGCAACTCCTCGGAAGCATACCTGTGCTGTACTCGTTCAATATCAATGGCAGCATTAGCAGCAACAGGATGCTTCCGTCTAACGTGGAGACCAAGGCCGGACCTGGTAGTGAAAGCTCGCTCACAATGGGCACACTGGTGGTTCAAAGAGGCAGTGGAAGAGGAAGAGGGTAGGGATGATGAGGAAGAGGAGGAGGGTGAGGATGGCCGACACACGCTCCGGTTTATCTGCACAGGTACACCTGTTCAGGTACGCCTGCAGGCAAACCTGCACGTGTGTGGCCAGCTACATAAATAATAATTAATTTATGTATGTTTAATTTTAATATCTAATGATAGATATAATTATTATATGTATCATTATATATCAAAATCAATCAAACCAAATTAAAAACCGTCGATATTTTTTTTAAAGTTGATGTCACAGCCTGGAATTGAAACCGGGCCTTCCAGACTTGCGTTGCTTTTTTTGGGGCTGAAAATTCACACATTTCTTGACGTGGATATGTCTTTTGGCTGAGGGAACAAGGAATTTTTCGCGACACTTTTTTTGCCACAAAAAATGCAACGCGATACCAGTAAACAAGATCATAATATATATCTACATATCGGTAGCTTTGAAGCAAGGTTTTCTAGAAGAGGTACTGCAATAGATTACAGGTAATCAAAGTTTTATTTTTATTTATTTATTTATTTTTTTTAGAAAAAAAATCTGTTTATTTATAGAAACAATGGACATATTTATGATCAATTGTTTTTCCCTCTAAGGGAGAAATTTCATGGCGTTTCTTTTTTCAATTCAATTTTTGGATTCCTCTGAAAGTAGGAAGAATTTTTCACATACCCCAAACTAAAAGTTATATCCATGGATCTCTATTATTTAATGGACATCGGGAAAAAAAAAACACTTTAACGCAAAAAATTAATGATCACAGTGCATAGTAGTCAGGTCACAGAAGGAGGTAGTTAGGTTACCGTGAAAACCTAAACTTATTGACTCTCAAGATAAGATTACCCCAATCGCAGTGACCAGGAGTGCTGTCATGAGAGCAGTGACATAACCATCGTAACAAAATGCACTTGATAATCTCGGTCTCGTTTTTATTGCCTAGGTTCATTTTATTCAACCAGTAATCTCAGGTTGTAATATCTGTCTCCTCAAACAACATTACACGAATGACGCCTTGACGGAATTAGGCAGGCACCGTCAATTGCTTTGGAATATCTTTTCGAGGGTTGGAATCCTCTCAGATTTGAGACGAGGGTTTTATGTTGGTAATATCATTCGTACATCGTTACGAGTATTTATTAAAAGACAGTTTGTCGTAACGGATTACTGAATTTCGATCAAACAAAAACAACTCGGTTTATTTTCAGGTTTAAGACCCTCGAAAACTCGACCGATGCAAATTCTTCATTTTCGTTTGTCTTCTTGGTAATTGTTTTGAAATTAATAGTTGAAGATGATGTTGAATAGCAAAGTAAGTAGTAAGTGTTTTGGAAAAGAGTTAGAAACATTGGCAAAGTGCGTGTAGTTCATACGAAGGTTAAACCAAAAGTAAGTTTAATGGGGTTCTAGAAAATCTAATGCATCGTTTTATAGAGGTTTTGTAGTAAAATAACGCCTAATAATCGGACTCAAACCAAAAAATCACCTAAAATAAACAGTGAATACGTGAGAAATTGAGTTCAGGGTCCATAGGGACTATTCGCAGCAATTCTGTGTGGTTTCTTGATTATGAAATAGCTCGGTGAATTACGTAGTAAAATTATTGTGAACGTGGAGGTTAGTTTTATTCAAAAAGATCTTTTTCAACAGGATGTTAAAATTCATGGATTTTTCTTTCCTATTAATCAATGGGTTCTTACAGACTTGATTATTCACGTCTAAACTATTGCCTAGAGAGGGAGCAGCGGTTGGTATTATTCGGCACATACGAGTAATTCAAGTTCCTCATTTTTTTTTTTTTTTTTTTTTTTCAAGTTCCTCATTTCCAAGTTTGAGATGTTTTCTCATTTGGTGTTTGAAAATAAATCAAAACAACCATTTGAATTACTTAGAGTAAGTAATGTAAAATGCATTCATAAACAATAATATTCGCCAATAAGTTATTAATAATTCAAAATATTGGATTAGTTTTCTCGACCAATCTCTTTGGGCTCCCACTCAACCTGTGAGAATGACGGTGTGCGATTAAACGAGTGTGATTGACAGCTCATCGCAAGTCGTATCAGGGACTTGTCATTTGCAGAATAAATTTTCTACACAGCAAAATCATCACAGCCTGATTACACGTCACATGCCAGCTAAACCTTCATTCAATCCAGATTGCGCTTGGCCATTTTTCTACAGCTTGAGAGGGTAGAAGAGTCACTTGGCACACAACTTGGAAAAAGGAAGTCCCTGAAACACTCGAATTTTCGACTGAGCATTGGAAGAATTCAGGTCAATAATCACGGGGCAAAACTAATTAGGAGTAATCCACCCAAACGACCGTATTAATTCTGCGTGCATTTTGAATCAGAGTGGAACATCCACATTGAACCAACAAGAAGAAACTAATTTCTATTATTTTCGGTAAGATGGACAGTGTAGCTTCTCACTTATTACGAAATATTGTCTCACAAGTAGTGCATTCTATTTGAAAAATAGATTATCTTAAACATAAAATCTTAACCGTATTTAACCGTACGTGTAAGTCGCCCGGACGTGGGAGACCCGGGCTCGATTCCAGGCCGTGACATCAAAATTTTTTCACATATCTACGATAGGGGAGGTCCGATGCGATCTATGTCACGTCGTCAGCAATGACCAAACACCAGTACCTTCTGTACACCAGCGACTTACCAGAAGTTGGCCACAATACCACAGCAACATTCGCAGACGACACTGCTATTCTGGCAGTTGCTGACAGCAATGTTGAGTCAATATCAAAACTCAATAAATCCACCTCCAAAATCAGCCAATGGACTTTGAAATGGAGGATCAGATTGAATGAGGCCAAGTCCGTTCACGTTGATTTTACCAACCGTAAAATCAGCTGTATCGCTACTTTCCTCAACCACGTGACAATTCCCTACGCGAATGAAGCCAATTACCTGGTGTCAACTTACGTAATATTGATTAACATGAAATAATAACTACACGTTTCTAGAAAGAATGAAATATCTGTACTGAGAATTATACATTAGAACACTCTAGTTAAATAATATTCAACTATATTATAGAGACGGGAATCGATGCTCAATTTTTCAAAAAATTGATGTTTTGCTTAAAAATCGATTTGAGTTGACCGATTTTGTTGAGGATCGATTTTTTATTTTTTATTTTTTTTTTTTTAATTTTTTTTTTTTTTGTTTTAACGTGATTTATTATTGCAACTGAATATTAAATACAATCCATCTAGCAATATTACATATCATTATTACACTCCTTGAGAAAATGTTTTGAAAAATTGAGCTTTTTTAAATGAAAATATTATTTATGTGGAAAACACAAAACTGACGAAGTAAAATTAAACTCCCTATCACTGAACTGGAATGGAACTACCCTTTTCGTTTTGCTAATTTGTTGACAACACCATTCAGAGTGCAACAACATAAATAACTATGATAAGTACTTGATGTAACTTGATGCTTATGGTGATTTATCAATGAAAGAAAACTGTGGTTACTGAGCTCTGACTTAGGTATTGGTATTCAGCATTAACAGACATAATAAGGAAATCACTTAGGTGAGTTTATACTAATTAAATTCTGAGCCAAGGATCACAGCTTGTCATATTATTATTTTTTTAATCGTGTTTCTTTAAAAAAAAAAAAAAAGTAAACATGACGCTAATTTTAAAATTGATTTTTCGCTACTCGATTTTTCAGAGTATCGATTAAATAACCCGATTCAAAAATTGGCTGAAAATCAATTTTTTTACAACTATACCCATCCCTAGTTGAATAATGTCAAGATTTTGGAAATTCGAATGCCTGGATTCAGATGGACATATGACACGAACTATGGCGGCTGGAGTGGAGTGTAGGTATCGCAACTGAAGAGCTCGCATTGAAATTTAGAAAGATGTACTGGCTAATCGGCCTGGCCATCGGTAACAAGCTGCTTCTGTACAATCAAGTACTCAAGCCAGTTTGGATGTATGGAGTGCAGTTGTGGGGCTGCACAGCTCCAACCAATAGACAGATCATCCAACATTTCCAGAACTCCGAACTACGATGTATCACTAATGCGCCGTGGTACTTCCGAAATGATGTTCTCCACCGCCAACTTCAAGTGGACAGTTTGGATGAAGTGATTAAAAAGCGAGCAACGGCCCATCTTGCCAGACTGAAAGATCATGTGAATGAGGAAGCTGTAAAACTCCTGGATGTGCAAGATCTAACTCGACGTCTAAAACCGCATGAACTTGTGTAGGAAGTGAATGTGATAGTTTTGAGAGACACGGGACAAAGTTATGTATCTTAGCTCCTGAAAAATTTATTGTAAGTAGTAATATATTATATTATATATATTGTAATATATTATATATATTATAGTAATATATTATATTATATATTGACTTATTAAGTCAAATTTATATTGTTAATGAGTTTACTCGGTGCAATAAAACCTTTATTTTGACTAACCGGGGTCAGCTGTGACCGAGCGAGCTACGGCATGTGTCTCTGGAGACGAGACTCGGACCGGTTGCTGGAGCCGTGAGTTCGGAGCTCGCCTCGGAATCATATTTTCGGGCAAGTCGGTCGCAGTTCCCCCTCGTCCCAACCCAGGGCGGTGAGGCCAATGGGAAGCCATGAGCGAAATCATCGGACCAAATTCTGATCTTCCCTTAGGAAGACAGCTGATGACGTCCGCGACGCCAGGAATGACAGTCGAACGAAAATCCAACCTGAGATGGTTGTTTACTTTACTTTACTTACTAACTTACTCTGTGCAATAAAACCTTCATTTTAATAAAAACATATCTACGATTTGTTTTTGCCTGTTTTTGGCAGGCTTTTCAGCTAGTTATTAATATTTGAATTAATGATGATATTCACTATCGTGTTGGTATTCAATTCTCTAACTGGTAAACATCAACACAATTGGAAATCTCTTCATGATGTCGAATGATCTCTGATGATTGATTCAATGATGAAATTCAACAAAAATCAATTCGACAAAAAAATGCATTCACATTCGTCTGCTGACTTTAAATATTTATAAACTAAGAAACCTATACTTCAAGAAACAATTTTTATTTATTTTTCAGTTCAAATGAAATGGCGAGGAACCGTGAAAAGAGGTTGCCAAGGGATTCTTTACTGTTCCAAAGAGTGATATCTTTGGAACAGTAAAGCAAAAGAGTAGTGCAAAATTGTTGCTCACAATTCTCGTCTGCAATAATTTCCAAGTTTCACCTGCAGATGGCCCCAGCTACGCTCGCAGAACCGTAATCTCCCTTTTCCTCTTCGAACCCAGGAATGTCTTCTTGATGTTGTCCGTGGCAGAGATGGATCTCGAGATGAGCTACTTGGTCCATTGTCCCATTACACAACGCAAATAGCTCTTTCCCACCACTTGGGCCCATCTGTATGATTTATCTAACGAAATCCCCAGTTCCTTCCACTCTTTCCTTCAAACGAGCCACATTCCTGAGAAACTAAACAGCCCATCATTTTGGTTTAATCTCTAAGTAAAGTATAATTTTTATACCTAATCATTGCATAATTTTTCAAGGCGTTTTGGAACTTTATAAAACTTTTGTAAATATTGTTACAATAAACAACGCGTATTACATAAATACGTCCGTCCACAATGGCAGATAACACGTTAACAGGAAGTAGTTTAAAACGCTGCAAATTATTATACTATGATTTGTTATTTTTCTGCATAGATCATCTCTCTGTGAAGAACACGGCTTTTCCTTTAATAGTACCTACCATCAATGACATCGCTATCCTTCATGACGAAATTTGGTCCTTGGTTGCAACGGACAAATAACGCATTCGATCAGCTGAAATTTGAACGGAGATTGAGACCAAAGGAAAGTGAATGAAAAGAGTATGTGTTAAATAATTATGGTTTGGTAAAAATTCAATGATGGCAGCCTTCATTTATTTATTCTGGATACATCCCCGTTTTCTAATTGAAAAAACATTTTGTGGAGGCAGAGAAACACCGGGAAAACTTTTGATGCTACACGAGCGCCATCTCTTAAAAGAGAATCACACTAGAGGGCCCTTTTAGCATTAAGCCAATTTCAATCAGTGAACAGTCTTTCGCGATTCACACTCGTGTTTCTGGTTTATCATGAGTCCAACCCTTAAGTTCTCATAGGAAGCGAACGGTTGGTCCTACAGAGCTCTAGGTGGTCTCATTCGATTCTAAATATTCAATACTATTTTAAATTGATTAAAAAACAATATCTTTATATCGAAATTTTTCGAGCTAGGGCGTTTTCAAATATCAACCCTTAGATGTGACTGAAATCAACCAAAAGCTTCGGGGCACAACTAGACCAGAAATAGAGCCCATATGCCAAATTTCATCAAAATCGGTCCATGGGTACCAAGAAAAGTGTCGTATACGGCGAACGGACTGCCAAATTTTTATTCGATTTTTGGATTCTACGTACTTTGAAATGTAAACCAACAAATTTTGGGGAGGGGTTGAAATTTTTTTCTTGGTCGATTCCAAAGGTTCAATTGAAAAATATTAACCAAAAGACTATTTTAGGCAACACTAAATGCCTCGTGACTTCAAGCGCATTCTATCGGCAAAATCGGCGCAGTCGAAGGATCAGTTTTCCAAAATTATCTTCGAAAATTCGCTCATCCAACCATGCTGCACGAATGGGACGTTTTCCCCTCCGGTTCCGCGCGCTGCATATTCCGCCGAGAAGTCGCCGAGTCCCCCCCTCCTCCCTCCCCGTCTCGGCGTCGCCCATTGTCTCGCCCTCCGCGGAAAGGCAAGAAACAATAGGGCACGAGCAAGGGGAGCGCCCGCCGCCCAGCGCCACTCACGCCGGCCACATAAGTACTTGACCACGGCTCCCCCCCCTCCCTCCGCGTAAGTACCGGACCACAACAATAACCTCACGATCGACACTTTTTTCTCGCTTTTTGTCCTTCGGGGAGAAAAGGGCGGAACGCGACGGAGGTCCCGAACGGGAGCTCCCTCGCGATTCTAATGAGCTTGATCTCAAACCGATTCCGTTCCCTGTTCCGTGATTTCACCTCCGCCCTATTGTCTTCAGCACAAATACTTGAATTATCGAGAGATTCAATCAATAGTTTACGAGTCCGCCCCTCCTGTCTGCATCTGCGAAGGAGATCTGCTGGTTCTGAAGGAACTGGTCTGAAATAGCAGCTACAAATGAGGAGTTCGATTCCAAAAGGAACTATATCCATTGTGGGTCAAATGAGAGAGAAACGCGAAAAACCATAGCGAACTGAAAAAGGTGCTTATAAACCAATGATGTTATTTTGTATAAATTTCTAGTGTAATAAATATTTTTGGAAAAACGGTATTAGTTCTAAGTTTAACATAATTTTGAACGAGATTTGAAATATTAGATTTATGGATATATATAATTTCTAAGTCAAATTCAAACTTTTCCAAGTCAAACTCAACCTGTACCAAGTCAAATTCAACCTGTTCCAAGTCAAATTTAACCTTTAACAAGTCAAATTCAACCTGTTTTAAGTCAAACTCAACCTGTTCCAAGTCAAATTCAACCTGTTCCAAGTCAAACTCAACCTGTTCCAAGTCAAATTCAACCTTTAACAAGTCAAGTTCAACCTTTTCCAAGTCAAACTCAACATGTTCCAAGTCAAATTCAACCTGTTCCAAGTCAAACTCAACCTGTTCCAAGTCAAATTCAACCTTTTCCAAGTCAAATTCAACCTTTTCCAAGTCAAATTCAACCTGTTTCAAGTCAAACTCAACCTTTTCCAAGTCAAATTCAACCTGTTCCAAGTCAAATTCAACCTTTAACAAGTCAAATTCAACCTTTTCCAAGTCAAACTCAACCTGTTCCAAGTCAAATTCAACCTTTAACAAGTCAAATTCAACCTGTTCCAAGTCAAATTTAACCTTTAACAAGTCAAATTCAACCTGTTTCAAGTCAAACTCAACCTTTTCCAAGTCAAATTCAACCTGTTCCAAGTCAAATTCAACCTCTAACAAGTCAAATTCAACCTTTTCCATTCAATCTTTTCCAGGTCAAATTCGACCTTATTATACCTATATTACCTTTCCATTATTAGGGAAAATCTTTATATGAGACCCCCCACAATGTATCGTGCTGCTCTCGACCGGATGTGACATCAACTTACTACTAGAGATGTCCTTTTTGGAATGGAGAGGGCAGCACTAAACCACATCAACCTGTGGCTGGTCAGGACTGCAATATGACCGCCACCTGCTCATCAAAAATTTTTTGCTCGTTTTTCATTTGGACCTACAAGCCAACAGGGAAAAGATTTATTAAATTCAACAAGTTGAAAATTTTAGGTATGAGATGTAGTTTATGATCGTTATTCAAGTTTTCCGTAATTTCCACTTTTTATGATTTTGCCATCGATCTTATCGTTGATGAGCAAGCAGCCTATATGGAGGTACTAGAAGGAACCTAATATGAGGTATCTCATATTAGGAATGCTTGAGGAAAAAGGAAAGGTAAAGAACCTGAAACTTGAAAAAAGAAGAACTCGGAGAAAAGCTAAAAATAAAATGAAGAAAAACAAAGAAAAAAACAAAACGCAAATTAGATTAGTGAAAACAAAAAGAGATCTGATGAACACACATGCGACGATGAAGAGCCCCCACTAATGGACAGTGACGACAATGTGGATCACGAAAAAGATGATGTGGAATGCATGTTTTGCAGCTCAACATTTTCTCAAGACAATCATGGGGAGAAATGAGCGAAATGTCGTCAATTGCGGAAAAATAAACAATTCCGTGTTTTTGGGCAATTTTTGTTTCAACATTTAGTAGTATTTTTGTGTTGCCTATATTTCTAAAAAAAAAATTTTTTTTGGTCAAATGTCCTTTTTTCTTCTTCGTGTATACCTAAGACTGAAGAGTATTTTTGTGTTGCCTATATTTCTAAAACATTTTTTTTGGTCAAATGTCCTTTTTTCTTCTACTTGTATACCTAAGACTGAAGAATATTATTTGGTAGCCTATATTTATTTAAAAAAATTTTGGTCAAATGTCCTTTTTTCTTCTCCTTGTAAACCTAAGACTGAAGAATATTTTTGTGTTGCCTATATTTCTAAAAAAAATTTTTGGTCAGATGTCCTTTTTTCTTCTCCTTGTATACCTAAGAGTGAAGAGTATTTTTGAGTTGCCTATATTTCTAAAAAAAAAAAAAATTGTTGGTCAAATGTCCTTTTTTCTTCTCCTTGTATACCTAAGACTGAAGAATATTATTTGGTAGCCTATATTTCTAAAAAAAAATTTGGTCAAATGTCCTTTTTTCTTCTCCTTGTAAACCTAAGACTGAAGAATATTTTTTTGTTGCCTATATTTCTAAAAAAAAAAATTTTGGTCAAATGTCCTTTTTTCTTTTCCTTGTATACCTAAGAGTGAAGAGTATTTTTGAGTTGCCTATATTTCTAAAAAAAAAAAAATTGTTGGTCAAATGTCCTTTTTTCTTCTCCTTGTATACCTAAGACTGAAGAATATTATTTGGTAGCCTATATTTCTAAAAAAAAAAATTTTGGTCAAATGTCCTTTTTTCTTCTCCTTGTATACCTAAGAGTGAAGAGTATTTTTGAGTTGCCTATATTTCTGAAAAAAAAAAGTTTAGTCAAATGTCCTTTTTTCTTTTTCTTGTATACCTAAGACTGAAGAGTATTTTTGTGTTGCCTATATTTCTGAAAAAAAAAGTTTAGTCAAATGTCCTTTTTTCATGGTTTTACTGAAAGTGACCTAATATGAGACAGCATCATTATGGGAACGTTTGGTATCTCATGTTGGGCACTGTGATGGCCTAACAGGTAAACATGGAATTATCGGTAGCTTGATTTATTTGAGCTTTTTTATGAGAGTTGACTGGAATTTGAATGTATAATATTGAAAAGGGGATGTTAATGAACACAGTTACTAAAAATTGAATTTTTTAATTGCATTTGAGTGGTCGTAGCGCCTGCTAAAAAAACTGTCTCATGATAGGACACTTTCCCCTATACATGAAACAAAATCATGTTTCGCGCAAACACAATGTCGAGCGAGACGAATGAAAGTTCAGTAGATTCCCGCCTTGTGTATCTTCATCATAGTCACTTTTCCGGTTGTTTCGAGTTTTGGTTTATTATTTTCAATAATGAACCTTTGGAATCGACCAAGAAAAAAAAAATTATAACACCCCCTCAAAATTTGATGGTTCACGTTTCAAGGTATGTAGAATCCAAAAATCGAATAAAAATTTGGCCGTCCGTCCGCCGTCCGCCGTACGCCGTCCGCCGTACGCGGCACTTTTGCCCCTTAGCATTGACCGATTTTGATGAAATTTGGTATGTAGGCTCCATCTGGGGCCTAGTTGTGCCCCGAAGATTTTGGTTGATGTAGGTCACTTCTAAGGGTTCCAAAATGAATTTTGAAATTTTGAAAACGCCCTAACTCAAAAATTTTGATATAAAGGTATTGTTTTTCCTTCAATTTAAGATTCTGTAGAATTTTTAGAATTTTTTGAGACCACGCGGAGCTCTGTAGGTCAAACCGTTTGCTCACTACGAGAATTTAAAGTTTGGCCGTACGATAAATCAGAAACACGAGTGTGAATCGCAAAAGTGGCCTAATCGCCTTTCAAGTGTTAGCCGACCGAAATGCGATCAATGTTTTTCTTCATGTTTTATGGTTGGTGGCTTTGCAGACGAGTGATCTATATAAAAATAATAAACCATTGTGTAATAATTTGCAGCGTTTTCGAATACCTTCGTTTTATTTTGCCGATTTCAATTTCCAACGTAATTTCTAGACAAATGTACAATTCACATAAAAGAGAGCGTTCAGAGTACGTGCTTCAATAATGGAGCCCCCCTGTTAAATGATTAGGTAAATGGCATACGAAAGATAAAATAAGCATTGAGTTGGAAATTGAATGAAAATAACCACCTGCAACGAATGGAATTGTAGGGAAATTATCATAAACGGCACGATTAGGCAAAGGGTTTCGTCTGATTTGAAATAAAATGAGTAAATGACGATTTTTTTTCGTTTTTCGGGGGGAAAAATCAGAATTTTAATCTGTGTTTTGAAGGCGGAGGGGAGTCACGAAAGACTAATTTCCGATAATCGGCCGATTTCGGGCCTTGAAAGCGAAAAGGGGGTAAAAAAAGAGGTGCTACCGTATAAAAAGGCCTCGGGTAGAAATAACGACCTAAGAGCTTTGCTTTCCCCCACTCCGAGGTACATTTTCTCCTGCGGCGGGAAACCAAGCCAGCCCTTCGAGAGCAAAAAAGTTTCAACAAGGGTTTTGCGTCTGGAGCCACTAAAGTTAAACCGATCTTGGGAAGCTGGGAGGAAGGAGGGTCTTAGTGACGGCGTTTCCTCCTTGAAATAGGACGTCGAGGGGACCTCGGAGATTTATGTTCAAAATTGAAAAAAATGTTGAACTTAGAAGATTATAAATCTTTGCCAGAACGCATACACTTCAATGCTCAGTGCAGTCACTAATATGTGGGAGTGCGGAATGTAAGAGACCTCAACTTTAACCCATTTCAAGCCAAGGGTAGAAATAGGTAACTGAGGGAAGAGGATGAACTGTTTTTTTCAGGATGGAGGCCGAAATAAGGCATAATTCGCTCACCAATTGAGAGCGAAAATACTCCACATTTTATGAATTTTACATTTTAATGGGATTTAAGAGCCCTCGGTCTTCCAAATCGATGTGACTTATACGATTCATTGTTGTTGGTAAAATGTAAACATCTATTTCGACTAGTGGCCTAGAACGCTCAATTGCCCAGGATCGAATTTGAGCCACAATACGAATGCTTTTGGCCAAAAGGCCTTCTTTTCAAAAAAAA